>BMAU01017170.1:0-36508 GCA_019973935.1 Trichonephila clavipes | reverse complement strand
TAGAATTCCATAATACATCTAAATAGGTAGTAGTACTAATGTTATAGAATACAGGAGGTTGTCCAAGCGAGTCATAAAATTCTAATTCTCTTTTATCATTTACAAATAATGCTAACCAGTGTGTTCCAGGTTGTGATGAGTCATCAGAATTCACAATAGCACACATGTTTTCTTGCAGAGGAGGGAGCGTATCTCTAGAATAAACACCTTGAAAATAGGGGGACGTTGTCTTCTCTTGAGATAAAACTATATACATTTGCATTCCATCCATTCTTTAATTTCCGAAATCATACAAGATATTTCTCGATTTGTTTATTTCGATTAAATTTTCAAACTCGGCAAAACGATAACACATACGGTTTGTTCTAAAGATTTGCTGAATTTTAATTCTAATCGCAAATTGCTATGTTTTATCAGACTTAAATGTTCTCCTGAAGAACATAAATCCGTGAGAGGTTAAATCCAAACAATGTATTTGAATCTTTATATTCTTTTCTAGAAATAAATATACCTCTGTCTTGACCCATTCGATCTGTCCCAACAAATAGAGTTTGATAGGCCCGTATGTATTGATCTTTAGAAAAATCGAGTTCTAATGGATTGTGAGGCACTGGTTGTCCATCCACATACACTCCAATAAAATTTAAATTAAAATGTTTAAACTCATAAGGAAATTTTGAAAATGCTCCGTGAAAAGCTTCATTATCTACACATCCTACAAAAAGTTTTTTTGGCATTTGGCCTGAAAATATGTTATCTTGAATAAAAGACATGCTTCCTTTAGGGAATCGAATACACTTTAAAGTGCATCAGCGACTGCGTTGTGGGTACCATTTATATGACGAACATCGGTACTGAATTGAGATATGAAATCTAGATGTCGCCATTGCCGTGGACTGCACTTGTCAGGATTTTGCATAAAGGCATACATGAGAGGCTTCTGGTCTGTGTAGATTATGAAGTCTCTTCCCTTCGAGCATGTGACGAATACGTTTGACCGAAATATATATTGCCAGGAGTTCTCTGTCATATGTGGACCATTTCTGCTGACTTTTCGACAGTTTCACTGACAAAAAGGCAACAGGTTCCCAATTGTTTTGGCAAAGTTGCATAAGTGAACCACCTACGGCTTTGTCACTCGCATCAGTCCAAAGGCTTAATTTTGCACCTGGAATGGGATGTCGAAGAAGAGTTGCGTCAGCTAAAGCGTTTTTGGCATCATTAAATGCCTGCTCTGCCTCCTCAGTCCATTGAATTGAGTCACGCAAATTTTTACAGGAAACTTTTTTTAGACTTTTTAAAATTTTTTAATTCCTTCCAAAATTTATTTAGTGGGGCTAATAAATGAGCAGCTTTGGGAACAAAGCGTCGATAAAAATTAAATAACCCGAGGAAACGTCGTAATTGCGTGAGTGTAGTAGGTTGAGGAAAATTTAAAATGCAATCGACGCGATCCGACAAGGGTTCTATTCCTGATTCAGATACTTTAAAGCCTAAGAATTTTATTGAAGTTACACCGAAAATGCATTTAGAGGGCTTTAAAGATAGTCCATATTGTTGTAAGCGTGTGAATAAAATTTGTAAATGTTGTAAATGTTCTTCGGGTGAAGAAGACGCGACCAGAATGTCATCTACAAAAAAAGCGAACACAAATGGAAGATTTCGCAAGACTTCATCTATGAATCGTTGAAATGTAGCAGCGGCATTACAAAGACCAAACTGCATCCGAGTGCTTTCAAATAACCCAAAAGGTGTGATGATTGCACTTTTATGTACATCATCTGGGTTAATTGAATTTGATGATATGCCTTCACGAGATCAATGTGAGAATAAATTTTTGTACCGTGAAGATTAGAAGTAAAATCTAAAATATTGGGAACGCTATAATTATCTTTAATAGTTTGAGCATTGAGTGCACGGTAATCGCCGACTGGTCGCCACACTGTGCTGTCTTTTTTTTTTTTTTTAGGAACCATATGTAAGGGTGAGGCATAATTACTTTTGGAAGGTCGCATATGACCTAGAGTAATCATGTTCTCAAATTCCGCTTTTGCGATGCGGAGACGATCGGGAGCGAGGCGGCGAGCTTTAGCTGTTACAGGTCGACTATTTGTTTCGATGTAATGGACTACGGAATGTTTAATTTCTTGATCAGGCCGGGGAGGTTTTGTGATGTCAGGAAATTTTCTTAAAAGTTCATGATAAACACTATCTCCTGACACAGTTTTAATTGAATGAATTCTACTATTGCCTAAAAATACAATGACATTTAATATTTGTCTCCGAGTCTATCAATGCTTGCTTACTTATATCCGGTACTAAACGGAAGTTGTACAAGAAATCAGCACCGATAATTGGGGGTTGAAACGTTACCAACTAAAAATGTCCATTGGAAAATTCTCCTTAAGCCTAAATCCAAAGAAAGTGTTTGAGTTGTGTATACGTGTATGGGTGATGTATTGGCGGCAGAAAGTGTCATTTGTGAATTATTTTGCCTTTGTGTTTTTGTTGCTGGAATTATGGACACATCAGATCCCGAGTCAATTAAAAATGTGACATTAATACGTCTATCTCGAATAAAAAGGCGACGAGAATTTCTTGGCAAGGCAGTAGTCGCCATTATACCTAACCGGACTCGTTTTGAGAATTTACATGGAGGGTGACATTTTGAGCTGCTGAGCCAAATTTGTAATGGTACCAGCACTGCTCGTATGTTTTTGATTTAGAGCGATTACGTTTATGAAATGGGAGATTACGATTACGACTATGACTTCTGCTACGCGAAATTTCATCAATGCGCAAATTTAATTTTTTATTTCTTCAAGTACATGGCTTTCAATGGAATTTTTGTCTGAGGAAACGGAACAGGCACTTACCGCAATTGGCGTCACCTCCATGACTCGATCGGCTACTTCGGCAGCTTTCTCCAATGTCAGCGGGCATATAGCTGCAAGAATGGATTGTACACGAGTGGGCAGATGCTGCTGAAAAGTTCAAGCATGAGGTCATCCGGAACGCTATGAGATTCCGCGCGCCTCCTCATGACGCGCAATAGTTCGCTGGGACGTCTATCTCCGAGTTCTTCTCCGATGAGTAATTTCCTGATTTCTTGATGGGATGATTCACCGCTTCTTTTTATTAACTCCGTTCTCGCTTTTTCGTAAGGCTCCACAGGGTCGGGATTCATAATGACGTCACGAATGATGGTTGCTGCTTCCGGTGGTAAATGTGCGATGATGTAATTAAATTTTGTTTTGCTGTCTGTTATTGACTTGGGACAGCCAAGTTGGAATGTGCTATCGCACATTGTGAACCAGAGAGCAGGATCGTGAAAGTTATATGCCGGTATCTTGACGGCGCCTACGTCATTCATTTTGAAGCTTACACGTGGTTACCAGTTCTTTCGCAATATTTAGCTATTTCGTGAAAATTTTAAAAATAAAGTATTATTTTAATGCCATAATATCTTATTCATGCAGGTCACCATTGAAGGCTATGTTGCGTTAATGTTCAATCAGGATGCAATCGGATAAAACTTAACAACTTTAACTTTATTGTAGACACATGTTATAAATCATCTGCGTGCTTAACACTCTAGTAGAGAGAGAGAGATTACAGTGGATGACAGTCTATTTTTGGGTACCTGGACTGATAAACAGTCCTCAATCCCATATCATGATGTCTGTGATGCAGGACTTAACTTCGTTGGTTTTTTCAGTCTGCGGAGTGACATGTCGGCGATTTGGCTGTGGTGATGGAATCCGGGAGGAGGGGCTTAGAGATGACTACTTGGAGTTAAAGTTTTATACGGTGCTGAGAGCTTAGGACTGCTCTCTCAGTGAATTGGAGGTAGAAGTGAATTTAGCCTCAGGCTGGCTGCCCATGGGGGTAAAAGTTAAAAATATATACTTGTCCAGTTGGGTGTGGAGATTAAATAAATATTGAAAGAAAAATAATAAAAAATTTTAAAAATTTACTAGGGTGCAATAATTAAAAAATTATTGCAGGGATAAAAAGCTAAGGCGGATTGTAAGAATCCAGAAGGATTCTTCTTGGCCTTTTAGTATTATCGTTACAGTTGTAATCGTTTAGATTTAACATATTTACATTATTAGTATTTGGCAAATTATCGAAAAATTTATAGCTAATTTTTGAATATGTGCTTTAAAACTAGTGATTTTAAGAGCTTTATTTATGCGATCATTTTTCATGTAGCGGCAGGCATTTACAATCATTCTAATATATGAATTCTGCAGAGTATTTAAAATATTAATATTGGTTTTAGCAGCATAACCCCATACTGGACAGGCATAAGCGAGTATTGGACGCATAACGGCTGTATAAAGAAGCACTTTGTTATCTCTACTTAAATGTGAGTTCCGGGAAATTAGGGGAAAAATTTAAACATTGTTTTTCGGAACTTATCGCGAACGTGTAATATGTGTTGTTTCAAGTTAAGTGTGAGTCAAAAATAACGCCAAGATATTTGGTATTCTGAGACCAGGGAATTTGTTTATTGAACATTATGAGAGGGGAGGAATGGTGCGCTTTTGGTAAAGATGACTGCACAAGATTTTTCTACATTGATACTAATTTTCCATCTGTCGTAATAATTTTCTAGCAGCTTGAGGTGTTTGTTAATGGCAAAGGTAACAGTCTTTAAGTTTTTGTACGTGGCATTAATGGCCGTATCATCCGCATAGAGACTAATATTTGTTAGTGAGTAGCTGGGAATGTCATTTATATAGAGATTGAACAACAGGGGCCCGAGCAATGAGCCCCACAGGACACCCTGCAGAGATGGAATGAGAGTTAGATAATGATTCATTTACTCTGATCCGAAAGGATCTGTTAGTGAGATACGAGTGGATGAGGTGAATGAGGGGAGAAGGAATATCGTAAGTAATTAGTTTGAAAGTGAGTCCTAAAGCCAAACACGGTCGAAGGCTTTCTGGATATCCAGAAAGACCACTCCCGTGCTCTTCTTTTTGGAAACCTTCCAAAATACTTTCTGTTAGTCTGAGAAGAGGATGAAGGGTAGATAGTTTATTTGTAAATCCATATTGATTAGGGTTAATTAGGCTATTATCATTAATGAATTTTTAAGTCTATTAAGAATAATGTACTCAGTTAATTTACTTAAAGTTGAAAGGAGAGAAATAGGTCTATATGAATTAGGAAGATTTTTATTTGCACCAGGTTTAATAATAGGGAAAATGATAGCTTCTTTCCAGTTACTAGGAAAGTGATGAAATTTAAGAATTTTATTGACAAGAATAGTTAGTATGAGGATTAATTTGATAGGAAAATTTTTTAGCATTTTATTTGTGATAGTATCTTTACCGGGGGCCTTTTTAGAGCTAGTATTTTTAATGAAGTTAATAATTTCATCAGGCATGGCAGGTTCAATTTGAGTAGAAGGGGGAAGAGAGAAAGGTATTCACAGTTAAGGTGACAACCTCGTCATCTTGATCGTAGTTGTCCTGCATGCGGTTATTTTCAATGAAGTTATTTTTAATCGTATTAGCAAGGAGGTTAGCCTTCTGCGGATCAGTGACGGCCATACCAGTAGCACAGTTCAACGTAGGAATTTGAGATCTTTTATTTTTTTAAGAACCGCAGTGCCTCCCAGAGGCTATTGTCAGTTGTATTTAGAGCTTCTAGTCTAGCATTCCAAGTATCATTACTATATATTTTAAGTTCTTTTTGAGGTTGGCTTGAGCTCTATTGCATAAAGTTTTAAAAAGGATTTAAAGTCTGCTGATATCGTTTACGTAGGTTGTTTTTATGCTTAATAAGTTGATTAATGTGATTTGGAGTGTAGTTTCGGCGAGCGTTCACTATTGGCTGGGAGGCGTGGCTATGGATAGCGACGACCGCTTCGGTGAACTCTGTAATTTTGGTTTCAAGATCATTGGTATTATTAATATTATTCGGATAGTAGTTAAAAAGAGAGAAGTTATTATTTAAATTAATTCTAAAATCCTTCCAGTTGGTGGTAATTGCTCTAGGATTTGAGGATTCCACTTTAAGTTTAAAATCGAAATTTAGGAAAACAGGGTTGTGGTCAGAATATAGATCATTAATAGATTTAATAGTATAAGGGCAGTAAAAGTTTTTGATTAAAGCAAAGTCTATTGTATTAGCTGAGTTATGGCCAAATCTTGTGGGAGAGTCAGGAAAAGCTATGTGCAGATTTAAGATATTGGCAAAATTAAAAAGATGCTTGCCTCTGTTTGAGTTTACATTGCAATTCCAAGCGCTATGAGTAGCATTGAAATCGCCGAAGACGACACAATGACTACTCGTTTGGAGAAAATATTCTAAATCTATTGTAAATAAGTTATCATCAGAGGAAGGGGGAATGTAAACAGAGACAATAGAAACGGGGTCATGGTCGAGGGGAGTTAGAATAATGTTAGTCGCTTCAATAGCTTGCATAGGTGGGGTGGGGAGACAGTAATGTTTAAGAGATTTTTTGATAAGAATAAGAGTTCCGCCGGCGGCCGTTGCGTTAGTGATCCTATCATTTCTGTAGCAAGTGTAATTTGCTATTGTAAAAGTGTGCGAAGGTCTCAAATGAGTTTCCTGTATGAGAAAAATATCGGGAGAGTGCTTCTCTATAAAAATTCGTAGCTCTACTCTACGTCTAAGCAGTCCGTTTGCGTTCCAAGAACACAAATTGAGGCCAATGGGGGACTTAACCATTATTATTGTTACAAGAGGCCTCTAATAAGGCGTACATTTGATTTGGGTTATTGTTTGCTCTTCGCACTTTGTTAAAAGTTATTCATGAAATTAGGATTTGAAGTAGCTATGGCTTGGGTAAATTGAGAAAGTTGGCACAAACATTGCATAGTCATTTGTAGGGTCGCTTGCAAGTTAAAATTATTATTATTAAAAATATTTCCGTTAAAGTTATATCCGTTAAAGTTATTATTAGACTTGTTATTAAAATTTGGAATAGATCTGTTATTTGCAGAGGGATTTCTATTGGCCTCAATTTGAGCAGAATTCACAGGTCCTTTTGGCGCCATCGGTTGTTTATTTTGGGAGTTAAAGTTGGTTGAAATTTTATTTGGATTTGCGGCTTGAGCATAGGATACATTGGGTCTTATAATACTATTGTATATATTAGTATACGAATTACGATTATTCAGGGCAGTGCCCTTAGGGGGCTTTGGGAAACAGGGGCATCCTCTCCAGTTAGCCATGTGGCCGTACATTTCGCAGTTGATACAGTAGGCGGTTTCTAGCCTTTCGGTTATTGGGCATTCACGGGTAATATGTCCCTCACCACATTTTAAGCAGCGGGGGTTTAGATGACAGTTCTCTGAATTATGATGGAAGTGGTTACACGTGTAGCATTGCGTGACACCTTTTCCGTTGTAACCTTCCACACGAATGCTTAAGTAACTTAGGGTTTTTAAGTGGAAGATTTTTAAATTCTCAATACTTCTTGGGAGAGTCACCAGAAATACCGGGATAGGTTGTTTACTACGGCGGCCTATTAGCTGATTTACTTTCTCAGGGGTAAAGCCTAGTTCTTCTAAGTCGGCTTGAATTTCTTCGACCTTGAAGTTGCGGGGCAGTCCTTTCAGTACAACCTTGATGGGGCGCTCGTTTTTGGGTTTAATTTCATAAAATTGGAATTTAGTTTTTTCAGCAAAAGTTAACAGTTCATGAAATTGTTCTAAGTTATCGGTATAAAGTTTAATAAATTCTCCGGTTGTACGTGATCTTATCTTAGGGAACTTTTCATTAATAATTTTCATTTGACTTCTGACAGTTTCAGTGATTCTAAGCATGACTGGAAGGGGAAGCGTACTAACGGGGTTTTGATTGCCGGAAGGGGTAGGGCCAGTGGCCGATGGGGGTTTGGGAGTAACAACGGAATAGCGTTTTGAGAACCTGTGATTTCTTCTATATTGCTATCACTAGGTAAGGAAAATTTATTTGGGGAAATCGAAATGCTATCATTTGGAATATTTAAAATTTGCCTTTTAGTTGTCTTCTCCTTAGAGGAGGATATTCAAAGTCCGATTCTTCTTTTCGTTTATTGGAAATCCTGTTACTATTAAGGTTTAATACTCTTTAGTAGGAGTTACATCTGGGGAGTTTTTTAGGCGTAATAATTTTCAATCCTGAATCATGATGAGGGCAGCCAGGGGAAACACAAGGAGGAAATGAGGCTAAATCACTTACCGCCAAGTTGATTGTTTCTTCAACTTCTTGAAGCCCGAAACGGCACGTCTGTAGAAAGGCTCATCCGGGTGGTGATCGGGCATGGCTTGAAGTTCAGCGATGCAGGCCAGCTTGAACTTTTGAAAGTCTCCATCTTTTGCAGCTGGGCTTTGTTTTGTAAAATCTGCTCACATGCCGAAAGAGGTGGAGGAGTTGGTGTTCGTCTGGGCGAGTCGATTAAGTCCATATCCGTGGGTTCGTTTCGATTATCCATTTCCATTCGTTATCAGGTCAAAAAATAGGAGAATTACAGTGTCTGCTCAAGCAGGTTAGCCCTGACAAGGGCTGTAGATAATAGATGCACTATCAATATGGGGAGGGAAAATAACAAGATACTGCCGAAGCAATATGCCACGTGGCGGTCGGTCGTAGTAGCAGAGGGAGAGCGTTTGCAGTTCAACCTCACTGGTCAGCGTCCGAGCTTGATTTTAATACCGAGAGAGATTACCCATGAGCACAACGTATATATACTGCAACCCTAGCGGAGAAAACTAGTACTATTCTAGATGTACACTTCATTGTAAGGTGCTACCATCTAGTGAGCTAAAATATAGGATATGCTACACTGTCATATATCCATGGTTTAAGAGAGTTTCAATATAAGATCGATAGGGATATGTATTACTGGAATTGGAAACCACGCGATCATTTAAGGATACATCTACTTGAGAAAATAGTGAATGTAGAAATAAATTCACAGGTCCTATAGTATCATCTTTAGTAATAGGCGTATTGTCCACTTTTACTATTTTCGCTTTTACGTATAATTGTGTTTGACTGAGATCTATGTAATCTTCTGCACTTCCGGAAATGTGAAATTCTACAGATGCATTATCGAAAACGTTAGAAAGAGGATGAAATTGTTTCCACTGCCCATCTTGAATAACTGTTTGAGTTCCTGGTAAGTTGAAAAGTTCCAATTCAGATTTAACACATTCAGGAGAATCTTTAAGAATAAATGCCATTTTTACGAGTCGAAAATGTCACGTACACTCACTTTACGTGCTTTGGATGAAATGAATTTTTTCTGTTTCTTACGCTTTCTTTTATACTGTCCTTTTCCTACCATAGACTGAACTCTATCAATAGCTTTCTGAGCTAATTTTTTCCACTTTCTTTGCTTCTTGTTTTTACAGCTTCTTTAAAATTTTCTCCTGACAATACATCAGAGGCAACACGACTCCCTGTCATTAATACTTCTTTTCCAATAGTTTTACCTCCTTTTACTAAAAAAGGTAAAAGCTGCTCTAAACAATCGACGAAATATTCCTCCGATTCCATAACCCTTTTGAAAATTAATGCCCTTGTAATGAGTCAGACCCGAACCTATTTGACCTGCATAATGGTCTTCAAATCTTTTAGTACAGCAAACGTATGGTACACTCATCTTGGTCTTTTATCTCCAAATGAGGGTATGAGAAATGCATTGCTTTATTTATAGTATTTGCTTCATGCGAAAATGAAGCACTATGATCACTTTACCTCTTTCAAAGGGAACAAAATCACCAGAATTGAGTCTCAGTTCAGATTGAATAGTTTGAAACGAGTGTCTCACCAAAGGTAAGTATTGAGGTCTATCATAGTATTGACTAATCGTTTCCCCGTCTTTACCTTTAGTGTGAACGATTCGCAATAAAGGAGCCTGTGTATCCCCCACAATTTGGGGTGAAATTAGATCGGAGTAAACGTAAAAAACTGAAAAATTAGACCATGCATCAGCAACGAATTCGCTTTTCATGTTACCTATTATAATTGTATTGCGTTTGAATCCTAACAACTCGCCTAAATTCTCTAAGTGAAGGCTGCTACCTTGAACTGCATTAATTTTCACCCGCTTTATTGTAAATTATTGTGAACCGATTAGGATTTTTTGGGTAAAGCAAGTTGTACGGCTGATATAATATCTAACATTGTTTCATAACAACCCACATCAATTGTTCGCTTAACAGTTGAAGAGATATTGCCGTCACCAGCTTTGTATAGAAAATAATTGTTAGTTTCATTTACGTTAAGCCAAGAATGAGGGTAGATTATTTCAGACAATCCCACTTCCCATTCACCATTTAAACAAACAGGAGAGGGTAATTGAGTTTTGAAATGAGATATTTTGTTTTCTGGAAAGAAATGCATAGAACTATCAGAAGGTAATGTTACGTAGAAAGACATTTTGAAAATTAGTTAAAAAAATAGTTAAAAAAGTTTAACTATTTATACTTTTTGAATATCAGTCACCCAATCATTAAATTTTTCAGGATAGCCTAAAAATTTAACAAAATATTCAGTGATTCCTCCTCTTTTTCTTTGTTTGATAACATTCTCTACAGGGTAGAAACCAGAGTCGACAACTTTTTGTAATTCTGCTTCGTAATAAGTACCTTTAATCTCTTCACCTTGTAAATCTTTTAATCTATAAACAATCGGAATTCTTTGCACGATTTCAAAAACTATGAAAAGTTCTCTTCTCCAGTTTTGTTCGTATCCTTTTTCAAAGTGAAGTTTTTGTTTATTAATGCGTACATCACCAATTTTAAATCTAGGGGCTTTAGGTTTCTCATTTCTTAGACCACCGTATAAATTTTTTAATACCTGCTTTCGGTTATGTCTACTTACAGAGAAACAGGTTCCATTTTAATTGAACGGTGATACGAGTGATTATATAACTGTGTATTAATTTATCAATGACGTCGATGTAATTTTTAGTGTTAAATTCAGTGAAATATTTCCACATTTTTGTTTTTAATGTCCGATTAAACCTTTCAACAATGCTAGCTTTTGTTTCGTTATTTGTAAAAAAAAAATTACATTCAGATTTTTTAAATAATTTTGAACTATTTTATTTAAAAACTCCTTACCGGCATCTGTTTGCAACACTTTAGGCTTCCTTTCTTTAAAAATAATTTCTAGCCCAGACTTTACACTTTTTCCAAATTTATCTTTCAGAGGAACTGCCCAAGCAAATTTTGAAAATAAATCAATGCAAGTTAACAAATACTTATACCCTTTATTAAATTCTGCTAAAGATTGCATATCGACTAAATCCGCTTGAAACTGACGATCAATATCACTTACAAACACTCGCGATTCCGCTGAAACTTATGTCGAACAGGTTTATGAAGAGTGTAAGCATCTTTCTGCGATAACCAATGTTTCACATCTTTTTTACTATATTTCCCTTTTACAGAGCGATGTAATGCTTCCACACCCCTGAAGCTATTTGGAACTTCAGGATTTTCGTAAAAACGCTGCTAAATCTTGATGCATTGTTACCGATGAAAATAACTTGATTGAATGACTATTACAATGAATAGTTATATTATTATATACTTTTGGGGAAAGGCAAAAAGTTTATGTATAAAAACATGAGCATAAATTTTCTCACTTTCATATGAAATACATTTGAAATATCACTTGTACATACTTTGATAAATTCTTTTAAAAATACTCTTATTTATTTTTAAGATGTGAAACGATTTCAACATAAATTAAACTAACAAACAATAAAAATAATAACTCAAATTCAGCATATAAAAAAAAAAGAATTTTATTCAAATTTATAAAAACAAAATATTGTGTGAATCTTATAAAAATCTTTAAACAAAATCCTCATAGTATTCAAAACAATCAGGTGGACATAACATGTCTCTTACTTCTCTTAAAATGATATCCAAGCGAAGATTTTTTAAAATTCTTGAGTTACATAATGTACAGGTTTTAACAATAAAAAGTGTTCATTTTCAAAAAGATTATGATAAAAACAATCAGCTATCTCATTAGCTTCAAGTGATGAAACATATGAATTAAATGTTTCTTCGCGATTCCCCCATAACTCCTCAGCGAAAGTCTGAGGCTGTTTCAATCCTTTTTCGTTCAGGAGGCTACAAATAGATTTTTTCAAAATTTGCGTCAAGTATTGTTGACCCAGACTAACATCCAAAGAAGAAGGTAATGTATTTTCTATGGGGCCTTCGCAGAAGGTTTTATATGCAGTTAAAAAGTCCATACACTGAAACATATTGTCTATAGCAGCATTTTCAATAGCACCATATTTTTTAATCATTTCAGCCCACTGCTCTCGGGATATGGTTATTTCTTTAAAAGTGGGCTCTTTATCCGGACTGTATTTAATGCGCTTGAAAGTAAAATCAATGAAGAGTTCTCACTAGTTATTTGAATGTGTCGTTCAGGAGGGAAAAGTCCACTTGGTAATTCCTCCAGTGATTCCGGCACTTTCTTTTTACGCATGATATATTCGATCCACCGTGGGTCTTATGTTATTCCCTCGGGAGTTGAGTAGTATGTTTTGCCATATTTCTTGAAACGTCTTATGTGTACTGATACGGAATCATAATAGGTGCTTGCAAAGACAAAAACATCATCTCAATTGGAAATACTCCATCTGGTATGCAATCCTCGGTAAATTTTCCATACTTCTGAAAATAATATAACAAAATTAATAAAGATCAGAAATGTGTAAAAACATTATAAAAATTACATATTAAATTTATTTAATGTTGTTACTTACTTTTGAAACTTCTCTTCTGGCTTTCTTATTTACAGAAGATTCCCCGGCTTTTCCAAACTTTCGTTTTTCACTATGTGTTTCAGACATCACCATATTTTTTTCTTGTTGAATACAGCCCACCGCAATACTAACAAACGAAATGAATTGTGAACTAAAATGTGATAAGTGTCTAACGCATATCAACCGAATTACACTTGAGCGGCGTTCGCTGAGTGGTTGAAAGCAATGTATTCATCCGCTCTAAGCATTGAGATAATTTCTGACGTAGAATTCAGTCGCCGCCTTGTAGAATCAAGATCAGACAAGCTAAAAACAAGTTAAATCGTAACCCGTTCACGCTGATGACGAGTATACTACGGCACATTTTTCTGAATAATCAATTTACTTTGTATCTTTACTGTGTGTGTATGTAATCATTATACTGAATTAAAATTTACACATTATTAAAATAATATAAATTAAATATTTTTTTTATTTCATTTTAATCAAGAAAATGATTTTAAAACATGTCGCCGTCTGCTTCGCCTGCAAAATTAAATTCATGAGATTATAAACATAAGTTTTCTTCAGGTCTGTATGCCTTCATAGGATAATGGTTAGCGTAACTGAAAACTATTGTCCTGTGGAGACATTTTGATCTGAGGCCGTGAGTTTGAATCTGGATTTATTTATTTTTTATTTGAGCGTTATTTACTTCCATCATTTTAAAATCTATAATTAGTGTATATTTTAATCAATAGGTGGCGGCATGAGCACGTTTAACATTCCCATACTTCCATTTTTTGTGCACATTTTTTTAAAAACAACTCAACTTAGCTGTAGAAAAAAAAAACAATTCAACTCGCCCCCTCAGCTCGAAAATCAAAGCCAATGCAGGAGAAAAACAACTCAACTCGGCAGCAGGAACGAAACTCAAACAAACTCAACAGGAGAAAACAACTCAACTCAGCAGCAGGAACGAACAACTCAACTCAACAGCAGGAACGAACAACTCAACTCGGCAGTAGGAACGAAACAACTCAACTCGTCGGTAGGAGCGAAACAACTCAATTCTGCACTGCCGTCGACCGCCTACAACCGCTTGCACCGCCTTTACAGCAGAATCGGCTTTTTCTACCTACTGACGCGCATACTAAAAGAAACATTGCCTCTGTAGAGAGGTCTGAGCTATATACAGACAATATATTATTATAATAGAAGCATTTTTCGCAAAAGGAGAACATTTGGAAAAGAGATTATTCTAAGTTAATTTTCTGCCAAAGTATTATGTTTAAATAAATTTTTTTTGTCAAAATGTCCTTAAAACAATTTTATGCATATATTCTAATCTAAGTGACACTAAATATCATGAAAATTATCCATTTATGCGCTTTGCAAAATCAAGGTTCCGAACGTAGTGGGATACCTTAAAGTCATATAGAATACCAAAATTTTCAAAATGTTGATATGAAAACATAAATCTTGAATCCATACTGCTTATCACAGAATCAATCATGGTATTAAAAAGTCTGTTTTATACCGGCTTTTGACAGACTCCATAGATTGATCACTGCTTTCATAATCAAACATTCTTTTCTTTTTGGCTACCCTTTCATTTTTAAAATCTTTTGGCAAGTCATAACTGCTTTTCCAAAAACCTTACGTGCGTTAGACAAGCAATTTTCGAATCCAGTTTGTTGATACTCTTTGATCCATCTACAAAATGTACGCAAATTTTCAAGAGTAATGAATAAATGGGCTTGTACATAATCTGCTAATGGTATTGACACGCGTTAATAACTCATATCATACAAGTAATGATACGATAAATTCTAAACTAAACACTTAATTTAAAACGGAATCACAATTACTGAGTGTGTCAGATTGTTCCGTTTGGTTTCTTAAGTTTTCTGTGCACACAACAACATCATCAAAATGCTGCCTTCACCACCTCGATTCTGTTTTCCCACCTCGTGTCTGATAAAGGCTTAATAGTAAGCTTTAATTTATCTTTGATAACTTTCCAGCGTTTTCTGGAACTTGAAAATAGCAAAAAAATCTGAATAAAACCAAAAAATGTTAATTAGCTGCGTCTACCAACATCACATTCCAGCTATGACAACCGCAAGGTGCGTAAAATGCCATGGGATTTATATTCGAGTTTTAACTCCGCTAATTATGCTTACCATATTTGCACTATTGTCATATCCTTGTCCACGAAAGTTCTGAATATCTAAGCCATTTTTTCCAAGCTCTTCCAGTATTGCATTGGTCAAATATTCTCCAGTCGTTTCAGTGATACGACTGGAATCCGATCACGTTTTCTTCTATATTTCTAGTTGAAGTACTACAATATCTTACGTGTTAAATTCCAGTACAGTCTCTAATGCAGTCGAGTAAAAAATAATATTTTGTACCTTTTATCCTACCAATCTCTTCAGTGGTAAATGTGTTTGATATGATTGTGATAAATTCATCTTGAATACCGTGGCTTAGATAATGGTGTGCAAGTTGTTTATTATCAATGCGTTTTATGTGTTCCCGTAACGTAGGATCATATTTATAGATATCAATTTGAATAAGTCCATGAAGTTTCCAGAATTCTTAGTGTCTTGGTCTGTGTTTCGTCAATATTTGTGTGGACTGTAAAACTGGTTAAAGAATAAAAAATCAGTCTTTTTCGCAACGCTAAGCCTACTTTATTCGTGCACCCGCTCTTGTTGGGGTACAGCTAGACAATGTCTACTTTTACAAATTTTTTACAGATGGCGCTACAGTGCGCTGATGACGTAACATTCCACCCGGCGTTGAAATATACAATATTTCAAAAAAATATATTTAAAAAATGCAATTTGCTATATACAGTTTACAAATGCCTAAATGAATTAAATACAAATAAATTCAACATTCTAAAATAAGAAAAAAAATACAATATTCAAAAATAGAAAAATACAATATTCTAAGAATATAATATACTTAACATTACAATTTAATTTATATTATTATTTTCTATTGGTAAGATACATATTTTTGCGATAGAACGTGTGAGAACCCCCGTGGCAGTTTTTAGTTTAACGACTCTGACCTTACCGTCAGTTCCATAAATAACCTCCAAGATTCTTGCCATTGTCCATTTGCAGGGAGGCAAATCATTTTCCTTTAAAAGCACTAAACACCCTACGGCAACATTATTTTTCTCGAACTGCCACTTGTTTCTCTGCTGTAAATGATTAAGATAATCATTTTTCCAGCGTTTCCAGACAGTTTGTACACACTTTGGTGTATACTGCCACCTAGATAGTCTATTATCTGAAATATCTAAAATTGCGGGCTCAGGTATTGCACTGATAGGTCGACCAATTATAAAGTGTCCAGGAGTTAAAACTTCATATTCATTGATATTATCTGACAATGGTACTAATGGACGTGAATTAAGTATACCTTCAATTTGAATTATTATTGTCTCGAATTCTTCGAAAGTTATTTTACTATTAACTAAAGTTCTATAGAGATGGTGTTTGAATGATTTTACCCCTGCCTCCCACAAACTCCCAAAATTAGGAGAACGAGGTGGGATAAATTTCCACTGGATAGCTTCTGAAGCAAAATAATTTGCTAATGTCTCGTTTTTGTTACAAATTAATTTTATGAAACGATTTAATTCTGCACCTGCGCTTTAAAATTAGTTGCGTTATCGGACATTAATGTAGAAATGCGGCCTCTACGGGCACATAGCCTCTTCAAAGCTGCAATAAATGCCTCAGTTGTTAAATCAGTCACTGCCTCTAAATGAATAGCCTTTGTAGCCAAGCATACAAAAATCGCAACATAAACTTTTGAAAATATCCCCTTTCTCTGATTTTTAAATTTTATTTGAAAAGGTCCGCAAAAATCCACCCCAGAGTTTAAAAATGGTGCACTTGGAGTTACTCTCTCTGATGGTAAATTTCCCATTAATTGATCTACCTCAGTAGGCTTCTGTCTAAAGCATGCAATGCAATCATGAACTGTTTTTCGTGCAATACCCTTGCCATTAATGGGCCAAAACTGCATTCTAATTTGATGTACTAAACCCTGAGCACCAATATGAAAAAACTTCTTATGCATATGCTCAAAAAGTAATTTAGTAAATTTATGTTTACTAGGTATAATTATTTGATGTTTTGCTTCAAATGGTAAATCAGCATTACAAAGCCTTCCACCAACTCTGAGTAAAGAATTCTCATCTAAGAAAGGATCTAAAGCCTTTAACTTACTTGTTTTTGAAACACCTTTACCTTTTTTCAAGGCATCGATTTCTGCTTTAAACTCACTTAATTGTGCTATTTTAGCTAAAAATTCCGTACTCCTCTTTACTTCATCTGCAGTTAGATATTTCTCCTTATTACAAGACTCCTTAGCTTTGATGTTATTAATGAACCTAAAAATAAAGCTAAAAATTCTAATTAATTTTATGAAATTATTTGTAACATTAAAGAGTTCATCATAAAAATTTGAAGAACACTCAGTCATTGAAAGAGTCACAGCACATTTTAGTTCATCTCTGTAGGAAGGATCAGGAAAAAGTTGATTGTCCTCGTATTCATCAGTTTGTAAATCTGGACCCGAGAACCACATTTCGTTCTTTAAAAGTTCATCCACATTGCAGCCTCTAGAAATTAAGTCGGCAGGATTGTTCTTGGAGCTAACATGTTTCCAATGATAGTCCTTTGAAAGTGCTTGGATCTCCGCCACCCTGTTGCTGACAAATGTTTTGAGTTTATGAGGTTCAATCTTTATCCACGCTAAAGCAATCGTTGAGTCCGTCCACATCCAAATTTTATGAATAGGTAATTGTAGAATTGGCACAACTTTTTTGACTAATCTCGATAGTAGTAAAGCTGCAGACAGTTCTAACCATGGTATGGTGAGTGTTTTCAAAGGAGCCACTCTGGACTTGCTGCATAATAATCTAGTTTGAGATTGTCCAGATTCGTTGAAACATTTTATGTAGACAACAGCAGCATATGCACGTTCTGATGCATTGGAAAAGCCATGTATTTCAATCCGTATTGTTGCAGGAAGTAGAATGCACCTTGGGATTTTGAAGTTATTTACTTTCGCGCTAATTTTTGGTAGAAGTTCATCCACTCTTCCATTGCATCTGGTGGTAGCTGTTCACTCCAATCTAATTTTATTTTCCAAAGTTCTTGGATGAATATCTTAGCCTTCGTAACAATGGGTCCTATCAGGCCCAAAGGGTCATAGAGCCTTGCAATTTCTGAAAGCACGTCTCTTTTTGAGAAGTTGACTTTGTCACTAATCTTTACTTTGTATGTGAGACAATCCACCTTTGGATCCCATAGCATACCTAATGTTTTCACTGGAGCATCCTGAAATTCCTTATCAAACACATAGGAAGATGCAGATAAATCTTTCAACAGTTCTGGGCTATTTGACACCCATTTGTGTAGCTCAAAACCACCTCTCTGTAATAGTTGAGATAATCTGGTTTGGAGTTTTTTAGCACCCTCTAATGTAGACTCTCCAGAAAGAATATCATCCATATAACTATCATTACAAATCACATCTGCTGCGTCAGGAAATTCCGCTTTTTCTTCATCTGCTAAGGCCTTTAAGGTCCTGGTAGCTAAAAATGGTGCAGAAACTGTCCCATAGGTTACGGTAGCTAGTTTGTAAGTCTTGATTGGAGCATCTGCACTAGTTTTCCACATAATTCGTTGTAAATCCCTTTGATTAGGATCAACAAGTATCTGCCTGTACATTTTTTTAATATCTGCACTAAACGCGTACTCGTGTTTTCTAAATCTACTGACTATGGAAAAGAGATCTTGTTGAATAATTCCTCCGTTTAGTAAAATGGAGTTTAGAGAAAAACCACTTGTTGTTTTTGCACTTGCATCGAAGACAACTCTCAATGGAGTGGATGTCTTCTCTGGTTTGTATACGGAATGATGAGGAATGTAATAGTTAATCTTATCTAATGTTTCATTTTTAATCTCCTCCATATGGCCTAAAAGTTCATATTCATTCATAAATTCTTTATACAAAGTTCCCATTGTATTGTTTTTGTTTAATTTTTCCCAAATACCATTTAGTCGTTTGATCGCATTCTCTTTGGAATATCCTAATAATGTTTCTGCATTTTCCTTTATGGGTAACCGAACTATAAATCTTCCCGTTTTATCTCTTTTATAGGTACTAACAAAATGTTCCTCACAATAAATTTCCTCTTCACTTTTTGTTATTTCCTTAGAATCATCTGGAAGTGATTCCAGTTCAAAGAATTTCTTTACTGTTATATCTAAGCTTGGTTCACTTATTAAACAACAATTGGCTTGTTGTTGTGACTGAGGAAGGGTACCTGTGACTAAGTAGCCAAATTTTGTATTTTGTAAAATTACATTTCCCTCCTGCAAATAATATTGTTCTGGATTTAAAATTTCAAAAAAATAGTTCACTTCCTATCAATATATCTATTTGACCTGGCATATGGAAATTAGAATCAGCCAGCTCAATTGAAGCTGGAATATTTAAATCCGATATATTTAATTTCGATACAGGAATCGCATCGATAATTTTAGGTAAAAGTGAAAATTGTACACAACGTGCAAAAGTATAATCCCGATTTGAAACTTCAATATTAGCTGAATATTTCGATGATTGCGTAATTCCGTTAATGCCTGTTATAGATTGGTTTGCAGACTTAAATTTAAATCCCAACTTTCTTGCTATGTCTTCTCTCATAACGCATATCGTAGACGCATTATCTAATAATCCTCTTAACTTAATTCTATATCCATCAGCACTTTTAACGAAAATCATGAATGTATTTAATAAAACACATTTATTTCCATAAGTCAAAACCGCAACTTCTGGCTGACCTTCAAACCGAGTAGGATTCGAATTGCTGTCTATCCCCCTTTCCCCTACAGTGTGATTTTTAACTGCAGAGCAAAGTTCAGCAGAATCGTGAAGCAATGAATTATGTAATCCTTTGCAACCACTAACTGTGCATTTATATTTAGACATGCAGGCACCATAATGAAGTCTGAGGCAATTTATACAAAGTTTGTTATTGGTAACAAATTTCTTTCTGCACTCCACAGACATATTTTGAAATGCAATACATTTATAAAGAGGATGAGAATTTCGACAGAGAATACAAGGTTTAACAGTTATTTTTTTACTATTAACTATCAGCGATTTGGCTTTAGTTGACATTGCAGTATTTTTATGGATCATTTTAGTACTAGGAATGCGAGTAATGTTTTCTAACACGGCACTTCTCTTTTCTAAAAATTTCTTAATAGAATCAAATGTTGGAACTTCTGCTGTTTTCAACGAAAGTTCGAATTGTTTTCTAGATTCTTTGTCAATTTTTTGAAGAATTATATTTATTAAAATTATATCTGATAAATCATTCTGCTCATATTTCAAAACTTTAAGTGCTCTAATGTTTCTATTGATACAATCCATTAAAGCGCGCAGTTCTTTGGCTGATTCGCTATAAATTTTTTCATAATTAATTATCTCAAGGACATGAGAATCTATCAACTGCCGGCTGTTTTCGTAACGATCTTCTAATGCTTTAAAGAGAGAATCGAAACTATCGCTAGGCGACTCTAAGAGCTTTGCTTCTCCTTTTAGAGATGCTCGAAGATAGTATATAGTTTTTGCGAATCATTCAATTGCTCATTATTACTTATTAAATTAATAAATTGATTTTTGAAATTAGAAAATTCTGCTATTACACCAGAAAATTCTGGCAATGGAATTTGAGGTAAGCGGATACTATTTTTACCATTGTCATTTAAATTAATGTTTACATTTTCAGAATTTTTCAAAGAATACATTAAAAGTTTGAGACCTACCTCTGTTGTCTCGATCCGTTGATTTATATCTTCAATGTCCAGCTGAATGATTTCCAAGCTTTCGAAAATTTCTATTTCACAATAATCCTCAGCTATTTTATCTAGATTTATCTGTAATTGCTCAATTTTTTTGAGTTTAATTTCGATTTCAGTGACACTAGTATCCTTTGACACTGTCTTCTCCGAGGTAAAAGCCTCTAACCTAGTTAAAGTTCCTTTGATTGAATCTTTTAAACGATTCAATTTCTCTTCAGTAGTTACGTTGGAGTTATTTTTATTTTTCGATTTTTTATCCATTTTCTGTGGCTTCGTAGGACCAATGTTTCGTCAATATTTGTGTGGACTGTAAAACTGGTTAAAGAATAAAAAAATCAGTCTTTTTCGCAACGCTAAGCCTACTTTATTCGTGCACCCGCTTTTGTTGGGGTACAGCTAGACAATGTCTACTTTTACAAATTTTTTACAGATGGCGCTACAGTACGCTGATGACGTAACAGTCTGTTTTGAGAGATTCTCTGTGACCTCTAAACGCCAAATTATGTGTGTGATAGGCTAAGAAATTTATTATATCAATTAATCTCTCAATCAAATTTTACCAATGATTTTGAGATTCAAGAAATCACTTTTCGTTTTCTCGGCCCAATGTTTTTCTTGCTTTATTCCCTTCTTTAATGTTATCCATTGGAGCATATTGGCTATATGTTCTTTAGTATTCTTATGTCTGTGTAAAATACTACTTAAGTGTTTCTAATCACATCACCCTTCCTGTACCGTTTGAGTTTGTGAATTGACAAATAGTCTGACTGGAAAACAGAAAACTTTATTTTAGAGCTTGAATAAACCGAGCGGTGACGTTGTGAGTTTCACCATTATTTAGTTTTCTTTAGAAATGAAAATTGGAAAAATGTCTGTGATCATTATCTTTAGAATAACATTCATCACTGTTATTTAACTGCTGTGTGGGACCGCTTTGAATTATATTACGACCGGTGAGCATTTTTGCGTAGGAAATGTGCACAATCCGGGATCAAAAGAAAATGCCTGGAAAGTGTTTGTTTCACTACGTCTCTGTTATCTATGTTCACAGGTGAAGAATTAATCTCAATCTCTTCTTCTTGATAGTGACTTATGTTACTCAACGTAAACTCATAATTCTCGGTGTCAGATTATGATTCCAAAGTTTTGATCCTATTTCTATTTTCGATTTTCGTCGTTCGGTATCGATAGTCGGTGCATCTGGAGTAACTTCTAAATTCAACGGAGATTCGGATACGGATAAATGTCGTTTAGAAAAGTTCGAAGGAACCGATTAATTTGATTCTGTACCGTTAGCGTTGCTAGTTCTGAGTGGGCCCTGTATCAAAATTCCTTCGAGGGCCCTTTTTTTTTTTAGATATGGGGACCCTGTTAGTTGGACCGTAGTTACAATGTTGCGGCCCCTATAGCTTGGGGGCCCCGCATCATTGATACTGTGGCAGCTAAGCCCTTGTTCTGTACTACAAGATTGTCTGACCGAGAAATTTCATCATACCTGAACTTTAAACTTGTTGGATACAATTCTTTCCGCTCTCCTTCTTCTATTTGCTGCAAGAGATTCCCATTTCTCCGTTTATCTCTATCTCTCTTAGTGCCTAAGCCTGACATGATCGATAAATTATGAAAAATGCCCAGTACCACTATTATTTATTTTCACATAATATACTTTTTAAAATTTATATGATATAGAAGCATATGAAACGAGACTGCGTCTGCATGCGATACGTTAATTGGCTTTCTAATGATGTTAAGTTCCGACCTATGCCCCGTCTCTGACCGGGGACTTCCCGCGATAGCAGCTTAACTTCAGCTAATACTGCCAGACTAAATATAAGAGGAAACGACAAAGCTAAGAAATTTTTAATAAAAGAAAATGGAAAACACACAATATTTTCACGAATTATTTATTCATATGCTTTCATGCATATCTAATACTACTACTAATATCTTTTTTTTTTTTTTAAAAAGTCTATATATCAATTTTTTGATATCTAATGGAGAAAAAAAGAGTTGAGAATTTTCTAATTTATTAATTATAAAAAAAACCCTGTGACGTGTACATTTGGATTTTCGTTTAATTTAATGGGGCTTTGAGGCGTGATGCCGTGGCCCACGCCGCCTCTGTATGCGGGTTTTGGATACAGAGACAAAGCGTCTTTTCGAAATGTCCTTGGGGAGTACACATTCCTAAGTGGGATGATTTTTTTGCATAAGCGTTGTTTATTTTTAGAAAACCTGCTACCCGCTGGGACAAAAGTTAAACAAAATTTTAAAGACCCTCCATGCCACAAACACTTCATGTTGCATACAGATGCAAATGTTGACAAGAAATGTAAGCTTTGTTCCTTAAGCCATGACTTCTACAACTGTTATCAGTGCGACGTAAATATTCAATCAATCAATATACAACTGTTATAAATTTAAAAACTTGCCAGTTAGAGAGAGGTAGGATACTGTCAAATCTTTGAATTTGTCTAAAATGCTTAAAATCAAACATTAGGGTATCCCAATGTAAATCTAAGCATATTTGTTTTCACAAAAAGAACCACTATCAATTGCTACATTTTTGTTAATGAAAAAAATCAGGAAATGCAACACTTTGAGTCATCTCTACTAGACACCACGATGACGGTTTCGAACAGATTTTTTTCAAAATTCTGGCAAAACAAATAAGAAAAATAAAACTGGTAGGAATTCTTTTAATTTTGTGAGTGCTCAAAACAACATTGTGCAAGTTCAAATTTCGAGTGCGACCATGAGTGTTTCCGCTTCCCAGAACCATAAGAATGATATTATTTTATCGACTTGTATTATTTATATTGAAAATTCTGTTATGAAAAAGTTCCATTACGAGTTCTCGCAAACAGTGGGTCGCAAGCTGCGCTATTGAGTTCCAGCACAGCAGATTTATTGAATTTGTGTCAGTTAAAAACTGATATGTCGATCTCTGGTTTGGGTGGCTCGAATATTAATATAAAAAGCAAAGGTCAAAGGGGTAATTTCAAATAGTTCTGGATTATATACACGTGTTGTGGATTTTCATGTTGTACCCAAAATTACAAATCTGATACTTGTTGAATTCTTGGATGTTTCTCATATCGTGTTTCCGAAAAATGTGCATCTAGCTGACACCACTTTTAATATGGGTAATTCTATCGATGCCTTATTATCGGCAGATATTTTCTTTGATACTTTGAAAGATGGCTAATACAAATTAGATAATGGTAACTTGATTTTACAAAATACTGAATTTGGCTATATAATTAGTGGTAACACCTCGGGGTTCTCAAGTGGCTCTTTGCATTGTGGTTTGGTCACAAGAGACTTTGAAAGTTTAAGTGATACTTTACAATCGTTTTGGGAAGTAGAAGAAATTGGATCCACCAAATTTGTTAGTGACGAACTAAGAAATGCGATAAACATTTTTGAAAACTATGATTAGAGGCACCAACGGACGTTTTGCGTCGAGATGCCCATGAAAGACGAGTGGTAGCGGTAGCTAAGAGGTCAAGGTATCGGATCGTGGCTGGCCTTATCACGAGTTTGAGCCCAGTACCACTTAAGACCCACTGTGTAGGTGAGCGATGCACGTTAAATCTGTCGAGAGCTGAAACGTCCTCCCGTTGATGTGGTGTGGTAGTTAGGAGAGGGGTGCCAGCTCGGGTGTCGTCCTCGTCACTTGACCATGGTTCAAAATTACGAGGTTCGTCACCAAAAGCCCTCGTGTAGCTGAACAGTGCGACGTTAATATTCAATCAATCGACATCTCCGCAGCTTCCATTTTGAAATTACACTTAAAAGCCATATTAGCAAACAGCCTTAAAGAATTAAGGTGCCTGACTAGTGCAAAAACGTCAATTTTGGTGAAAATGACGAATTTTTTTAACTTTAAATTTTATATAGTTGAATTTTTTTTTTTTTTTTTTCTGCTTTCTAAAAATACCTTACTTTTGTTTGTACTTTAATTATTTACTAAGTTATAACAGTTTTTATGTCAAGAGAGAGCAGCCAAAACGAACTGGAAGTTCGATATCGAAACCGGAAGTGTTTGCATTTTAATACTTTTTTTACACTTTTTTGGTGTTTATCGAATTTGTGGTGATATTTTTAAAAAATTATTTATTAGTTTTAAGTGAAATTTGGCAAATAAATTCGTAAAGTTTTTGTCATTTTTCGATTTTCTTATGCCCTTGCTTCTCGATATTTTGTTTCATGTTTAACTTTTTTTTATATATATTTGATAGAAAACTCTGTTCTTAAAGACAAAATATTAATTAATTATGCCTAAAGCAAGGTCTGGGACGTCTAAGGAATTTGCTTCATGATTGGTGCTAGCAGTAATGAGAATGTTGACACAAGAGTTAATCCCGATAATACTTAGTCAGCTGGTGACAAAAAGTTTAAATGTATTCATTACTCAGGAAGCCTTTTTAAGTAACATTTTATGGAGTATTTTACTTAAAGATACAATTATTATAAACTTGAAACATTTCGCTGAAGTGCATTATTAACGTTCATTTCTTTTAATTTATGATGCACAGGTTTATTATCATTATATATATATAATTAGAAATGCAAATACTTCCCTTCCTAAGATCTTGTACATGAATTTGTAAAATTTGACCTGGAACGCATTTTAACTTCTGTGGGACGCCCCTTAGAATATAAAAAATTTTCTCGGGGGGACACACAAACACAAAACTACTACGGATGAAAAAGATTTAAAGTGTATTCTTATGGAGGTTTTAAAAAATGTTCTTTATATGCTTTTCATTATAATTTTTTATAACCTTTGTGATAAGCAATATTTTTTTAAAAGAAATATTCAGGAATATTTACTGACAAAATAACACACATTAATATATATATTTATTTTGTATTACATATTTCTTAAGCTCTAAGATACTTAGTGGAAATATATACCTGTTTTTCCATGTAAAAAATAGGTATATATTTCCATGTAAAAAATATTATTTTTTAACGTAATAAAGTTTCTCTAGTGTGTTTTTTATATCTCTAATTTGTATTAAGAAAAACTATGCATTCAAACGTTAAGAAAAGCTTTTTTGACTACATAAAATTGGTAACAAAATTAAAAAAAGGAACTTGAAACAAATATATAATACTGATATGGGCTTATGAAAAGTTTATTCTTTTGGTATAAAGAGGTTTTAGGTTGTTTTAGCTGCATAATTTGTTAAGATTCAGATTTTAAACCTTTAAATCCGTTTTTTTCCGAAGCAGATTTTTCCATATTTTATCGCACGGCAAGCATATCTCAAAAAGTCCTTCAGATAATTGCATGGAATTTAGCATCATTTTTTATTATTATAGAATGCATGCTGTCCACTAAAGAATAGGAAAAAACAATATGTTTACCTTTTTTATGATTGTTTTTCTTTGTGATAAATGCAAAATTTTCCTTTTGTGCACTTTTTGACCCCTAATTTTATGATACATTGAAATTTGTCAAAGATGATAGAGCAAAGTACAGTACAGTCCCGCTAATCCGAACATCCGGTTAATCCGAACGGCTCCACAGAAATTTTTTTATAATTTTAAGGACGAAACTCGGTGAATATTTCGCAGGAAGAAGAGTGTCTCGCCAGAAGAATTAGCACAGTATTGTTCAAGCTTTCTACGATTTTTTCTCCAATCACAAATTGTAGCTTTGCCAACATTAAACTCTGTAACCAATTTTGTCACACCTTCACCTTTATCTAAACGCTTTAGAACCTCTAGTTTGTCTTTAAGAGTAAGTGTTGAGTGTTTACGCTTACTCGCCATAACAATCTGTTTACGTACACTGTATCACAGATAAATGTCCACAAACACACAACAAACTGTTTTCACTGTAGAATATCACACTGTTATTAACACAGAGACAAAAGCGGACGAGTATAGAACGAGCGCGGAACGATTGACGGCCAACAGTACGGGCACACGCAGTCACACTAAGTTAGGAGTGGTGGAGGGAGGACACACGCGTCGAGGAGTGGGAGTACAGTCCACGCGGCAAAAAAGAGGGCGCGTACGCTCACATTACG
Organism: Trichonephila clavipes; assembly: GCA_019973935.1. Classification (NCBI taxonomy): domain Eukaryota; kingdom Metazoa; phylum Arthropoda; class Arachnida; order Araneae; family Nephilidae; genus Trichonephila; species Trichonephila clavipes. The sequence goes on along the minus strand of BMAU01017170.1, from coordinate 9,806 downwards.
ACAAAATACATAGACCCGTACTCCCGGTTCAAATAGTGATTTCGCTGTTACTCCGGCTAATCCGAACAATCACGTAATCCGAACAGGGGACGGTCCGATATTGTTCGGACTATCGGGACTGTACTGTATAGGTAAACGCTTTCTGAATAAAATTCAAAGAGCTTTTTTTTTATCTTATGCATTATAATTTATTTTACAGTGTTTGCCGCGATGTGCAAAAAATGCTTAATTTAAACCTAAAATTGTCCATTTTCTTACAAAAATATATTGAAATTTTTTTCTTTGTTATTTTTATAAGTTTTCGGTTATAATCAAACAAAAAATGAGTTTAAAAATGAACTTTCAGCATTATTTCAAAAAAATATTCCCTCAACTAGTCAGGCTGAAATTCTGGTGGGTCTTTCGATCACAAGGGCTCTTTTCTTAGCAAGAAAAAATCAGCATGCTCATTCTCAGCAATGTCACAATGTGAGCCGGTATCCATTGAAATGAAATTTTATGGGGAAAATCTTTGAACGATCTGCATTTTAAAATTCTTTGTTAATTAAAGAGGTAATTTTTTGAGATAACGCGTGTAATGCCGGTTTAGAGTTGAAAAATATTACGGCCCTGCTGAACTCAAAGTTTCTTAGTGATAGTTGCTCGACCGCTGCTGCAATAGATTCAATCTCGCCATTGAAGGCCGCAGTAAAAATACCTAGTGGTAGGTAATAGCTGAACAATTCGCAGACAGTACCGGCTCCAGCACCATGATATCTATCTAGAAGGGAGTCATCAGTAAAAATATGAAGTCATTCACTTGCAGGGAATCGATTGTCAGTAGTTTCCAAAGCTATGGCTTTCAGTTGTTCGGGAGACATTTCTCTCGTTAATACCTTCACATAAAGCTCAAAATTTATATCAAGATGAATATAATCCAAAGGGCACAAAGGTCTAGCTGGGATATTTTACTAGAGCACTTAGCCCTTTTGGGGCTTTGATCTCTTGTCTGGTGAAAAATATTTGTGACTTGATACTTTGAAACATTGCCCTTTTTATTTTAGAGATTTAAAATAAATATTTAAGAGTATGATAAAAAAGAAGTTAAAAAATTTAAAGACTATATATAAAATCAGAAAATTTAATTTTAAGAAACTGAATACAATTTAAGAAGTTACATTTGCTAAATTTTGAAAGATGCATTAAAGTTAAATTCCTTCGGCCAATGGGGGCCTCAGGATGGCTGATTGCCTGTCCAATGGGGAGGCAGCTTTTCGTGTTTGTGTTGGGTGTGAGACTTGAGTATGACTGGGCAATGGTAGAACTCGTCAAAGGCATCTCAAAATTACCTGATAGGAGGTTAGAGGCCGACAGGCCTAGGCACTCCATCCAGTTCATCAACGACACACTTGAGTATGATTACTCTCTCCCGCGTTGTGAGAGGGAGCTTTCTTATTGGTCGTTGTGTTAATGTGATGACTTCGGTCCCGGTGTGGGTGCCGTCGTCGTGTACGGGATCGGAGGCTTCCAGTGTCCGTACTGGGCAATGGGGCTCTCCGATTGGTAGATGAGTATTTGTGGATTTTTGTGTTCATGAAGTATGTGAGAGAATGAGTGATGTTGAATGAATTTACAGAAAAGTGGTGTTTTTTAATAATAAAAATATATATGGGAAATAGAAAATTGGTGTTAATTAATTAATATGTTTCTGGGTCTGTGTGTGCGTCTCGTTGGTGTGTATTTCTCGATCTTTTGGATCGAGATATTGTCTGAATTATCTATTTTTGTGTAGAACGTTTTTGCTATCTTTTTCATGAAGTTTCTAATTGTTTTAAAGTTAATGGCTTTCCTGAGACTAGAGTTTCTCATGTACCAATCGGCACGGAGAATCTGTCTCAGGGTTTTGTTTTGTAAGACTTCTAGTTTTTGGATGTGTGTTTTAGCTGCAAAACTCCACACTGGAGAGGCATAGGTAATGACTGGTCTTAGAAGTGAAGAATAAATAAGCAATTTATTTGATCTATTTAATTTAGATCTGCTAATTAGGTGGGAGAACGTGTGAGCTTTCTTGATAAAGCTCTCACGTATGCGTGTAATGTGTTGTTTGAAAGTGAGTTTCTTATCTAACGTAACACCAAGATATTTGGTGCTCTGAGACCAAGGGATTTTTTCGTTGTGTAAGTAAATGTCTGGGTAAATTAATCGTGTTTTTCTAGTAAAGAAGACTGCTTCTGTTTTTGCCACATTAAGGGCAATTTTCCATTAAGGGCACAAAGGTAGGGGCGAATTAGAAGTCTTTTGACAAAGCTCCAAAGAACAAGCGACCTTCATGGCTGACGGTATAAATCCCTCCCGAGTCTTTAAATTTCTAGCTATGTTCAGGTCATAATTTCTCCAGAAAGGCTTATTAGGCAAACTTTTAAGTTTTTTGAAATAATACTACTGCCTTTCTCTGAATGGATTTATAAAATGGTACGATGTTGTCAAGGACGCGGGAGTGGATTTCACAGCACGTTATGATACGGAGGGCTTAATTTTGAAATAACTCAAGGCGTTGGATGGTGTGTTTGGGTGCAGTAATGAGGATTTCATTACTATAACTAATAACTGGTTTCATAAACATTTTATTAGATATGTAGTCTGTAATGTCCTGTTGCATCCCCAACGCAAGTCAGCCAAACTCTTTAAAATAGAGAATCTCTGCTTCGCCTTTTTCTTCAAATGTTTTGCATGTGTTAGGTTCACATAAAAGGCAGCACTAATAAAAGCAAGTATCACTGAATTAATAATTTTATTTTAAGACTTGTAAAACTGGCATTATCCATAAAAATGTTAGTTCTAATGTTAAAATTCATTGATGTTTTTGTAAGTAAACGTTCATTTTTCTAATTTAATGAAAGGAGTTATTTTCTTAATTTAAACTCCTTTCTGTTGAGTTTATTACTCAGAAGTATGTTATTGAATATTTAAGCACTAACAGTTGAAGGAATTTTTTTAATACTTTTTATAAAGTGAACTCTTTTTAAATTTGGCAAAGATTTCCGTGAAATCTTGGTTTGCCCTAATAGTTAGAGTGCAGAAGTTTGTTGAGAAAATCATATTGTCTGTTTTTGGATGAGTCGTGGAGTCCTCTTAACCGACTATCTGGAGAAGGGTCAAACCAACATTAGTGCCTATTGAATATAATTTTATACTCTCATCAAGTGGAGTATATCACCAAGGCCATTCGTGCTCTTGTCGACAATGTATACGATCATTCATTACAAGGTGAAGTTGAGGATTCAAAGCAACGTGGCTTTGAAATTTTGCTACATCCGTCCTATTCCCCCGATCTCACACAAAGTGACTTTTCTTATTCCTAAACTAAAAAAAAAAAACTCCAACATTGTGGCAGTGGAGATTTGTCAACATAAATGACGCCAATCATGATGTAGAATGTTATGTTGTGACTAATGCCACCTGCCTGATGAAGTCAGATCGAGGTCCACGAAATTCATCGCGGCTAAGGGCTAGAATCTTTACACCTGTCGTTAGCCTTAGCTTTGAGCACTATGATGCAAGCGACAGTACGATTTTGCTCGGTTCCACCCCAATTTAGAGGGAGAAAACCCTGGGAGTGGCCTCTCATCTTCCTTCCCCTTCCACCAACCACACGAGAGGAGTTGCGGCTCGACGGCTATTTACAGTACCCCCATGCCGCAAATGCACTATATATTTACAAATATTCATGTCTTCCTGTCAAACCCAGTCCTTACGGCACCGCAGTTAACGTCGCTAACTATTATACCGGTTGGGAGACATGATGCAAGTGACCATCCAGTGTTCCTTGACCTTTCGAAGGCTATTATAGTAGAACTTGGTAGATTTTGTGATGAAAACTATGATGTAGAATAATAGTTTTCATCGCAATCTACCAAGTTCTACTAGAATAGCCTTCGAAAGGTCAAGAAACACTGGATGGTCACTATGTAGATAAGGCTCAATATAACGAATGAAATCTAACTCTTTATCCGAAAAATATTTAGTGTTAATTAAGACTTTATAGTACATTTGTGAGTATATATCGGGTTGGAGGGAAAGTTCTGTCATATTTTAAAGAAAATATTTGAATGCATTTCTAAAAATATGTGTTTAATATTAATCAATTATATATGCTCCATTATTTGTTACAACTTGTTGACATCTTTCAGGTAACATATAAACTCCTATTTTGTAGAAGTTCTCGTGCTTGGAGTTAAAATAGTCAGCAACTGCCTTAGAAACTTTCAAAATGAATTTTTTTCCCGTTAGATAATTTTGCAGATCTGAACAGGTAATAATCAGATGGTGCAATGTCAGGTGAATATGGTGGGTGACCAAGGACTTACCATCCTAACGCATTCAGTTTTTGTTGTGTCACCATTGCAGTATGCGGTGGAGCATTATCGTGGTGGAACACTATTTCTTTTCTGGACGCTAATGCTGGCCTTTTTTCTTTGATAGCTGCATTCAATGTATCCAGTTGATTTCAGTACAGATCCTGTTGATGGTTTTTCCCTGTTTCAGCAACTCGTTAGTACACTAGACCTTTCCTGTACCACCACAAACAAAGCAGTACTTTCGTTGATGGATACTTGGTTTTGGAACTGTTGCTGATGATGTTCCTGGTTTGCAGTAAGATTTTTTTTCTCTTAATATTCTTGTAAATAATTACTTTTCATCTCCAGTAATCAGCTGGTCCAAAAACGGCTCCACATTGTGTCTAATCAGATGTGATGAACACATTCTTACACGATCAGACAAATTCTTTTCCGTTAATTCATGTGGAACCCAAACACTTTGCTTTAACACAAATCCAAGAGATTTATTGTGATCTCCGACAGTTGTATGATGAATGCCAAACTCTTCTGAGTAGTATAATAATGGGAGTTCTGCGGGGCGGTGGCGGTGGAGATAAGGTTCTGCCGGTGGTGGAGATAAGGCAGTGGGGGTGATAACAGGGAATGGGGTAGATACGGGGGATTCTGCATAGTGGTGGAGATAAGATGGGAGTGGGGTAGATAAGAGGGTGGAAAGATATTTTTTTTTAATTTGAGTTTTACATAATAATATAAGCATTAAGGAATGGATTACGTTTATTAACACTTATATAAAATGTACGCAACTGTTCGAAATGGATAGATAATTTCACATTAAAATTTATTTAATATGAAAAATTCATTTTAAGGGGTTATGGGGGTTCTGCATAGTGGTGGAGATAAGGTTGTGTTGGATGTGGGTTAGAGAAGGGGTTGAGAGGTGTTTGAAGAAAAATGTTATTTACAGATTATTTCTTTTTAATTTAGGATTGAGTTATACATAATGATATCAAAATATTTCAGCATAAATTATTTGATCGGGTATATTTACAACAATATAAAATGTATGTGACTTTTCTAAATTGTTATATAATTTTACATTAAAATAATTGTTCACTCATTGAATAGTTACATATGAAAGATTCATTTTAAAGTTATGGGGGTTCTGCATAGTGGTGGTAGAGATAAAATTCTAGTGATTATAAAATATATAGTGGTGTTTGAAAAAAGCAATAATTTTATAAGAACACATAATTTTTTTTTTTTAGTTTATAGATAAAGCTAACAATCTATCCGACATTGTTTGAATATCACCCCCCTCCCTTTTTATTGTTCCTTCTTTTCTTTTTCAATTTTTGCATTATAATTTCTAAATATTTCAGCATAAATGAATTTATCAGGTTTATTTACATTAATATAAAATTTATGATAATTTTCTAAATTGTTATATAATTTTACCTTAAAATGTTTGTTATAGATTATAGACATTCATTGAATAACTATTTATAAAAAATTATTATTAAGGTTATTAAGCAATTGTAAGGGTTGACTCATTTTTAAGCATACCTATTGCATTGTAACGAGGTATGCAAGATCCAGCTCAATTAACTTAAGAACATCTTTGACACTGGTTTAAAATCAAATTCTTTTTTCTTTTTGAGTGTGGTTGACTAAATTTTTACTCTATTTTTATAATATGAATCTATGTATAAATTACATTTTTAGATATATTTCATACATTAGAATATCAAATTCACACACACATCAATGATTTTGAATCGAAAAATTAACCCCCTTCCTCTCTTTCTACCGTGACTATATTTTCGTACTTCCATTATTATCTACGATAAACCTTTCATGAGGTATATTATTTTTCTAAATGAAATAAATTCTATAACATTCTACTTTCTTTCGACTCTAGTTCTCTACTTATTTCCCTTTTCATTACGTTGTTATTGCATTTGATTACGACACATATTTATCAATTCCCTTTTCTGCAAATTCATTGAAATTTTATTACTACAATTTGTTATAAAATTTACTCAGCATGTTCTGAATCAATAAATCTTTATAATTAAATCTATAAAAATATGTTATTTGAGTTTAATCAGTAAATTTTTTTCACTATATTAAGGTCTATATTATTAAATGTCATGCAAGTTCTGATATAATGCGCTATATTTTTTTAAAACTAACATTTTTTTTGGTTTTATTTAAAATTCGCTCATGCATAATGCCTCTTATACTTGATTAAAATATTATTTTCACATTGCTTAAATGTTATTCTAATAATTGTTGTACTGAAGTCACGCTATTTTTAATTCAGTAATTACATATAGTATTAAAGGAATTAAATTATGGAATAAATGCTTTGATCAACAGTAAGTTCATTCAAGTTAAAAAAAATTTATATTATTAGTACAATTGATTATGCAGTTCAATTTTTTTGAAAGAAAACTTGGGGAATTACTAAAATACTTTGATAAGGGTTATTTCTTTCTGAAAACACATTGAAATGCTGGAAATTTAGATAATTTGTTTTTATCATGTATAAACAAGAAAGTTCTGATAAAATACTTTACCATTGGTTAATGCGGAGGGTAGATGAGATCACGTGAATTAATCTGATTAGTTGAAACTGACGTAATATTTTTTCTGAAGACTGTGTAATTGACTGAACAATGTATAAGGAAGAAATCGAGATACAAACTGGCAACTTTGTAAAACTTTCATTTTATACTTCAATTTTCTTCGGTGCGTTGTTTTGTATACAACGATTTTTTTTCTTTTTAAATTTTAACAGGCCATGTTTTCGAGTTACGCTGAATCCAATGGTTAGCACAAATGGGAATCTCTAAATAATACGTCTAAGAAAATGCTGAATCCAATGGGAAGCACAAATGGGAATCTCTAAATAATACGTCTAAGAAAATGCGTTTAAATGAAAATTTAAATGTTTTTCCTTATACCTTGTAACGCTAACTAACTTACCATGGACAACCTACCAAAACATATGATTCATTTAGGAGGACAAATTTTTCATTTTGATGAATACTTTTCAAAAGCAAACACGAGTGCTTAGTCGACTTTATGTACAAGACGACAGAGTATTTTATATACTACCAAAGACGGAGTATCCTTGAAACCAGAAGTGGGGAATGCCTTTCATAGCCAACTTTCCAGTTTTTGTCCTCGTGAAATTTTTGAGAGTACAATCATTGTTAAAAAAAATCATTTATCTTTTCAACCAATCGGATAAAGATAACGTATCCATGATTGTCAAGAAACTATTCCAGAGAAAATATTCTTCTTTCCAATTTCTTCCGGGAAGGGCCCTTCTCAACGGTGAAAATTTGAGAAAACTGTATGATTCTTACGAATGTGTGAAAACAAACCGTTAACCTACACGCTTTGTGAATATGTACAGACTGAAGTGGATCGTCTTCCTGAAAATGAAAGTTCTTTTAATTATGATGCAGACAATCCATACGGACTTAACGAACCCATTGACACATTTTGCAGATGCATTACTAAATATATAGCAAGTAATATTTAATTGAAATTAGGTTGTATTGTATGTCAAAATGATAACAGTTTATTAAAAAGTACACGAGTGTATGAATGTAAGTAAACACACACACACAAGATAGTTTTTGATTTTTATTTTGAAAGGGCATTACATAACATTGATTGGCATGCTTTCGCTGTCGAGTTTGTGAATTTAAATAAAAACAATCCGTATATATAAAGCATTTTAGTAAGGAAATATTTGGTTACAATGATGTAGAAGAGGTATTCAAAAAGAAGATATTTCTATGTAATTGATTATGCACTAGATTTGTTATATCTTTCTTCTTAGAATATTTAAAATGTTATTTAGTAAAAAAAAATAATTTTATTTTAGATTCTTTGTTAATCATTTTATATATTTTTTATTACAGAGTTTTTGAAAATATATCCTCATCTTAAAATATTTAAAATTTTCCATAAAACGGAAAAAAATAAAGCGAAGGATTTTCTATGTGATACATCTATTAAAAAGAATAAACATAACGGTTTATTATAATTAATAATGTATTTTTAAAATTTTGAAAAATACAGGTTTTAAAGCATAACGAGTTCTTTTATTTTTTAGTTAACAAAATAAACATTTTTTTTAGATATAAGTAATACTTACAAAAGGTAAATTACTGTTGAAAAATATTTACAATACTTAATGCTTGTTAATTATTGAAATGATAAGGAACACAGCTAACATCTTTTCAAATTGTACATTAGTGTACGGAAATAATTGTCACTCGACCATAATTTTTTTTCAAGCTAACACATAACCGTTTTATGGTTTTTAAGCAAAGCATTCATTATAAATTAAAAGTAATATACATTTTGTTGGGAAAGTGCATGCTCGGCACGTTACAACGTGCGTCAAGATCAGTAAAGGCGCAGACTACGCATGAGGCTTTTTTAATGAAATTAAACAAAACTGAATATTAGAATACCCCTATAAGGAAACTTGGAATTTAAAAGTGTAGTCTGCTGTAAGTAGAATTTATAACAAAAAAGGGAACTTTTTGCATGAGAAAAAGAACTACATGGTTTATTTTTAAACATTCTCATTCCAGCTACCACGACTACCACCTTTATTTTCACTAATGCACACGCTAAAAATTTTGTGTTGATTCCAGAACATCAATTGATAAAAACACTCGAGGCAACAGCAAATGACATAATTTGATCACCAAATGTCTAAAATCTTAAAGAGTAAGCTGCCTGATTATAAAAAAAAACACTATTATTATGAACTGTTAAAACGAAAATGAATTTACAACTTACCGGGTGTAGCTTCTGAAAATCCTGCATTGGAATATGGACACCTCGTTCAAAAGGATGAATCTGGCAAATGGAAAGAAGAAATCAAAATTAAAGTGGGCGAAAAATTACATGCGTATTATTTTAGAGTCTTTATCAAAGACCTAAAAATCAAGCATCGATCGACGTTATTGAACATTCTTAAAGATAAACCAAATATTTTGAACTAGAACGAGCAAGGGAAAAAGTTTATTTCTAAGATTAAAAATACCAACTTCTAATTTGGCCGATCTGTTTAATATGATTTTTAAGAGAATCGAAAGTCATCTACCATTATTGAAAAGGAAGAATTTTTACATGTTTTACAAGAATTGAATATCCCTAGACACTATATAAAAAAATAAACACTTGAAAACTCCTTTTGTTATTCAAGAAGGTGCCTGTAAAATGCAAACAATATGTCAAACTAGTTGTTAAACGGAATAGGCTTTATGAAAGACCAAAGTATGATGAAGCCCGCGCGCGTTGAAATCTTTTTAAATAAAAACATTTTAATTTTATGTGTGTTGTTATTTTTCCTCCTTATGTTTTACATCTTTTTTTTAAACAAGAGAAATATAATTAACAAATTATACTTCTAAGTTTTCACTACAAAAATATTCACAGGGTTTCATTAAAATG
>BMAU01017169.1:600000-1039171 GCA_019973935.1 Trichonephila clavipes | reverse complement strand
AAAAAAGCTGGATGGGGATATATTCGCGGGAAAGATCGATTGCAAGGAGTGTATTTCCATCAGTGCTTGGCAGTCATACTCGGAATGAGCCAGGATGAGGGCACGCTTTTGCCTTCCCGAGCCTCTCCTCAGCTCGGGAAAAGCTTTGAATTATTTAAGCCCATTTTAAACTTTGGGTCGTTTTCAGTTCATTCTTTCTACAAATTCAAGCCCAAATACAAAAGTGGTATGCAAGTCGTTAAAAACAAGAAGGCACATAGGAAAAATAAAATAAAAAAAATACTACGGAATGAACGCTTTTGAAAGAAAGCTTTAACAAAGAAACACCCTATTTAGCGTTCAAGAAACTGTTCTAAGTTAAACATTCCCCCGGCGTCTTCTTTTCCCAGCCAATTTATACTTAGTAATTAGAATGTGAAGAATGAAATAAAATCTTTTGAACAAAATCTCATACCAAAAGATTATTAGTAGTTAAAGACATTAAAAGTCGGTAATTACACTCTTGATGTTGTGAAAGAACATAAATATCCAAAGAACATTTTTCAACATTTCTTAAGATAATTCAGTTTAAAAAAAAAAAAAGTGGTGCAGTTTTAAGTATTTACCATTTTTTTCATACGAGACGAAATATTTTTAATTTGACTTTTTGAAAAGGGAAAAAAATGACTTCTTTTTTAAGAAACCACTTTTATCATTTAAAGTACATGCACCAAATTTTGTCTAATTTTAATTCTGAGTTAAGAGATTATTTCCAAGGTTAGTGTGTGCAATGTACAATTTAAAAACTAATCGTAAGATAATGGATTATTTAAGAAGATAAAGAAAAAAATGTTAATCCACTCTTTTGCACACACACTAAGAGTGAGAGATAGAAAAATACGATTTTTAAGAATAATTTTAATATCTAGAAATTTCAGTGTAAAAATCTTTTTATTTCCCAGAGAAAGATAGTTAATTTCAGTAATTACACGTATTTATACACTAAGCAGTTAGTCTTATATTAAACAAGTAACAATAGCAGATGGGTGCGTCTTTTCATTAGCGACAATACCTTCTCTCACTTTTAAACATCCAGCAATAATACCCCATTACGATCTTTTTGGCGAAGCATATGCACACCAGGGAGTGAGCACCTATTGGTAACTTGAGTGGTCCTGCTCACGGACTTGTGGCTAGAATGTCATGAAGTTCGAGCCTGGTGCCTGAAAACCAGTTGGGAAGAAGAAAGGGCTGATGCATATTAAATCTGTTGAGACTCCAAGTCTTCCCGTTGGCGGGTTGTGGAAGGTAGGAGAGAGTGACAGTTTAGAAATCTTCCTCATTACCTTACCATGGTTCAATATTACGAAGTTCGTTTCCAATATCCCCAGTGTTCTTTTATTGTTCGACGAAAGCTAACACTCACTCATAGGTACAGGATGATTTTGAATGTTGTCATGGGGGATTAGGATACATGAGCCAGGTTAGTATATTTAACAATAAATTGCTGTTTGCTCTTTACTGATTAAACTGTACAAAAGTTCTGTGACGCCGCTTTACCACGTTTCTTCAATTAATCCTCTCGGGGAATCTTTGGGGCCAGCATTGAGTTAATTCCCAGCCAATCCTCTCAAGAAGAAACCACGATATTCAGATTAGTTAGTAGATATACAGGTGGTTTTACATAATCTCGAAGAGAAGAAAGAGGAAAAGAGAAGCTGAGTTGCTCAGTGCCGTAGCTGATCACAAGACATTAAACTTAAGAGTGTAATTATAAGAAGTGAGCTTTAAGTGTTAAAGAACTTAAGGAAGATAAAGATTCATAGGATAACTTTGCTTAAAGATAAGTGGTTAGAATTCCAGGTGCCTATTTACTAAGAATTTAAATACGTTGATACTCCTGATTGCCCAGTCTATAGTAAGACTTGTGTTGTTCAATATATTAAGACAATTATAAAATTAAGACATTTATTACGGCTATCTTGGTGATCAATCCTTTCCTCCACAAATCTGGGTAAATATGTGAAGAGATGGTACCAACAGAAAGAGGAGATCACAGTTCTAATAATAATGGTTAGTTCAAAAGGATCTCATCAGTAGAATAAATTGAAAAGTCAAACGGTCAGGGCACTTGGGAACCAGATTCGAATGATTGGGCGAAAAGCTTAAACTATCCGAAGGTAATCGTATTCTACTATCAATATGTTACAGCCTCTGCTTTTAACTACCTAAATTCCCAATATCTCGAGTCGTTTGATTTTGATGAGTTACGTTATAGGTCTTTAAGGCGTTAGCTGCGATCTTTGGCGAAGTATAAATACAGGGCCATGGTTGATCGTTATGGCAGTCAACCAACAATCTTAGGATAGTTTTTGGCCGTGAATGCTATTTCTTGAATAGAGTTTTTTTCAGCAGATGATTTTGGATCCCTGTATGCGAAGACGAATCCAGCAGCCTAATCTGTTTTTACAGTGGTGTAAAACATAATCCCTTAAGTGATGGTATAAAAGTGCTACCGTATATGTGATACATCAGGTTGACTAGTCCCTCGACGCAAAATTTTTAAGAGCTCAAAAAGATGTGCTTTTGACATTTAGAGACTGGTTGGTTCATATCTTACCTGATACGTTCTACGCGCATATCCCATAAATTAAGGATGATTCGAGAATCACACACAGAGATTGAACTCTAAAATAAAAGCAGTACTTGCGGCAGAATTATCACACACATCTTGCGAGGAAAAAGTATGCAAGAATTACAGAGAAACCCGCACCAGATCGGCGCGGATACGTCCGTCGCAATGACGAGAGTGTAAAGAGAGGGAGTAGAAGAAATATGAGGAATGTTGGCAAAGAAGCAAAATTGTTGCAAAGCGCTTTAAAAAGCCTTTCAGTGCAATAACTCACGCATGAGTTATGACACAAAGGAAGCATTTGGATGATTTTTACGTGGTAGAATTGGCGGACGACTGGAATGGGGACGTACTCAGCTGGAAGTATCCGGGAACTTGGAATCGCCAGACTGTCATCCGGGTTTTTGCAACGATTTCAAGATGATGGTAATGCATAAGTAGATGTTACAGCTGGGTTACCAACGAGGTTACAACGCCGAATGAGGACCGGTATTTGGCGGTTACTGTCCAAAAGAAACAGACGGAGCACAGCATCAGACCTGTCTCGTCCAGCTCTCTTCCAGCTACCGGTACGACAGTTTCAAAGCAGACCATGTACAGACGCTTACAGCACATTAGTCTATATGCTCTTAGGCTGTCAGATGTGTTCCACTTACCGCAACTCACTTTCGCCTGCGATTCACCTGGAGTAGAGAGCATGCATTGTAGACACCTCAGCGGTGGTCTTGTGTGATGTTTTCCGACGAGTCAGGTTTTGTTTGCAGTCTGATTCTCGCCAGACTTTAATATGGAGAGTGCCGGTACCGTTACCACTAAAGAGAGAATACCATTGAACTACATCGTTACGGTGGTGCAGAATGGCTCGTTTTGAGGAGGAATTATTCTTGGTTTCAGAACTGACCTGCATGTTCAGAGTGTAACGATGACAACCCATCTATCGGGATGTCTTTCTGAAACAACATGTACGTTTGTTTCTTGGCGCCATGGGTGCTGAATTTCTTTTTATGGATGACAACACCCGTCCTCACCGTGTAAACGTTGTAGGCGAATGCCTTCAATCGGAGGATATCACCCGTATGGATTGGCCAGCATACTCACCGGACTTGAATCAATAGAGCATGTGTGGGGATATGATTGGCCGACGAATTGCAGCCCGTCAACCCCCCTCTCACCGGTCTACTGGAACTTCGGAGAGCATTGCTCTGATGAGTGGTAATATTCCGTAAGATCAGATTGATAATTTGATACTCAGCATGCCTAGGCGTTGTAAAGCCTGTATTGCATCTTCCGGGAGACATACTCTGTATTAACCATCATACTAACCATGTTATACAGTTTTTTTAAATAGGTTCTTTTTTTAGAAATTTTCTCCAGGGTAAAAATCGCAATTTTTATTAATTATGTCAAACATATAGCATCCTTTTTGCTCTTTACCATTTATTTAATAAAGAGACTTTACAAATAAGCCAAATTTGTTTAGCTTCTGTTTCTTTCTTTGCCTGAACTTCATTATTCTTAATTTATGGACATGAGTGTATGTTACTATTTTCCTACTAAATAATGCCAGGTCTTTAACTTCTCACTTTACCAAAGTGAGAAAATGCCATATTCCTTTCGGTTGACATAATTTAATTTCAGATATTTTCCATGCTTTGCTTAGTATTCAAGATGTTTCTCCCAAATCATATATCCCCTCAGGGGGCTCACCTTCTTTAGATGATTACGGGTGTCACATAATACCGATCTACCCTAGTGATCTTTTCCTTTTTCCCAAGGGGTTTACTCACTTTGGTAAACATGGGGTCTCACGAACCTGGGGTAACCTAGTGATCCTTCTCTATTTTTTCGACCCTCTTCTTGTCATTCCATTTCTCCTATTCTTCTTTTCTCGTCCAGACCACAGACATATATTACAAAATGAACGTAGTTCAAATTTAGTTTTTTCTAGTGAAAAAACTTGCTATTTTTTTTAAACATATTTTGGTTTATATTTTGTATTGCGTTAATTTAGTTTTTTTTCGTACATTTCTTTAAATATTTTTATTTTTGTTGCTTTATTTGTGTTTGACTAACACCGTTGGTTGGCCAACCCGCATGTGTGCATTGTGCGGCGTCCCGTAAGGAGGAAAATGGTGTTCTGGGGATCCTTTGCGTATCTTTTGCCCACGCTTCTTCCACGTGGAGGAGATTGGTGGCCTAGAGATACCTCTGCGTTCCCTTTGGTCCACGCTTCACTGTAGATGGGTGGCAAGAGTGAGCCAGCTCCTGTCAATCGGCTGGTGGTACCTCTCTTTGGTGCCCCCGAAGAGACACTGCTGTAGAGTTAGCGATGCAGATAAGGGGTGTTGGGTTTACCCGCTGGATCCTCGCCCTGATGCTGTAGCATTATTTTCTGGGTGTACTCCAAGTAAGCGCCGTGCCTGGTTTTTTCCATATGACCGGCACACTGCCTCCCTTGTTGGACTTCCTGGTGGGTGGAGGCACGCCAGAACGAAGTTTGTATCACGCTTATGGATCCAAGTTTGCAGTGCCCGGGTAAAGGCCTTGTTTTACCCACAACTACCATTGATACTATCGCTACACATTCTCGGTTTTTAATTTTGTTCTTGCCAAACAACGAAATGTCGCAGAAATCTCCTTTTGCCATACAGAAGGTCCTTAAAGGAATAGGTGGATATCCGAAACTGTGAAGAAATTACGTTCTGGGGACTTATTGATAGAAACCGTATCTGCTCTACAATCAAAATCTTTCTTGTTGGAAAAAACATTTATAGACTCTACTTTAACCGTTACTCCTCACAAATCATTCAACTGTTGTCGTGGTGTCATATCTGAGCCAGATCTTTTGTGCGCTTCAGAAGCTGAAATTCTGGAAGGAATTTCTAACCAGGGGGTTACCTAGGTCAGAAGAATTTCAATACTAAGAGACTCAACACGTTTACCTACAAAACATATAATTTTAACCTTCAATACTCCGAAATTACCTACGACTATTAAAACCGGATATTTAAACTGCAAAATACGACCATATGTTCCAAATCCTCTGTGCTGCTTCAAGTGTTAGAGGTTCGGACACTCTCAAACTTCCTGTCGCGGACAACTGGCTTACTCTAGATGGGCGTCTGTTGGACATGCTTCCACAGATTGCATTCTAGAGCCAAAATGTGTAAACTACTCACAACTCCTCCACCAGATTCCAAAATGTGCCCTAAATGGAAAATAGAAAAACAGATACACAGGAAATAAAAACAAATAAAAATATTTAATATCCAGAAGCACGTAAATTAATAGTCCCACAGTTAACTCAAACTTACGCTCAAGCAGCCAAATCCTCTACCATAAATAATTCTACACAAACAGATGAAAATATAACAAAAATAAAGTACCCACCTTTAAAATTACTCCAACCGCTTTCATCGCTCCCTAAACCAAATACATCAAAATCCACTCCAGCTGTTTCCACATCATCTTCCTCAACTGAAGCACCACTACTTCCTTCCGCATCTTCAATAGCAGGTACAGTGTCTCAGCAACTAACTCCTGTGTCTGATGCCGTGCTTTCCGCAACCAATAATATCTTCACCCATATTGAACCATCTTCATCAATAATATCCGCTTCCCCATTCACCTCCGATGTTCTAATCCCAAAGAATATACAACAGAATTCAAAAAATAGAAGAAACTGCAGAAAACTGCAGAAACCAGAAATCGAAATAAAAATGGCACCACATAAACGCAGAAAATCTGTAAGTATAGATTATACAACCGATGGCGAAGACTTGATAATGTATGATGTGGAGGAACTTGAGCCAGATTCTACGGATAAATTTGTCATTAAAGAACGTCCTACAAATTTTCTTAAAGGATATTTACGCGCGTTAAAACTCCAACCCGATACAGGAAAGGTAGAAACTAATGTTTTAATAACATGTATTATCTAACTTTGTTTTAAACTAACATGTTCCATTCGTCTTTTTCAATGTTTTTTATTTTAACATAGGGTCTGAATTGGTGGGGAATTCCCCACCAAATTTTGTTTCCTTAATTACTTGAAAACGGTTTTATGTGGTTTGAACTTTTAACTTTTTAAAACTGCATTGTCATTATTTTTACATAATGTTACGAATTTAGTCTTATTCTAATTGTTTCTACTCATTTGTGTTCATTTTTACAGTTTAATTTGTCGTATCTAATGTGATTTCAACCCTGTTTACCTGTAATATCATTTCCACTGCATTGCACGGCCCCCATGCTTTAACATTGGTTTAAATGGTAAACCGCCAAATATTGCAGCTAGCGCCAAGTTGGCGACGGATTTGCGACTTAATTTTTGGCGCCAAATTTGGCGATATATCGCCAAATGTGGGCGATAAGCTTAGCGACCATGGCAACCCTGCTCCTAATAACCCTGTCTGGCAACCCCCTATCGCGGTATTGTAACACTATTGTCATACGTTCCGGATTTTTGACTTTACTTTCTGGAAGAACTTTTTCGAAGGGTTTAGCTTCAGATTTTGCGTCCTTATTTTGATAATTCTGGATATTTTGAAGATGTATTCAAACGTACGCCCGACGTCATCCAGGTAAATAAGGCAAGCTTCAAAAGTCAGATCTCAGCTTTCATGCAAGTGATACCTCTCTCTGTGTTTTAAAAAGAGAGAGACGATTGCATAGTGAGTGTGTTATGCTTTTATTGAGTTATTATTTTTGTGCTGAGTGTTTACTATTGCTTTTGTTAGTGTATTACATCTGTGTTATCAGTATTTTTCATCGATTGTACGTGACTTTCTCGAACTGTTCTACAATTTGTGGAGGACTGTTTTGGCAAAGAATAAAATTGTTTTGGATCCGCTCTTCGGCTTCAATCATTTCGAACCCCCGAAAACGCAACAATTGGTGTCAGAAATGGGATTGAATGCCAACAACAAGAGCGATGGAGGCCCAGTTCCAGACTCTTCTAGAAAAATTGACCGCCAGCATGAATGCCAATATGGGCGAAATGAAATCGGACTTGACCGCCAGCATGAAAGCCAACATGGGCGAAATGAAATCGGAGTTGACCGCCAGCATGAATGCCAATATGGGCGAAATGAAATCGGACTTGACCGCCAGCATGAATGCCAACATGGGCGAAATGAAATCAGTTGACCACCAATATCGCAGAAGTGAATACCAAGCTTACTAACGTAAACGAGCAGATCAGCGCCAATATGGACGAGTTGAATAACAAAACTGACCGCGAACAAGGAAGAGTTGAAAAGTGATTTGAAGGGCATTGGCGACAAATTGACGACTATGGACAAGAAATTTGAAGAAATGGAAAGAAGAATCGAGTCGGTTGAAAATAAATTCGAAGATATGGAGAGCAAACTAGAGGCGAAAATTTTCGAAAAGGTAGAAGAAGTTTCCATCTCGTTCAGGAGTGACCTAGAGAAATTGAAGCAGAAAGTCATGACTGGTCAAGGGGATGAATTTAAGTTTCAAGCTCCTTTTTCCAAGCCTTCCATCAAGCTTTCTACATATGACGGAAAGTCCTCTTGGCAGGTGTATAAGACCCAATTCTCCATAGTGGCGGATGCAAACCAGTGGGACTCCCAGACCAAGGCCTGCCAGTTAGCTGCTTCTCTTCGAGCCGACGCTGCTGACATTTTGCAAACTTTGCCGGAAACACAGCGGCTGGATTTCGACGCTCTCGTTAATGCTCTGGAGTTACGCTTCGGTGAGAAATGTGTGAAGGGATTACAGCAGACTCCAGCTGAAGTCACGGCAGCAGAAAGTGTCCGAAACGCTCAAGAACTGGCGACGGACGTCGAGAGGCTTTCTCACTTGGCGTTTTCTGACTGTCCGACTGAAGTAAGAGAAGTCCTGGCTCGGCAACACTTCATCGACGGGGTGCGTGATCCGGAAATCCAGAAAGCTCTCCGAATGGCGGATCTCAAGGACTTAAAGGGGTCCTAGTGTTTGCTATGAAATTCGAGGCAGCCCAGCAAGCAACACGAAAGGACAGACACCCCATACGAGCCGTCAACGAATCGGACACGTCGAACTCAAGTGTGGAGCGGTTAGAGCGACAGATGAGAAGCTTCATGAATAGAGTTGAGTCTTTGATGTCCCAGAAAGCAGACGGGAAGAAGACCCTTAAATGCTGGACCTGCGGTCGAGAAGGGCATCTGCAGAGAAGCTGCCGGGCACGCCAAGGCGCTGAAACTAATAAGCGCCTCCCGGAAGGAGGTGTCGGAAAACTAATTAATGGCCATCTCGTGGGGCGGAGGTTGCCAGATTTTGGAAAGCCCCATTTTCAAGTGTGTCAAATTTCGACAAAGAGTACCGGTGAGAATGGAATTTTTATAATGGGACATGTTAACGAGCTTCCCTGCAACATGATCATCGATACAGGAGCCAATGTGTCTATCATTCGGAACGATCTGGCTCAAAAATTAAAAGAGAAACTTATCTGGACCCCACCCCGAGTGGTGCTACAGACCGTGACGGGGGAAAAGATTGATATTCACGGAAAATTAAAAGTCAAGATCAAGTTTGGAAACACTACCTACCAACATGCTGTGTATGTCGCAGATATTGCAGACCCTTTCATTCTTGGACTGGACTTTCTAAAGGAGCATGGTTTCACTCTACTTCAACAAGAACGAATTACGTTCCATACACGAAGAAGTCACTATATTCAAAATTGAACACAGGACAGAATCTATTCGACAGGTAACCGCTAACGAGAATATTACCATTCCCCAAGGACTGAAATCATAGTAACTGGATACATCGGTAACGATGTGAGTTTCAACTCTGGCCTAATTGGATCTGCGGAAAATAAAGCGAATGGATTGCTAATAGCTTCGACGCTAGTGGACCTTTCCAGAAAAACTATCCCGGTAAGAATTTGCAACGTAACTGAAAAACCTAGAGTGTTCCAGAAAGGTGAAGTGTTGGCAACCTGCAGTCCAGTAACGTGTGTCTGCAAAGTTCGAGCTTGCTCCTATCCAACTCGCCTCAACAGTTGACTCCCGACCTTCTAGAAAATGCTGAATTGTCCCCCGAACAGAAAAGCTCCGCAGAAAGACTGTTCCAAGAATTTGAAGACGTGTTTTCTAGAAACAGTAGCGATATTGGCCATACTACAGTGACACAACACAGAATTGATACAGCAGACCATCCGCCGATTAAACAGCACCCAAGACGCTTGCCGTTTGCTAAACAGGAAGAGGTCGGAACACTACTACGAGAGATGCAGGAAAATGACATCATAGAACCGTCTTCGAGTCCGTGGGCATCTCCAATCGTCTTGGTTCGTAAGAAAGATGGCTCCACAAGATTTTGCGTGGACTATCGAAAACTTAACGACGTCACCAAGAAGGACAGCTACCCTCTTCCAAGGATAGATGACACCCTGGATACCCTTTCCGGTCATAAATGGTTCTCGACTTTAGATTTAAAGAGCGAATACTGGCAAGTGGAGATCCATCCCGAAGATAGAGAAAAACAGCATTCACTTCCGGCCAAGGACTATGGCAGTTCAAAGTCATGCCGTTCGGGCTCTGCAATGCGCCAGCTACTTTCGAGCGCCTGATGGAGACCGTGCTAAAGGGTCTGACTTTTGAAGCTTGCCTTATTTACCTGGATGACGTCATAATAGGAGGGCGTACGTTTGAAGAACATCTTCAAAATATCCGGAAGGTGTTATCAAAATTAAGGGACGCTAACTTGAAGCTAAACCCTTCGAAATGCAAGTTCTTCCAGAAAGAAGAACTGCTATGAGAATATGACTATGCTATACGCCAGATAACAACTTCAACAGCGACGCCACCCGATCCCTGGAGTGACGAGAAAGTTCGAGAAGACCAGATGGCGGATCCTGATATTAAACCCCTTATAGAGTTTATGGAGTCTTCCAGCAATAAACCAAGTTGGCAGGACATCTCGGCTTATAGTCCTACAACTAAGCAGTATTGGGCCCTCTGGAATTCTCTACATCTCAGGAATGGTGTTCTATACCGAAAATTCCAATCAGAGGATGGAAAGACATTCAGGTGGCAATTAGTACTTCCTCGATCTCGTATCCCAGAGGTACTCAAAGAATTGCATGGCAGCCCAACAGGAGGTCATTTCGGCGTCATGAAAACTTTGCACCGAGTTCGAGAGCGATTCTGCTGGGGTAAAGTGAGAGCTGACGTGGAACAGTGGTGCAAGTCCTGTGATGCCTGTTCAGCTCGGAAGGGGCCAAAGATACGTAGCCGAGGGAAGCTGCATCGCCTGTTGGAGCACCCTTCGAACGTATCGCTTTCGATATCCTGGGACCTCTGCCAAGGACTGCGTCTGGTAATAAGTACCTACTTGTTGTCATGGACTGCTTCACGAAATGGCCCGAAGTGTATCCCATTCCGGATCAGGAAGCCCCCACCGTAGCGGAGACTGTAGTGCAGCACTGGATATCGAGATATGGGGTGACCTCTTCAACTTCATTCCGATCAGGGAAGAAATTTCGTCTCTGCGGTATTGAAGGGGTCTGTGAACTACTCGAAATTGACAAGACCAAGACCACACCTTTGCACCCACAGTCAGATGGCATGGTGGAGAGGTTTAATCGTACCATCCTGAATAACCTCTCACTGATGGTCTCCAGAACCAACAAGACTGGGATCAGAAAGTTCCTCTCTTCTGCTAGCGTACCGCAGCGCCGTTCACGACTACCGGATATTCACCATCCCAGATGCTTTTTGGCCGAGATCTTCGTCTCCCTTGTGACCTGCTGTTTGGTCGCCCTCCGGATACACCTTCATCGCCTGAGGAGTACGTGCAGAATCTCCAGGCACGTTTTGAAGATGTACACAATTTGGCTCGAGAACGGATCAACCTGAGGACGGAGAAGATGAAGACTCGGTACGACACAAAAGCCACAGGACATCAATTCAAGGAAGGTGACAAGGTGTGGTTCTACAATCCGACTCGACGCAAAGGACTTTCTCCTAAGCTACAATCGCATTGGGACGGTCCTTATACAATTTTAAAGATAATAAACGACGTCGTAATCCGGATCCGTAAGTCAACGAATTCGAAGCCCAGAGTCGTTCATTAAGACAGGCTTGCTCCATATTATGACCATAATTCTTAGTGTGTCAATTATCGTGTAATTTATTTTGACCATGGTCTTGTATAAATAAGTTAGTGTGTAAATAATCTTGTAAATAATTTTGTTTATTGTTTTGTAAGTGTTTATTTTGTACTATGCATTAGGTGTTTATTTTGTACTATGTATTACATGTTTATTATTGCATATTCATTTAATTGTTTTAATCAATTGCTTTATTATTATGTTAACATCTGATGAAGGGGTTGTACTGCCGGGACGTGCAGTTCTTGAGAGGGGAGCAATGTTACGAATTTAGTCTTATTCTAATTGTTTCTACTCATTTGTGTTCATTTTTACAGTTTAATTTGTCGTATCTAATGTGATTTCAACCCTGTTTACCTGTAATATCATTTCCACTGCATTGCACGGCCCCCATGCTTTAACATTGGTTTAAATAGTAAACCCGCCAAATATTGCAGCTAGCGCCAAGTTGGCGACGGATTTGGCGACTTAATTTTTGGCGCCAAATTTGGCGATATATCGCCAAATGTGGGCGATAAGCTTGGCGACCATGGCAACCCTGCTCCTAATAACCCTGTCTGGCAACCCTATCGCGGTATTGTAACACTATGTATTGAGCTTTTCTCATACGTTCCGGATTTTGACTTCTTTCTGGAAGAACTTGCATTTCGAAGGGTTTAGCTTCAAGTTAGCGTCCCTTAATTTTGATAACACCTTCCGGATATTTTGAAGATGTTCTTCAAACGTACGCCCTCCTATTATGACGTCATCCAGGTAAATAAGGCAAGCTTCAAAAGTCAGATCTCAGCTTTCAAGCAAGTGATACCTCTCTGTGTTTTAAAAGAGAGAGACGATTGCATAGTGAGTGTGTTATTGCTTTTATTGAGTTATTATTTTTGTGCTGAGTGTTTACTATTGCTTTTGTTAGTGTATTACATCTGTGTTATCAGTATTTTCATCGATTTTGTACGTGACTTTCTCGAACTGTTCTACAATTTGTGGAGGACTGTTTTGGCAAAGAATAAAATTGTTTTGGATCCCGCTCTTCGGCTTCAATCATTTCGAACCCCCGAAAACGCAACAATATTTTATAAAACATTTTAAGTTTTTTAACAAATATTTGGCGCAGTATAACTAAAATTGGCTCTTGCGCCATATAACCTTACACTCACTTACTCACAGAAAGCATATGTCAGGGTTACACAGTAATGTTATTAAATTACTCGTTTTTGCGATCCCGAGATAATATTTTGAACGAGCTACTTTTGTATTTTGTCTTTGGCAACGAGCCAAAAAAATGTAGTTGATAGAGTTGGCTTGAATAAAATGTGGAATTTTGTGCTGTTCTAATGAATTTTTCGTTTTTGAGTATAAACTGGGTTCACGACTGACAATTGTGCGGGGAAACCCCAATGAATTTCGAATTGTTTCCATGATTAAGGATTTAGAACTGTTTTGAAGAAAGGATTTTGAATTGTTCTCAAGATTAAGAATCGTGAACTGTTTTGAAACTTGGCGACATCGAAACTGTGCTGAAGTGAGGGAATTTCAATTATATCCAACATTTAGTAGTAAGTGAACAATTTTGAATCTCTAGTAAATTGTTAATAAGTTGTACAGTTGAGGAAGTTTATTTTAAAGTGGATGAGAAATGACGTTTTTAGGAAGAACTTTGAAGGTAGTTTGAAGTGTTTGGCGGAAGAATTAGGAGAAACTGTAACGGAAGAAATGAAAGTGCCTGCTTTAAAAAAGTTGACAGTTACAAGTAAGGAGTATGAAGAGGTGTTCGCGAAAGAATTATTACACAGAATAGTAAGCGAAAGAGAAAATGAAATTAAATGCCAAGAGAGAGAAGATGAGTTAAAGCGCCAAGAGAGAGATGAATTAAAGCGCCAAGAGAGAGAAGATGAAATAAAGCGCCAAGAAAGAGAAGATAAAATAAAGCGCCAAGAAAGAGAAGATGAAATAAAGCGCCAAGGAAGAGAAGATGAAATAAAGCGCCAAGAAAGAGAAGATGAATTAGAGAAGTTGAAGATAGAAGCCTCGATGATGAGTAATGGTTTTAGGAGAGAGAGGAATTCTCAGAATCATGGAATAGAAGAACACGTACCAGTTCGATTGCAAAAATTAATGCGTACGTTTGACCCCAAAGAAGGTGATATAAGTTTTTACCTAATACTGTTTGAAAGACAAGCACGAAGAGTCCATATTAAGGAAGAAGATTGGGTAACGAATCTTGTTGGACTATTGCCGTTAGAAATGGCGAATTTGATTGCCAGGGAACCAGAAGAAAAGGCAAATGATTATGAACATATAAAAGGTATGTTATTAAAAGATTTAAATTGAGCCCAGAAGCATTTAAAGTAAAATTTAAGAGGCATTGTAAATCGGCCGAGAACACTTGGCGAGATTTTGGATGTGAGTTGGCGAACTATTTTAATGAGTGGATTTCGGGACTAAAAATCTATGATTTTGACAGGCTGAAACAACTTGTCATTGTAGAGCAGATGAAGGAACAGGTTTCCAGGGATATACAGCAACATTTTATGGAGTAGAATTGTTACAGTTGACGATCTTACTGAGAAGTTAGATGATTATGAAAACGCAAGGCAATATAACCAGGCCACTAAAGCTACTTTGTCTCAACCGTATAGAAATTCCTATCGGGAAAAACCTAGCATGTGCAATAGAAAATGTCATATATTTGGTGAAGGATATAGACAAGAATTAAACAACCGCAGTGGATATGATAAGCGAAATTCTTTCCAAAAATCAGTTACATGTTTCAATTGTGGACGAGTAGGACATTTTGCGAGATTTTGCAGGGATAAGAAAGACGGAAGAGGAAAGACCGAGGGTAAAGTTGCTGAGGTAAAGGTATCTGAGGTGCAAGGGGCAGAAGTCAAAGTAGTTGAGGATGAAAGCAAAGTAGTCACAGTGAGATTCAACGGCGAAGTTGTAAGGGAAAATAAAAAAATGCAGCGCAGTTCAACTAAAAATGTCTGATCTTAAAATAGTAAAAATTTCGTATGGTGGAACAGAATATGAAGCTGTAGTGGATTCAGGTGCACAAATTAGTGTGTTTAAAAGCAGTGTCGTGGGAAAGGAAGTAGATCACAAAGGACATATAATGTTGCAACCCGCATTTGGTGATTGTTTAAAGGCTGAACTAAAAGAAGTGGATAATGGATTGGTAACGAATGGGTATATTACGCCGGTAATTAAAACGGTGGTGGCAACTGTGGATGGGCTGAATACTGACATATTATTGGATACTGAAACTTATGAAGCATTATTAGAACTAGAAAGAATATACAGTCCCAGATTTACAGCCGCTATGAACTTAAGATCAGATTCCTCCAAAAAATAGTTAGATGAGAGTGTAAATACTGAAGAGGAAGAACGAGAGCCAACTATAACAGAATATGAAGAGGAGAATGGAAATAACACAGAAAAATTCAAGAAACAGCAACAGATTTGTGATACTCTTCAGGAAGCATATAATTTTGCTAGACGAAACAAAGGAGGATATGTGATAGAAAATGATATCCTGTACCATGAAGAGCTATTGGGCGGAAATAGGATAAAACAGTTAGTGATTCCTGAAATGAGGAAGAGGAAAATACGAGAAATTGCGCATGAATCAGTGTTAGGAGCACATCTAGGAGCTCATAAAACAATTCAGAGAATCAAATTTTCGTTTTATTGGGTGAGTGAGTTAATATTAACGTCGCACTGTTCAGCTACACGAGGGCTTTTGGCGACGGACCACGTAATTTTGAACCATGGTCAAGTGACGTGGACGACACCTGAGCTGGCACCCCCCTCTCCTAACTACCACACCACACCAACGGGAGGACGTTTCAGCTCTCGACAGATTTAACGTGCATCGCTGCCCTACACGGCGGGTCTTTAGTGGTACTGGGATCGAACTCATGACATGCCTGCCATGGTTGGATACCTTAACCACTGGGCTACCGCAGCCCGCTTCGTTTTATTGGTCAGGGATGGTAAAGGAGATTAAAGCATATTGTAGTTCCTGTCATGGTTGTCAGCTTAGAAAAGTAATTCGTTCGGTTGACAAAATTCCGATAACACCTGTGTCTCATCTTGAATTGCCATTCCAAGTAGTAAACGTTGATTTAATTGGTCCCATAGATCCAATATCATCACAAGGACATAAATACATACTTTGTTTGATGGACCAGCATTCTAGATGGTCGGAAGCAATCCCACTCAAGTCACTAACGGCTAAGAGTACGTGTGAAGCACTGCTCGAAATATTCAGTAGAACAGGAATTCCAGAAGTGATCGTAATGGACAATGCAATAAATTTTACGGCCAGTTTAACGCAAGAGTTTTTGAAGATTTTAGGAGCTTGTCCGCGTTTTTCAACACCATACCATCCAGAAGGAAACGGGTTAATTTAGAGATGGAACCAAACTCTCAAGAACATGTTGCACCACATTATCAGAGAGGAAGGAAGAAGTTGGCATAGACATATGCCGTTTTTACTATGAGCTTATCGTGAAGTTCCAAACGCAACTACCGGTACACCACCTTTTCTACTAATGTATGGAAGAGATCCGAAAGGACCGTTGTCTATACTGAAGTCAATTTGGACTGGGAACACGTTGTTACCTCTGAATATGAAGGGATCAGTAGAGAGGTATTTGAAAAAGCTAAAAGAAAAGTTAGAAGTAGCAACCCACAAAGCAAAGTTAACAAGTGACGTGCAACAAGGTAGCTACACTAAATATTACAACAGGCAAAAGAAACATCGAGAATTTGCACCAGGAGATCAAGTGCTTGTTTTGATACCTGATTCGACGAATAAGCTATATGCTAGATGGACAGGTCCAGTTAAAGTTGTTAAAAGAGTAAAACCAAATTCATATTATTTGCAGATGGCTGGAGGTAATTTGAGATTGCTGCATGTTAACAAGATCAGAGAATACAGAGCGAGAGTTTAAACGGTTGGAGTTATTTAAGATATTGATGATGAATTCGGTGAGATATATGAAACGCCCACAGTTCCTGCAGCTGAGAAGAATGACAAAGCATTGGACAGAGTGACGTTGGATTACATATCTAAGAAGCAACAAACTCAACTAAAGGATCTTTTACATCGACCCAGGAAGTTGTTTTCTGGAAAAATAAAGAGAGCTAAAGTTGGTGAACATGTGATAAAACTGAAGAATGAGGAGGAGACGATGAAACCCAAAACTTATAATATACCAGAAAACTTAAAGAGAAAAGTAGACGCGTGCAGATAGACGAATTGTTAGAGTTAGGGCTGATTGAACCTGTTGTAAGTGAAATAGCACACCCCGTGGTATGTGTTCATAAGAAGGATGGAACAATTCAGTTATGCATAGATTTCAGAAGCTTGAATGCCCTTACCGTACCGGACGCATATCCAATGCAGAATATGAGGGAGTTGAATTTCTTAGTAGGGAAGAAAATATTAATTACTGTACTAGATATGTTGAAAGGTTATTGGTCTATACCAATGAAAGACAGCAGCAAAAATCTAACAGCCTTCCGAACTCATTGAGGACAGTACCAATGGAATGTGTTACCATTTGGGTTAAGAAACGCTGCTGCAACCTACCAGAGAGCCATGTCTAAAGTGGTTCAAACTACACTGCTGGACAATTGCTAAGGACGGATCACAAATTGCTATATAGCATAACATTAAGCGAGACATGAGGCCTAGTAGGATAAAATATAGTTACCACACTGTTCAGACATTAGAATAAAGAATATTTATTGTTCTGGAACGTACAAAAGCTGTGAAACATCTGAAAGAAAAAAATATGTTCATTTGATCTGCGTACGGAGAAATGGAAAAATGCATCTAAGTCAGATTGATTTGATTTGATTTAATATTAACGTCGCACTGTTCAGCTACACGAGGGCTTTTGGCGACGGACCACGTAATTTTGAACCATGGTCAAGTGACGTGGACGACACCTGAGCTGGCACCCCCCTCTCCTAGCTACCACACCACACCAACGGGAGGACGTTACAGCTCTCGACAGATTTAACGTGCATCGCTGCCCTACACGGCGGGTCTTTAATGGTACTGGGATCGAACTCGTGACCAGGCAAGCCACGATCCGATACCTATACCAGTCGGCTACCGCGGCCTGCATCTAAGTCAGAAGGCACTTTAAAGAAAGGTATGAGTACGGGATATGTTCACCGTGGAGTGTGATGCAACATTCCACACGTCGTACCATACTTTGCAATACATTATCCAGCAGCTGTTGAGGCAATTTATCCCATTCCTCTGTGAGTGCACGGATGAGGGTGTTCTTGTTTGTTGGAGGATAGTTTCGACCAGCAACTTACCTCCCCAAAGCATCCCACGCATTTTCAATGGGGTTTTTACATCTGGAGAACGCGCTGGCCATACGAGACGTTGAATACCCTCGCTGTCTAGACAATCCTGAACAGCGAGTGTTCGATGACATGTTGCGTTGTCGTCCATAAAAACAAATTTATCACCGACAGCACCACGGAAAAGACGAACATGAGGAAGTAGAACTTCTTCAATGTATCGTTGGCCCGTCATAGTCCCATTCGCAACCACATGTAGGCGCGTGCGGCCATTGATCATGATGCCGGCCCACACCATGATACTGCATGTCGGATATCGGTCCTTTTCCTGGATATTTTGTGGACGATAAGCAGTACCACTCGCGCCAGATCAGTTGGCGTCTACAATCCGATGACATACTGAACCTACTCTCATCTGAGAATAGTACGCATGCCCAGTCCTGTTCAGTCCAATTGTGATGCTCACGACACCATTGCAAACGGGCAGTACGGTGCTGTCTGGTGAATGGGACACACACAACAGGTCTGCGTGCGTATAGTCCTCCTCCCCCTCAAACGTCTGGCAACAGTTTTTCGGGAGATCTGCTTTCCTGAGGTAGCAAGAAAACTGGATTTGCCGCCCTGCTGAGCTGTGGTGCGCCTGTTCCTTTTTTTCTGATAGGACGATATATCTGTCTTCTGCAGGTGTCGTACTTCTAACACGACCTCCCCCCCGTGCCGTCTACTACACATTCCAGTAGTTTTAAATGACTTCCACAGCCGTGAAACAACGCTGTGTGAGCGATATCGGGAACTCCCTGGCAACATTTGTTATTTTTCGCCCTTCTTCGATCTTTCCAATAATTTGGCCACGCTTAAAAATCATCTATGTGATGTCGGGAATACATGCCAAAAATGTTAAGTTCGTCTATTAAATTTTTCCCCGTAAAACTTTGACTTGAAACAACAACTGTCCACACGCGTCAAAACCTTTAAAGCTCTTATGAACGCTATCACGTGATGAACAGACGTGGAAAAAAAATTTGCATACTCATACTTCTTCTTACTAATATCCCGCACTTATTCTAATTTTCCACATTTTGCTTCCTTTCATTTTGTGGTTGCTATGGATGATAATGTTGTCCGTCCTTAGCAATTGTCCAGCAGTGTATATCTGATTTTGCATGTGCGTGTATCGACGATTTAGCAATATTCTCTGATACGTGGGGAGAACATTTAAATAATCTAGAAGAAGTTTTTAAAAGATTGGAGCATTTTAATTTCTCAGTGAATTTAGGAAAGTGTGAGTTTGCAAGACAAAAAGTTAAATACTTAGGATATGTCATTGGTTCAGGTAGCCATTCCCCTGACAAAGAAAGAATAAAAGTGATTCAGAACGTACAGGCACCAACAACCAAGAAAAAACTCTGAAGTGCTTTGAAATTGTGCAATTTTTATAGACAGTATGTTCCGAACTTTGCCAAAATTGCTCTACCATTGACGGAGCTCACTAAAAAGAAAGTTCCTAATGAGATTCCATGGAGCAAGGAGGCTGAAAATGCTTTCAAGGAGTTGAAGACAGCACTATGTGGAATTACAGAGTTGCAGGTCCCAGACATAGAGAAACCGTACTACTTGCATACGGATGCTTCTCAGACGGCGGTCGGATGCTGTCTAGGTCAATTGTATGGAGAAGACAACATTCATCCCATAGCTTTTGGGAGCCAGAAACTGAACCCAAGCCAACAAAAGTGGTCAAGAATTGAAAGGGAAACGTATGCTATTATTTGGGCTCCAAAAAGATTTGAAACTTTACTGTGTGGAGCAAAGATTTTCTTACTAACGGATCATAATCCTCTAGTATTTCTTACTAGTGCTGCACCCCAATGTCCGAGATTGCAGAGGTGGACGTTGGCCATTCAACGCCATGACATTGAAGCAAGCCACATGAAAGGATTTAAACTAGTTAATGCAGATGCGCTATCCAAACTGTAAATGTAAACTGTTATTAAATAAGAAATATAAGATGGATTTAAGATTAATTTAGGTTTTAAACATTTTCTTAGCTTTATTGTTAGATGATTAAGTTAAGAAGAATATTTGTGTAAAATTTATTCTTGAGTATTTTTATGTAAATGTATAATATTAAGATAGTGACTAAACAGTGTTTTCTTTTGGGTGTAACGTGTAACCCTAGATTGTTTTAGCCATATTTGATCTTTGGATCTAATATGACTCTCTGGGGAAAGTTGTCAGGGTTACACAATAATGTTATTAAATTACTAGTTTTTGCGATCCCGAGATAATATTTTGAACGAGCTACTTTTGTATTTTGTCTTTGGCAACGAGCCCAAAAAATGTATTTGATGGAATTGGCTTGAATAAAATGTGGAATTTTGTGCTGTTCTAATGAATTTTTCGTTTTTGAGTATAAACTGGGTGCACGACTGACAGCATATATATCTTACATGGTAGGCCTCCAGAAGAATTTGTGTGTGTGTGTACTCAAAATTGTCACTAATAAAGAACAACACTTAATGTATAGGCTGGATGGGACGTAAAATGAGATTAGGGATCTTTATTCTTCCTTACATCGATGTATGCAAGCATCGTTTCCAGTAGAGGTGGTTCAACAATTACTGATTACAGTATTCTTTGTGTAATTGATACCTTATCGCTTTGCATATTTAATCATTTAATTTTCAGTGTGTGAGCTTTTGCACATGTTTAATTTCAATAAAGTGTTTCAGGATTTTTTTTTCAAATTAGTATATGATAGAATGCTTTATTAATATATTTGATATCAAATGAACATATTATTTTATGTAAAGGAACATATTCAAAAATTTGTTCAACGTGAGCATTTTGGTTTAAATAAGTAATTTATTTAGAAATAATTGCATCCTTAGTATAAAAACTTAAAATATTGTTACTGGTTTCAGCAGTGCTGAGTTGTCCATTGGGCGCTTAGGGCGAGGACCGGATAAGCTGGACTTAACCAGATTTTCTGGTTATAAATTTCGATCCACCATTGCTGGGGGGGGGGACGGTACATTTTCTGCGGCACAGGGCTTAAATCAGCACTGGGTCTCAGACTTATTTTGATAAGTGTGTGTGTGAATAATCTTTTTCAAAATCATTCAAAAACATTCATAAATATTAAAAATTATTTTCAATTCAACAATGTGTAGTCAACAATAGAAATAAATCGGAGTAAATAAAAAATGTGTAGTTAATAGAATTGAATTAAAGTTTTTTTTTACTAATAGATATTATACTAAAATAATTGAAGAATTCGACAACTTACCATTTTTACGTGTTTATACATTACGCAACTTTGATGAAAGTAGATGAATATATTATTTCCTTTTGATTCAAAAAAACATTTTAAGTAATGTTTTATATATATATATTTAAAATTTCACTTTACGCAACAAAATAATTTTTCTAACGATATCTATCCAAAAAAGCCTAAAGAACAATATTATTAATAAAACAATTTACCAGGTGTTTATAAAACACTAGTAGTACATGTAGCTACTTCTTTAAATGTCTTTATATGAAACTATACACACGCATTTTTACATACATTTATGAGTGGAATAACGGTAACCCTAAAGATATATTTGTCTTAAAAATTACAAAATAAAATTATTAACAAAAGTATAATACAATAATAAAACAGAGAAAAATATCTACATAAAATTGTGTTTCTTTGTTGGCTTATACATTAAGAACAATATTAATAAATTGCCAATTTTGTATTTAACCATCTGAGAGACTTGCGCCTCTCTCTTGGGCTCCTAGATGTATGAGGGGAAGAGAAGAAACACTCGACACGATCCAAATAATATATTTATTTACCACACAAAGAACAGGCACAATTTCAACTAAGAACAGAAAGAGAATGTCTCAATTGAAACCATGAAATTGGAACAAAGACGGTAAAACGCGAATGATTAGGAGACTATCAAACTTGATCCTTACCTTAATAAAGGATCAAACCTATAATCAGATTTCGTCTAATATCAAATCAATCTTAGTGAACAATCGTCACTTTAAAGTTTCCTCTAATAGAATCAATTCACAATAATTCTTATTCTATACCTTCAGAAACAATCTCACCTGACTCGAGTATAACTTCTCTCCTACTCTCTCTACAAGTCAGAAAACCTCGTCTATTTATAGTAAGTAAATTTAAATATCGGGATTCTCTTCTTCCGGTAGGTTGCGAATAACGCCAGCTTATAGCCCAGAGGATTAATTGAAGAAACGCGTATAGATCCGTCACAACCATTCTTTTTAAAGTAATCCAATACAATGTCTCATGTGTTTGTTTTGTATTTTTTCCCGCGCGCACGTAGGATTTTTATATTTTCCATATTTTCCGAAAGTTTTTATTTTTCTATGATTTTAATAGTAGCCTTCAAATTACAACTGTTTACAGTTGCATTATTTTATGTTATATAATACTGTAGTATTCCTAGGAAGCCATTTTGTAAAAAATTGTGAAGCTGATATTTGGAATAAAGGATTATCTGCATAAGTTGAAAGAAGAAAAAAATTATTGGATTAAAATCTTCCAATGCTTGTTTTTTCCCTATCTGCGTATACGCAGTTATTTTCATAAGCACCCTTTTTGATTTTTATAAATTCCTATTAAAAGGGTTGTAAATCAAATTTTTTTCTTAAAATGTGCTTTGTATCTATTGTATGACATGCAAAGGATTCAAATCTTTATAGTCATCTAAAACGATTTAGAATGGAATTTTTTGGCTCAATATTTGAACTGCTTTTGAAAGCATTCTAATAAAAATAACAAAGTTATGACGTTAACGCTCAATGATGTAATTTCTGTACAAATTATATATGAGATGTATTTATTTAAGTTAATAGGAACTAGATATACATCCATTGAAGTGCTGGGATTGCAGGTCCAAATAGCTCGTAAAGGCCTTCATTTATTGGCTAGCTTTAGACACTATAGCGGAAATATATTACCCAGTTGACATTCATGTGTGTTTAAAATGCCACAGACATTTTCAAATCCCATCGATTGTGAATTATCATTCTCTTAAATCTAAGAATTCATAAATGTATAATTCATAAAAAATTAATTGAAATAGTTTGAAATAATGTGTGAAAATAAATTAAGGTTCAGACTTGTATGCAAAAAATGTAATTATGAAAAAAAAATCATTCTTTTCATTTATATTTATATAAAAATGCATTTATTTTTAAAATATGACTGACAGGTGTTGAAATTAGTTTTGAGCTAGTTTTACTAATTTTAGAAATAAATTTTGGATATATTTTTCTCATCATCTTAAATGCAAATGTAAGTTTCTCTCTAGAAATAGTTAAGAGTATATATAACGCTCTTAACTGATGGAGAAAACAATTTTACACACATGAAAAAAAAATTAAAATTGAGATTAGACCTTTACCTTACATGTAAAAATCATTTTCATAATTATGACTTGTGTTTTCCTCCTACATTCTCATTTAGTTATCTTTTGAAAAAAGAAATTATCCGTACAAATCACGTTTATTTAGAAAAAAACCTGTCAATTACCCAGAAACTCTAAAAGTAGGAAGAGGAACATAAAATCGATAAAGGAAGATGAAAAGTAAATCTCATCATGCATAAATTGTCAGTTTAAAGTTTATTTTTATTTTTCCTGGAATTGAATCCGAATCAACACCTTAATTCCACGAAAAGCAACTGCATATTTCTTTAAAATCTATTCATTCAAATAAGAATCACAAGAATTAAAAAAAATACATCAGAGAAAGTTCTGTGATTTCACACATGAATAACATGAAACTTCAAAAGCAAAGCTGAATGAGAAATTCATTCTTTGAAGTAAAAACCTAATTACATCGCAAAACTAATTGAAAATTGTTTGTAGAGAGGGAACGAAATTACCACATGACCTTTTAGCCAATTTTTTTTCTCGTAACGATAATTGTAACTAATGATTCTTTTTTTAATTATTAATCTTTTTTATTTTGGATAGTATGAATATTGAAAATATATTTTCTATTCTGGATTTAAAATTTTCACATGAACAAAGATTAATTGCTTTTAGTCGAAATAACATCTACAGGGGTTCTAAAAATAGCCCCCAAACTCTGCTCAACAAAATTTCTCGTTTAGAGTACATAAAAAATGTCAATGAACTGTACCGGTGCAATCCCAAATTTGCGAGAAAAATACGAAAACCAAAGTATGATGTCATAGTCGTATTAGAGACACCCACAGCAATATTTTCAAATATTTATAAAGGCAAAGTTCAACGTGCATATCAAAGAAGGTTTTAGCACGCCGTGGAATGAATGTGTGCTCACGTCGCAACAGCATGGTGTCTACAGAAGTACCCGCAACATGCAGACTAGCAACTACAATAGGATGTCGTTTACCCGAATCAATTGGGACCAGATACCGTTCGGATAACCGAAAACCAAATGCGATCCATGCAGTATATGAAACCGTCCACTATACGAATATTGAAAATCATCACATGCGGGAAACGTGCTTGAAGAAAAAGCAAAATAGGTACAAAATGTCGCAATGTTACCTTTATTGTGGAAAATAATCACTTATTTTTTGCTGTAAGGTCTCTGATTATCTTGAACAGCAGCAGTTGAGTAGAACAGCACTCTGGTTGTTGTTCGTACCACTCCATAGCTGTCTCTAACGCAGAAAACGCGTTAGCATTTGATGGACCCTTGCTACTTTCGTTATTGTCGTTGTCCTCGACTTCATTCGTTTCATCGTCGACAGGGTGAATTCTTCTTGCACGGAAGTCACAATATCACCATCATTTAGCATTTGAAATCCACAGTCCTCTGCATTGCATGCCATCCAGGTTTCTACGTCTTCTTCGTCGCATTCTTGAAATAATGGGATTGATTGGACAGAGTAGGTAATCTCCTCCCTTTGGTCGTCATTGAAGTCTTTTTTGCCTTTTAAATATGGCCATAGCTTATTCTATGCATTTTTCAGGCTCAGTCTTTCGAGCGAGTCCCACGTTTCGTCTAACATGTAGCAGGCTACCTTCATATTGAACGTTTTAGCAAAATCAGCAACACTTTCTTTTTCATATTCTGTCAAAAATAATCTCCGCAAAACTTGTTTCATATAAATTCTCTTGAGCCTTTCAATGATGCCTTGATCCATTGGTTGCACCAGTGCAGTGACTTTTGGTGGAAGATATATCACCTGAAGTCATCATCAATTGCATTGTGAATTTTGACAGGTAAATGACAGGAAACATTATCAAGAATCAGTAAGATGTTGCCTGATTTCCCTTCCCGTACACGAAGTTTCTGGACGTTGGGAATGAAACCTTTAGAGTATCATTCAGAAAAAAGGCAGATTTCATCCACGCACTCTTTTGTGCCTTGTAAATAAAGAGTAGGAAGGCATAAAACATTTTTGAAGCAGCGAGGCTTCTTAGATTTGCCAATCACAAGCAAAGGCAAAGTATGTGTTCCACTAGCATTCGCACAAACCATGACTGTAGCACGTTCCTTGCTGACTTTAAAACCTGGTGTTGTGGACTCCCGTTTTGAAGCCAATGACTTTCTTGGTAGATCCTTCCAATTGATTTCAGTCTCGTCTACTTTGTAAACATCTCTGGAGAAACCTTCTTCTTCCACATGATGTAAAAATGTTTTCTTAAAATTGTGGACATAATTATTATCGCCAGACCATGATTCGCCTTCAGTCTGTAATTCATATATTCCGTGGCGCGATTTAAAACTCTTAAACCAACCAGTGCTAACTTTGAAATCAGCCGAACCGCCTAATTTCTCGTTAAGTTCCAGAGCTTTCTCTCATAACAGAGGGCCCTATATTCGGTCCCCTTTGCGCCTTCTTTGAGAAAACCACAAGTAGAGAGCATGATTAAGAACAACATCATCGTTTACTTCCCTCATTTTTTCTTTTCTTCGAGCCATCTTCTGAGTCAAGTTTTGACTCAAAATTTAAAATGGTTTCTCGGCTTTTTTATGTCAGAAATTGTTGACTTTCCAACATTATAAAACTGTGCTAGAGACGCTCCACTTTCCCTCCTCGCGAGATGGTTCAACATTCAAGTTTTATCCCTATATTCAAGACATTGCGCTTCCGTTTTGAATTCGAAGCTATAGCAGTTCACAACAAAAGAGCTCGTATACAGCCCCTCACTTGGAAACAAACTCACCTAATATTCAGCGCAGATGTTTACCAACTCATACGACTGAAAATCTTTATATCCCTGACCTTGTGTTTTCCCGTCACTTTTGGCCTCACACAAAACAACTTCTGGGCATTTAAGTGTTCGAAAACGCATTCATATATAATACATGTATTTGACAAAAAATGATCCTGATACTTGACGCTCCGAATAATAAACGTTCGGATAAACGGCGTAATACTGTAAATCCGTTTGTGTCGTCACTACGTCTTGATACATAAATCTTACAGATTGCCCCAAGGCAAAAAAATCCAATGATATGAGATCTAGCAATCGTGGTGGCCATAGAACCGGACATCGGAGTCCAACCCAGCGACTGGGATGTCATATCCAGCCAACCACGTACATAAATAAAAAAAAATGCACTAGGTCCCTATCATGAGCCATCATGCATTTTATTTATCGTATTTTTCTCGGAAACTATGGATCGTACAGGTACAACTCTGTGGGCAATTTTTAAGCACTCTCAAGAAGGAATCTGGCTGTGTAAAGTTTTGGGCACATTTTCGGGACATTATATATAAAGTATTTCAAAAGTAACTAAAAAAATGATTAATCAATTTATTGGATTTATTTACAAACGCTTTGATTTAAAGAAAAGTAATTACCCTGGTTCTATAGTAAAATGTATTTTCTAGCATCCCCATTTGGAATATTGTACATAAAGTTGGAAGAATATGAATCATATTTTAATGACGCATAATAAATTGTTTAAATTACGCCCGAACAGATTTCTTGGAAATTCTTTGTAAAAGAAATGCAAAGTATCCCTTTATAAATATTTATGTCGATATTTTTAGCTGGTATTGAGCGATCCATCATGTCCACACCTTGGAAGGTGATAGCAAACCATAAAGAAAAATAAGCAAGAGTAGGTAAAAAAATAAAATTGATAAAAGGCGAATTTAACGATAAGCTAAATAAGAAATTTAATAGAAAAAAGAATTTACGTGAAGAAAGTAATATCAGTACGATATCGACTCGCGTTCTAAAAATATATATATATTTTTTTGTAAAATGAGAGTTGTTGTAGTGTTTTATCTTCATTTTTACTTGAATTGCTGTCTCAAAATTAAGTTTCTCATAAAGAAAAATGGGAATAAATAGCACAAAATGTATTTTATTAAGTGTTGCAGTCTTCCAATAGACGAATGAAACTATAATTAAAGCAATTAAAACACAAAATTTCAATTTGAGTCTTAAGAAACTTTTTCTGAATAAAACTAAGGCAAATTAAGATTCCATAAGGATTTGACAGAATTGATATTCGCAAAACCCCACTATACACCATTATACACTTCGACATTTTTGTCTACGTTTTTTTAATTTGTAGACCCTTCAAGTAATAGTAGTATGTATATGCCATTGATTCTAGGGCTATGAGAAGGCTTTAGAAATCTTGACGACATGAAATAAATTGATAACGTCTGCAATAAATAAATCAAAATTTTATTATATTAATTTCGAATATACGACTTTGCGACTCATTTTCATTTAGTATTCACCGTCTTAGTCCTAGATGATAGTTCATAGACTGGCTTGATTTTAATAACATCTCTGTTACTATGAGACATCATACTATAAATATGACATATAGTATTTCAAACAAATACATACACGCACCAAAAAGCAATTTAGTTACAATCCATTTTACTGTTAGACACTTAGGAAACATGTTTTGGACTTTTAATGAAAAAATATTTTAAATATAAATATATAAAACAAAAAATAAGATAATACTAGCACTTCAACTGCATTAGATGTAGATGCATTGATAAAAAATTTGATGTTCGTATTAGTTCATCCCAAAGCTTGTAGTTGATTAAAATGATTAAAAGCATTTGCAAAACTCATGCTCAAAATACCTTGCTGGCCATTGAAATGAGACACCATGAAGGAAGCATTCAATAGATGAGAAATAAGAAGCTTTTGAATACTTCGACAACTCATGTTAATTATTAGCATTGCATTGAACTCGCAAGTTTTTTAAGAATAGCACATAAGCGCTGTATAAAAGAAAGCTATTTAAGTACTGCAGTTATGTTTCCCGCTGTTTTAGAATAAGAACATTCAGTAAATTTTATCTAACAACAAGGAAATCACATTCAAGCCCATTTCTGAGTTTTATATAGGAATAATTGTGCCATATATATATATATAGGGATTGCGAAATTATGCTGCCGACCTGATCAGTGCTCGTGTTGGACAAGTCACGTCATAATCAGGTTATAATAGAACTGGTGGTTGCTTAAGGGATAGAGCAACTGAGACAAGAAATCTTGCACTAACCCCGTACCATCACCGATCGATAGGACAGATATGGTGGCATATGCCTGTGACAAATATCGTGCTACAACATCTAGAGTCCTAGAACAAAAATAAAATGTCTTCTGCATAACAATCTGCGTCAGCCCGTATCATTTAACATTGTGTGTAGCAGTAGGGATTTGATGTATTGTTGTTTCTAATGCCACCTGTCTGACGCAGTCAGATCAAGGCCCACGAAATTCATCGTGTCAAGGGGCTAGAAGTACGCCTGTCGTTGGCCTTGACCTTGAGCACCGTACGATTTAGCTCGGTGAATTTCCGAAGGGACGATAGATGACGACACCTATCTCCACCTCCACAATTTTAGCATAGAACTGAAGGGGACGGAAATATTCTCCAATCCTCTGCACTCATGATTCAGCCCACGAGACTTTCGGTCCCACTGATTTAACGAGCACGTACTCCGTGTGTACACGGAGGGTATTTGGTGGCATCGGGCATGGAACCCAAGCCTTCCGGTCTGGAGTCCAATGCTCTAACCACTAGGCTACCCACGATTTGCTGCGAGTACCTTTGATAGCGTACATTGCTGCGAATACCATTGACAACACACTTCAAGTGTATAAAGTTGTAAAGGAGC
Source organism: Trichonephila clavipes (assembly GCA_019973935.1). Taxonomy (NCBI): domain Eukaryota; kingdom Metazoa; phylum Arthropoda; class Arachnida; order Araneae; family Nephilidae; genus Trichonephila; species Trichonephila clavipes. The sequence goes on along the minus strand of BMAU01017169.1, from coordinate 1,009,982 downwards.
ATTGAATGGACAAACGCATGACATGACATTGTCTTTTCACACAGACAAATGTTAATGCTACATACATTACCACGATAATCGTATCCAATGGTGAGATATTGAACACTTATGAATCGCGATATTGGTCTTTTCTCTAGACCTGTGATTTGAGTTTAGATTGTAATTTACCTTCCCCCAATAAATACTATACACCCTCCCTCCCACACGCTGACGCTGATACTACATAACCCTCTTCCCACACTACATTCATTACTAGTACACTCAACAGCAATCGCTACATCTTTGAACATTTGAAGCATTTTGAAGCCCCTCACCACCAAGGTTTGTCTGAGGTCAAATTTCAAAAGCATGGTAAAATATCGCATACGGCCCGCACAAATTTAACAATTCTTCACATTCTAGAAGTTGCACTGATTTGTCACTTGTAGAACATATGGGGTTGATTATTGTTGTGATAGCTCCTCCTTATATTGGTAAAGGTGAACATCTTACTCAATATTAACATGCTGCGGGGGATCCAAACACAGCATGGGTAGAGAGGCCATTGAATTTAACTCGAAATGATTGTATACACTAAATTGTAATAGTTTACCTTTATTAAGTTTGACACTAGAAATGAATACGCGATATGCAGACAAGGCAAGCTAAAAGGTAAGAATACGTTTGTACTTATCTGAATAAGATGCACTCCTTCAGACTTGATAAAAGAGAGACCTCCTTAAACTTGAACCGCACAAGTTTAAAAACAAGTAGTGATGTTTTTTTGTGGAGCGGATTTTTTTTCCTTTTAGTTTAAAGTGCTAATTTGGCTGGACGGAAAAATCCGATTAGATGTGATGGGCCTCGTGAATAGTCTATTGTTACATGATTAATGAAAGAATGGCCCAGTATATATTGTAACCGATCTATATGCGTTTTTCCAACTAATCCTGTTGGGAAATCTTTGGACTATTAATTCGCGTTATTCACAACAACCCTTCGGAAGAAGAGAATCGTGATTTTAAATTAACTTACTATAAATAGGCGAGGTTTTCTAGCTTGAGAAAGAGAAGGAGAGATATACTCGAGCCAGGCGAGATTGCTACTGAAGATATAATATTAGAATTATAATGATTTGACTCTTATTAGGAGGAAACTTTGAAGTGACGATTGTTCACTAGGATTGATTTGATATTAGATTAAATCAGATTATATGTTCGATCCTTTATTAAGGTATCCGACTACGTTCGGAACCGTGATTTTGCAAAAGCGTATACATGGATAACATTTATGATATTTAGTGTCACTTAGGTTAGAAAATGTATATAGAATTATTTTAAGAATAGCATTACAATATATAAAATTATTTAAGTACAATATTTTGACAAAAAAAGAACATAGAATGACCCATTTTCAAAATATTCTTTTGTCAAAAATGCTTCTATTATAATATTTTGCCTGTATATAGCTCAGACCTCTGTACTGAGGCTTAACAAGGATTTTTAAAATATATAACTTAGAAGTGGGTTTATCCATGTTTTACAACAACAGAGGGGAGAAATTTTAAGAAAAAACCGCCGATAATTATTTCAATTGGTTGTAACTCTGAAAATAATGTGAATGTTTAAAAAGTCATAGTCATCATACATAGTTTTAAGCTATATGCAGGTTAAATATTATAACAATCGAAGCATTTTTCAAAAAAGGACAACATTTCGAAAAAAGGTTATTCTAGGCTAATTTTTTGCCGAAATATTGTATTTAAATAATTTTTTTTGTCAAAATGTCCTTAAAACAATTTTATACATGTATTCTAATTTAAGTGACACTAAATATCATGAAAATTATCCATTTATGCGCCTTTTTAAAATCACGGTTCCGAGCGTAGTCGGATACCTTAAGAGAAGAATCAAGTTTGATAGTCTCCTAATCGTTTGTGTTTTATTGTCATTGTTCCACTTTCACAGTTAACAATGAGACAATTTCCTAGTATTATTAGTTGAAATTGTGTCTATTCTTTGTGTGGAAATCAATGGATTAGTTGGATCATGTCGAGTGCTTCTTCCCTTCCCCCCCATACATCTAGGTGCCCGCGAGAGAGGCGCGAACCTCTTGCAATATTGCCCTCGTTACGCAGATGAACTATAGTAATTTGTGAAAAAGCAGTGTAAACACATATCCAAGCAATGTTTATTTTTATTCTAAGGCATACTATGGTGATTAAATTGAATAATTATTTTTTTCTACTTATCTATTTTTTTCAATCTTTTTACTCTTTTGTACTTTATATTATTTGTGCAATAAACTGCTTTGATATATCTTGTTCAAGTTGATATATTTTGAATGACCAGGGATATCATTATTGGCATCAGGGTTATTCACATGAAAAGGCTATTCAATTAATTTAGTAATTTTTAGGGGACTTTTACTCAGATTCTTTCAATAAAATATTTCTTTATTCTTCAATGGAAATGAGAAATTGATTATATACGACACTTTAATAGATGGCTTGAACAATTTTGCTATTGACTATAAAACTAGTGGTTTTTAAAATGATTTGGATAACAATAAGTTTTCAACAATTTCTTTTTATTCTGAAGAAAAATATTAATTTTTTGCTAAAGTTTTTTTTTCGAATAACTTTCGTTTTTGTCAACTTGCACACCTTCTTTGATAATTTCTTCTTCGTAAAAATAATTAAAGTACGCATTTTTTCCATTGAGTTTGAATTCATATAAAATGCTTGTTCCAAATATACGAGAGAGCGAAGGGAAAAAAATTATCTTCGTGTTTTAAATCTCAAGGCTATTTCCGCATCATGAATAAATTTTAAAAACTAATTACTCGCATCAGAAATTTTCTTTTAAAAATTCATGAATCATTCTGTTAATTGTTTTTGCTAGTTCACCAAGCAACACACGAATGTTTTCATTTGCTCTCATTTTAAACATTTTTAGATTACTTTAAGGGAACTGCTGTTGCTTCAAAACTCCTTTGAAATTGAAAATAATGCTTTTTTAAAGTTAATTGGAGATTTGATTCTACAATTTTTACGTAATTAGAGAAATTGTTTTCATATATTGATGAAGTTCAGAGCAAGATAAATTATATATAATTCTTCTTCTTACTATTAATTGTATATTTGCCGACAATTTGAATTACTCAAAATATTTCTCAAGTAATGAATAAGATTTTACGCTTAATGTCGATAGTAAAATTAAAATTTAAATAAATTACCCAAAACAGTTAACAATTCCATATAAAAAGTAATTTCTACAACTTTAACTAATATACCTTGTACGCGTACCTATACTTTCAAAATCCACATTTTTAGTTCTAGATATACTCTACGTATAACGCACATTTTTTTCTGACGAGGAAGTTTGAAATGTTCATGTGCAATAATAGTCTTATCTTTAATTATCCACATACAGCGTCTATAAGGATAATTAAAGGATGGAATGAAATTAAACCTGACATAATTAAAGAAGGCAATATGGATAACAATCTAGATGGAACGGAAGATGATTACTTATTTATGAATCATAGTAACAGTGATGGTAAAGATGAAACAGAATTTGATGAGGTTCCTGAAGATATAACAAAAACAAATGTGACGAAATATGTACCTTACCAAGTAATATAAGTTATCCAGTAATATATCAATACTTTTAAATAAACGGTATTTAGTTATATATAAAAATATATTTTTATACTCTTCTTTTTTTAAAGCCCTCGTATTTATATCCAGCGTATAAACGTTACCGTAAATTTCACGCGCGTTCTCGCTTTTTGTGTTAAAAGTGTTTGTTATACGCTGGAATTGAGTACGTAGTATTTCGAAAAATTAAGTTACTTCTTAAAATATTTTCACAATTTAGATATAAATAGTAATTATTATAATATTATCACCTCTCTACATTTGGGTCAATTTAAATTAAAACAAATGAGAAATATTTTTCGTGTTTAATAAAAACATAATTAAAACAAATAATTTGTTGGTTGAGAATTGTTGTTTATAAGCAACAGTACTGAAGGGCCCAAACAAAAAAATAATTAAAATTGCTTGACAAAATTTTACTAAAATTAAATTAATATATTCAGAGAACAAAACAAATTTTTTTCTTCAATTAAACAGTATTTTTTTCTGTGGTACCCACAAATATAATATTATTTAAAGTATATCGTTTAATACAAAATTCATGAACTCAAAACAGTTTGTACTGTTTATTAATTTTATTGCAGATTATCAATTTATAACTATCAAAAATCTCATGTATTTTTTAGTGATGATTGCTATATATATAATACAATTGAATTAGACAGTAGAAAATAAGATTAAATTTACTTACAAAGGAAGAAAAAATACTTTAAACCAGCGTTTCTCAAACTGTGGGGCGCGTCCCCCTTGAGGGGCGTGATAGCTCTACAAGGGGGGCGCGAGCATATTGAAAAGTGGAAAACTAAAGATTATTCAAAACATTATTAATTTACTGAAAGTAAGCAAACAAAATACTTTCTGATATAAAATATAAAACACAATTTACACTGATATAATACACGTATAAAAGTATCTGTACTGGACAATGTATTTTATTATTAATTTAACAAAACTAAGTTTAGAACAAGTTTGATAATTACCAGTGACCCCATGGGCTTGTATTAACACTTATTAGATTAAGAAGATTAATGATTTTGCACGTAAGAGGTTAAAGTCGTACACACACACACACTACACACACACTACACACGCACGCACACACACACACACACACACACTCACTGCAGTTTTAGTGTAAAAGTATAGTATTGTTGAATTCAATACAATGTTATTGTATGGAGGTGGGCACGATGAAAATGATGAGTAAATATTGGGTCGCGAGTGTTGAAAGTTTGAGAAGCACTGCTTTAAACCAGTGTTTCTCAAACTGTGTGGCGATAAAAACTACAAGGGGGGCGAGCATATCGAAAATAAAAGATTAAAAAAATTATTTTCTGGAATGTGAACTAAAACAAAATACTTTCTTAGTTAAAAAAAATACACATTTACACTGATATAATTTATATATATCATCTGCGATATTACGTCATGAAAAATAAAAGCTTCTACTTCAAAACCTCATTAGTTATGTTTTTTTGATACTATAACCAAATAAAACTCATTATATTCGATTTGCTGTAATCCCATGATAAGATATTCTTTTATTGTTTGAGAAAAAAACAAAACCCAGACCCATAATCAAAAAAATTTTAGGAAGATAAAAAATTCATCACTGTTGTATTATTGCCATCAGCTGTAGGCAGCAGAATGTATTTACTGCGGTTTGACCTTCGAATTTACTTGTACAATTAGTTACGTCTCTGCTCTTATGTGTGTTTGTTTTTTTTCATTTAGGGAAGTTGTAAATAAACTATTTCTGTTGCGCTTTTTTCCTTGTAAAATATTTTTATGATTTTTATGGTAACAAAAAACGTTTTACATACTTTTTAGAACATCCATGTTGTAATAAATACACTTTTAATTCGAGAGCGGTCACGCTGAGCACAGAGTGCACGAAAAAGGCAATTCTGGCAAAATTGTTTAATTGTTACCAATGTCCCTGACACTATCCTCCTGTTTGACAGTCTTAACGTGAACTAAAATATATTTGTCACAAATCTCCCTCTTTTCTGGGAGTATCAAACGGTTTTTTTACAATCTTAAGGTAATTGTTTTGAATGAGTTCACGGTGTGATAACTTTTTTCCGAAATATTTTATGTGTCCTTGAAAGTAGGTAAGTATATTTTCTCTTTATTAAATTGTTCACTTTTATTGTAAACTATAAAAATGATTATAAAAAAAAAGATTGGGGTAACTCATTTACCCCGCTCGACCATTAGTATTGAGTGCGTGACTGCTCCAGGGTTAAAACATGTTGAAGTCTTTTCGCTTTAAATATTAAAAATAATACAATTATTCTTTATCAGAATTTTTTTTATTGTTCATTATTCAACATCAATTATAGATGCTAATCCTGTGAGGCTTAAAATTACAATTCGCTTAAAACTAATTACAATTTGAGCAATCATTTAAAAATTATTTTACATTTTTGTAAACATTGTCGCGCACTTGGCCTTACTCTCCTTACAATTCAGCGATTATATCAATAATGTTTTATTTTCTTATAAATGAACTCGTGCAAAGAGTAGATACTTAAGCCGGTATACTTTTAATGTATCAGTACTGCACAGAGTATTTGATAACGAATTAATTAATACTAAATTATATATATATATATATATATATATATATATATATATATATATATATATATATATATATATATATATATATATATATATAAGAACAAGTTTAATAAGTATTAGCGACTTTCATGGGCTTGTCTTACAGAGCAAACTTTTTTAAAGGAATGCTTATGATTGGAAATTGACCCTCTGAGTTATTTTTCTATATTTAGCTTATATTTATATTTTTTCTTCTAAGAAATCACCGCATTTTGCAATATGTTCCAATTTAAGACTTAGAGAAAGGAAAAATATCATAATAATTATACTATTAAATTTTTTTGGCGTAAAAGTAACATATACAAAATTTAATACTTATGTCATGAATTTGTACGGTTTATGATGAAAATTATTGTTTTAGCGTCAAAGTGCATTATTATTGCATTCAGTATATTATTAAAAATAGTGATTAAAAAGGGGGGGGCGCCAGTATTAGAAGTTTGAGAAGCACTGGCTTTAAACTATTTATCTTAGATTTAAGATATACAACTACTTGTGACAACTTTTTTTTAAAAAAATAAATGGAGATATGGAGTTTTATTTGTGGTTTTTAGTTTGTTTTAGTAAATTTTATGAAAAATATGCTAAAATTAAGAAGAGAAAAAGAAATTATTATTACTAAAATGGGAAAAATGGGTAAGAATTTATAAAAACGGGACCCATTCTGTACCAAAATTTATGAACAAATTTTCAATTTTTCAAATCCGACGTGGTGCTATGATATTCATTTTTAAAATGACCTTCATACTAAGAGTTATTTTAATTTTTACAAAACCTAGAGCATTAGAGTAGATATACTAGAGTAGATATTATATGAAATTGCTTAAGAAAACAGTGATTATACTTACATAAGGGATTGTAAATTTTGTAATAAAACAGTGATTGATAAATCTGAAGGTTAAAAAAATTCTAGACCACACAAAAAAATTTCAATTATTTATTTTCAAAACTCTTTGAGCAATCGTTGTCCCCGTTTGAGCATTTTCAAAAAAAAAAAAAAAAACTCATTTCGAGTAAAACGAGTTTTTAAGTGTGACATCTTCCTTAAGGTATCCGACTACGTTCGGAACCGTGATTTTGCAAAGCGCATAATAAGCGCATTTTAAATTTTCATGATATTTAGTTTCACTTAGATGAGAAAATATGCATAAAATTGTTTTAAGGACATTTTGACAAAATAAATTAATTTAAATATAATATTTGCAAAAAATTAACTTAGAATAATCTTTTTTTCCAAATGTTCTCCTTTTGTGAAAAATGCTTCTATTATAATAATATTTTGCCAGTATATAGCTCAGACATCTATACAGAGGCTCAACTAGAATTTTTAAATATATAACTTAGAAGTGGGTTTATTCTTATTTAATGACAACAGAGGGGGGCAATTTTAAGAAAAGAACGCCAATAATTATTTCAGTCGGTGATAACTCTGAAAATAATGTGAATGTTTCAAAATTCTAGTTGAGCCTCTATAGAGAGGTCTGAGCTATATACAGGTAAAATATTATTATAATAGAACCATTTTTCACAAAAGGAGAACATTTGGAAAATTGATTGTTCTAAGTTACTTTTTTACCAAAATATTATATTTAAATAATTTTTTTTGTCAAAATCTCCTTAAAACAATTTTATGCATGTATTCTAATCTGAGTGACATTAAATATCATGAAAAGTATCCATTTATGCGCTTTTTAAAAATCACGGTTCCGAACGTAGTCTGATACCTTAAAGTAATGGCATCTACCTTTACAAAGACGGTTGTAGTTTTTGTTCTAATGAATGGAAATTAAAAAAACTTGGTATTTTTATAAATCTAATAAGATGGCCTATAAAATAAAATAATAAAAAAATTTGTCAATTTTTGGCAAAGTTCACAATTTTAGGGTAGTCGGATGCCTTAAATATAAGGACATCAAATTTTAACTCATTATAATGTAGTATAAATTTTTCACCCTGCAATATCATTGAAGAAAATATGTGAAAATTAATATCGGCCATCATAAATATTCGAAATGAAACAGATACAATTGACGTGTAGAAATTAATTGCCATAGCCTTTGGTATTTCTGCAATTCCTTTCCAAACAAAGGAAACAACAATGAATCGGAAACGTGCTCTATCCTCTTAGGAATTAATATTTTTATTTTCAATTCATTGGTTCCAAATGTGGGAATTGCATCTTCTCTTGATTCCAATTTACAGGCAGCTGATTCGCTTATAAATTCATTTACGCATCACGGTGATCAAGTGAACATATTCGATTCTTCAAGAGATTTGTTCGCGATTGTTGAGCATCAGAAATGATTATTATTTGTTGGCTCGAGTAATTGCGAGCTATTTCATTAACATAACACATAAATTAATTACATTTAAATTCAATTTCGTCTCTGAGTGTGCTTCGATATGAATTATATTGATAATTTAGAAAGGTAGATTCGTAGAAGTGAAAATGAAATATTAATTCTCTTGAAATTTAAGATAGCATTAATGCATTAGCAATAATGTGTTATCTGTTTTGAGACTTTAAATAAAAGCAAAAATACAGATAGGATTAGTTTCAAGTACTGTATGTAATTCCAAAATCAAGACAACCTTTTTTATTATGATGAATAAGAGAAAGCTGTATTTATTTTTACTTTTCTTCTACATTAAAAAAAAGATAAAGTGTGGTTATATTATTTCTGCACTATTTTCAATAACAAACAAAGCAGTACTTTTGTTTAAAAATTTGTCATTCTCAGGTAATATTTGATGAAATAATATAAACCAGAATGTATACATTCCCTTTTGAAATTAATTCTCTTTCGTGTTTTCTTTCGTGGGTTTGAATTATTTGAGATTTATATCGAGTAAAATCAAATGCATACAATTCGTAAAATGAGTTTATGTGACATTTTTTTATATGAAGAATGTCATGAAGAAAAATATATCTAAGAATATAATAATGTTGGGAAATATCTTCAAAACTTATTTTTATAGTTTTTTCACATCTAACTAATAGTAAAAATTGTTTACATGATTTCAAGTACTCACTTTTTTGCAGCGGTTTTTCATGACTTCTGTAATTTCAAATAGAAAACTTATTTGACATATTCTGAATTTTTGTCTGTAGAGTTAATGAGAGCCAAATGATTATTTAAATACTTCTGATAAAAATAACCTTGCAATTTTAAAATTAAGTATAACATTTTACATTTTTAAGCAATAGTCATCATTGTGTAAGAATTGCTTATCCACTTTGCATCATATTTGGTTATTTAACTCAAAAAATATAGTTAATATTATTATGATTCAATTAAAGAATTTTATTCAAATAGTGTTACAAAGTTGCTCAAATTTTAACACTGTTAATTTAGTATTTAAGTAAAATTACATTAAACGTGATTAGTAATTTATGTAAACAAATTAAAGACCTGTCCCAAGTGGACTTACCAGCACTAGTTTAACTAGTTTATGTTTACATTTTCATGAAAAATATTATGTAATTAATAAGGATATATATCTATACAGATATATTGAAGGTTTAATAGTTGTTGACAGAATTTGTGAATATGTACCTAACACTAATTTTTATCCTGATTAATTGAAGCTTTTTAAAACTAATGTTAACCTATTTTCTACTGAATAACATTGGAGGTCCTATCTAAGACAGCAATATTTATATATCTATTTATATGAATATTATTCTTAACTATTTACAAAGAAACAAGTCTTTAGCTAAAAAAAAGTAAAAATTATTAATGCTAAAAAAACTATAAAATACAGTTTGGAATATATTACCGCCCTTCTAATTTTCTTAATACATACATTTGTAATTAGTTCAATGTTGTTGGTTTGATACATGCTTTCCTTATGTATCTCAATATTATTGATTTAAAACTTGTTTCCCTTTTAACGCATCATATATTCAATTAAATATTCTGGTTTAAAATGGATAGCATCATTAGTCAACTTGACAGGTATTTTTCCGTACTAACCTTTTTTTAAGGATAACTCACATTTTTTTCCAAATTTTTAAGAAACCAAGCTATATGGTTTTCTTATTTTCATTATACTATGAATTTATAGCGTTTTTTTATGTATTTTTATGAGCAATTTCAGCCTTTTATGATTTCCATTGCTCGCCATTGACGATAGGTACTTACAAGTAAATTGGTATACTATTGCAATTTTCAAATTAATTTGTGAACAATTTATTCAAATTAACATTTAAAATGAGTTAGTGAAAGGTTGTGGGGTCTTACAACGCAATAACTGATTACGGCTAAACTGCGCCAAATATTTGTTGAGATCAATTAAAATGAAAAATACATTAAAAACTAATTTGCAAGTTTAACTAAATATAATTAAAGGGTTGCTTAAATTTGACGAGAATATGGCGATACTTTCGCAAAGTTGGCTGCCATTTCGTGATAATAAGGTCAAAATTTATTATTTAATTAAATACTTTATAAAATTTGTTGATAAAATCAAATAAGCTTATGGTATTCAGTTAATTTTTGTTCAGCATTATATTTACCTCTTCCCGACTTCACATGTTTCAGAAAAGTTTGCATCTAATATAATGAGTTTAGCTAAATTATTATTATCAGGCATTCTCTTTTAAACTGAATTTATTATGATAAACAAACTTCATTAATATTAAAGTTCAAAGGAAGCGTATGTAGCAATCTGTCAAGTAGAGCGCATATTTCTCAGGGAGTACAAAATTGATTAAAGTTCTAAAAACTTTCATCGAAGGTTGTTTTGGAAAAGTTTAGACATGGATAAAACCTTATATCGTAACTATGAGTAAATATATATGCTTAAAATTTGAGTCAAATTATAATACTCTATTCTTAAATAAATAAAGCGAATATTTTTAGATAGATTATTATTTTTATAGATTATTGAAACAAAAATTTCAAAAAATAAATCAGACAAAAAAAAGTGTATGTGCTATAGATAGTAAACATAAAATTAAACTTTGTTACATAACTTATCTAAATTCTTACTTTTTTGTTTTAATGACCCTAAAAGTTCGAAATTTTGATTTTTTGTAAATAAATACGTATGATGCACAATTTATAACTGAAATTCTTTTGAAAAATAAAACAGATGAAATGGTAAAATCCTCGAAAAGCAAGTAATTTTTCCCAGTTTAATAAAATATTTTAGTTAACTAAGATTTGCAGTATGTATTTATTGGATAATTAGATACCAACTATGATACGTAATTCTTTTATCCAAATAATGTTTGATATCTTTGCATGTTATGAATTTCTCATTTGCAGTAATTTTAATGCATACACTATCGACATTGAAATGTAACACCAAAGAAATGAAGAAATTAGGCAAGCAAAGAGACATCAAGTGACAATATAAATGATGCTTATGTTTAAGTAATACTCGTAACACACTAACAGGAATGCCATTTCAATATGTTGCCCTCCGTGAACAGCGATACACGACGCAACATGTTTAGGAACAGATTTAATGATTGTGCGGTTGGCATTCCTGAGAGATGGCTGTATGTTTCCCGTCCACCACTTTCTACAGTTCCTCTTCTTAAGATGGTGGTAACAGGGCATATAAGCGTCCAATCACGTCCCAAATGTGTTCAATTGGTGAGAGATCAGAGAAGAATCGTGTTCAGGAAAGCACACACACAAAAGCACATCACGTTGGCTGTTGCGTGTGGTGTGAAGATGAGGCAATATTCATATAGGTAAGAGGTAATAGTACCCCCCCCCTCTCTGAAGAAAGGGGAATGACACCGGTCGCAGTACATCAATCATGTATCTTTGGATCGTCATAGTGCCCTGAACATCAACAAAGGTGTCCTACTATCGTACGTAATGCAGTGATTCTCAAAGTTGCAATACTCGCGACCCAATATTCAATCAGTATTTCCATCGCGCTCCCAACTTTCATACAATAACAATGTACTGAATTCAATAATACTATACTTTGACGCTAAAACTACGATGCGACTTTAACCTCTTAATATAAACGTCCCCGTGTGTATAAACGTCTCGCTAAGCCAAAGCCTTTATTTCTCCAGATGTATATACACGTCTTTTCGAAGTACGATCTTTTCTGTGTACTGCTATCCGTAAAATTATTCCAACACTTTAAAATGCAATAAACGGACCTTGACAATGTTTGCGAAGGATTTACTTATTCCAGATTATTTTTGCTCCTTTATTCCTCCCCCCTCCCCCAGTAAATCACATGCGTGCCTACGTGGAAAGCGGTTGGCATTGGGATGCAAATCGCAAAACTTATGATCGACAATCAATGTTTAATTATCAACCGCACAAATATTATCAAGATAAGTGTTAATTTTTGTTATAAATTATATATATGACAAACCCATGGGATCACTGGTAATTAATAAACTTGTTCTTCGCATAGAATTGCTAAATTAATTATAAAATACATTGAGGAGCACTGATATACACTGGTGTGCAAAAATTAAGGACGAGACGGTTTTTTCAATATAACTTTGTACAAAAGCTTTCCAAATCAACACATTTAATACCGTAAGATCCCCAATACGTAAGGACATGTCTAATGAAAGCAACACTTACTAAAAGAGAAATCAGAGGGATAAAAAGAAGCTTGATTGAAAAAGTAGCATGGAGCGCAATGCGACTGAAGGCCGAAACATCCCTGTGATGGGTGTCCAGCAAGAAACATCCGGTCTTTAGTAGGGGATATGATCTCCCCTGACTGCTAGGCAGGTTTCACAGCGTCTGCCCATGCTGAGAATGAGGTTGTCAATGAGTTGTTGAGGCATTGCTGCCCATTCGTCTTGCAGCGCCAATCGAAGCTCCCGAATCATTACTGGTGGTAAGGTACGAGCTGCCAAGCGTCTGCCTAGAAAATCCCATACATGCTCGATGGGATTGAGATCCGGAGATCGTGCCGGCCAATCCATACGTTCAATATCCTCACTCTCTAAGAGCTGTTCGGCAGCTACTGTGCGATGACATGGTGCATTGTCGTCCATGAAAAGGAACTGCAGACCCATAGCGCCTCTAAAAAGATGCACATATGGAAGAAGAATCTCGTTACAATAACGGGTCCCGTTGACTGAACCTGCGTCGAAGATGTGAAGGTCTGTACGACTACCAAGCATGATGCCTCCCCAAACGAGAACACCGCGACCTCCATACCTGTCTCTTTCAATGATGTTCGAGAGATTATTGCGGCTTCCCCGCTCTCTCCAGATGAGTATGCGATGAGATTCGCTACTCAAACTGAATCTGCTCTCATCTGTAAAGAGTACTCGTCCCCATTCGTTGTCTCTCCAATTCCGGTGTTCCCGGCACCACAGAGAACGCCTTCTCCGACGGGCAGGCGTTAAAGGTACACACCGTACAGGGCGTCGTGCAAACAGTCCACCACCGTGCAGTCTTCTGGCCACGGTAAAACGCGATATCGGTCATCCAGTCGCATGTGTCGTGTGTCTAGCGATTTCTCCCGCTGTCTGCCGCCTGTTTCATCTGGCCTGTAAGACAATGTACCGGTCATCTGTGGGTGTGGTTCCTCGTGGACGACCACTACTGAACCCCCGGATATTTGTTCCTGTAGTTTGAAATTGTCTCCAAAGTTGTGAAACGATGCTGTGAGCAATTCCGAACTCTGCAGCCACACTTGTCACACTGCGGCCTTCCTCCAACTTCCCAATGATTCGACCTCGGGTAAAAGCATCCAGATGTCGTCTAACAGATTGATTATTCGCCATTTCTCGCTGAGGCAGCAACTCGGTGTGATTTTAACTGCTATACGGCGTGCACAATCTCTTTGCCAGAAATACTGATCTTACACCTACAACATGCTTTATACTACTCAGACACTCCCCCATTACGTCTACCTGCATATCTGCGCATGTGCTACCGTACATCACCTTACTTAATCTTCTGATTGGTCTTTCTGTCCGCTCTGCCTCTTCGTTCAGCTGATATGCTAATTTTTCGACTTCGTCCTTAATTTTTGCACACCAGTGTATTTATAAGTGTAGTACATCAGTGTAAATGTGTATTTTATTTTTTATTATGTCAGAATGTATTTTGTTTGTTTACCTTCAGTAAATTAATAATTTTTTTAAATAATCTTTTGTTCTCGACTTTTCAACAGGCTCGCGCCCCCCTTGTAGAGTTGTCACGCCCCCAAGAGGGTCACTCCCCATAGTTAAGAAACACTGACGTAATGACATTCCAAATCATGGCTTATTGTTACTTGGGTGTGTGTTCCACAAATGTTGTCACATTGAACCTATCCTCATGCTGAGATGCCCCACTAATGCTCAGCGATTATCAGTGAACAAAAATAATCAGAACTTGTATGAGAATACGAATCTTTGCTATTTTGTTTTTCCACGTCTCTATAAACTGGTATTAATACATTGAATATATATTTTGGAATCAACTATAGACATAGTAAGGGATTTTTAAAGGGCAGGCCAATAGTGTAACCAATCTTCGGACTATAGTTTTGGTGGATATGGAAATATCAAGTATGCCCTGCACATGTTTTCAAACTAGTGGCAGAATGGTTTGTGAGATCGCTAATGCTTGTCGGTGGATGTGTTAATCCATTAGTGTTTATAGTGTCCAACTTGCCATTCTCTGTTCAATCACCATGCCTCGTTTTTCTGCTGAAACTACTTCCATTGTGGTGACAGTATTCTGTGCTATTATATATGTCCTCTGCGACCAAAAACTTCCGCAATAAACTAACTCTCACACACTTTGGCATATATAATACTCCCCCCACCCTTACAGGTTCCTTCTGTTATATTCTATTCAACGTGTGACAAATGCTGCGTATTTTGCATCATTTTTTTGTCTCTTGGGGAGATTTTCGTACTCTGACCTTTGCACACATAATTATATAGCCACTCCTTCTTGGTGTAGTAATTTGAATGTCTCGTGTAGTGTATCTAATCTAATTTCAATATAAGAATATTTTTACGAATTTTATGTAAATAGTGCTTAATTTTATCTTAAAATAATGCAAACCATTTAAATCTGCATGTTTAATAAGTTATTAGAATGTTCTGCTGCATTTATGGTAAATACTTTTCGTAAGCGACACCGTCCCTTACATTATAAGGCCATTTCAATGGGAACTTGGTGTACAGCAGATACAGCCACGTTGGCATGATTTTTGGTGACTTAAGGACCATGTTAGCAACCATAGGGATGCTTCGCGAGATTACTGGAAACGTTATGATCTGTGATCTAAGTAGATTTTTCCGAAAAATGCTGGAACGTAGCCACACAGACTAGCCATAGACTAATAAGGATTGATTGCAGAAACTGTGAGTCAGAATTATTTCAACTGTTAAAGACTTTACTTGCATGCAACCGAGAGGTTGTGCTTCAGGATAAACTTTACCACTACGTTCTAGCAAAACCTAAGGCAAAAGGACACTGAGGGGCCCTCCTTTTGTCTATAATCTTTAACCCCATAGAGTGTTTGTCTGGTGTACATTTTAAATTCGAACTTGGGACTCATTCAAACAAAAATCAAGACTTGCCTGACTACCAGCATCAACTTGCTTTGGAGGTCATCTATCAAATTCCAGAAACTGCTATTCGAATTTATATTGGTGACAGTATAAATGAACATAGCTTTTGTGGTAACGACATTTTCGTAAGTGCTTCAAATTTCTCACAAAAAATCAGGATTAGGAATCCAGACCTCTCTGCTTTTAGATCCGTATTAATTACCATTCATGAGGTACTTAACGCCCTTATAAATGTAACATCTTCCGTTGATGTATGGATATCTTCAAAAAGCCATAGTGTCATCCAGAACAAGTAACTGTACTTAAGTTGACGATAAAAATGCTAGTTCGATTTTCAAAACTCTTAAAGAGCTTTCACAGCAGCACGATATCTACTTCCAATATGTATCTCGTCACACATTGAACTCTATGGCAATGAACTTGCTGACTTTTAGGCCAAGGAAGTTGACACTAAGGTTCCAGTTACAAGTAACATCCTGACATTCTCTCTGAAAGATCTACTCAAAAATAAATATCTCAAACCGGCAGCTGTAAAAAATTCCCCTGATTTATCCCTGGTACAATAGGTAGGTCCTAGATGCGTCCTTACCATCAATGCAGATAGAGCCTTCCAGTCCATCATTTGCAGATTTTTTAGTGGACGCATAAACTGCTAATCCTTTCTTAATGGACAAATTGCCTATTTAATGTGTATCGACTGCAATGCAGTGCAGGCCTCTCCGGAACATATGTTGAACTGTGCGGGTCTTGACAAGGAGGACATGTACTCCAATCCTCTTATTGTTAACAATTTCTGGAGGATTCTTGACTCATAGACCTGATCTAGCCAGCGACTAGATTAGATGGAATAAATACATAATAGCAATGTACTTGTATTTTTAGGTACTGATAGTGTGTCTAAGTACCGGAGAGAGGGCATAAAATGAGAACCTTGTAGAACTTATTGTGCGAATTTTACTGTTCTACTCTGAATTTTATGGGTTGTTTTTTTACAGTAAATTTCATCGCTATGTAATAACTATTATGGGGAATATTAACATATGGGATTATTAACATAAAATCCACGAAACCCAATCTGCACAACAATATAAATAAAATAAAATACATTTAATATTTTTGATAATGCGTAGTTAAAAAAACCATTTCTACATTTTCCGGAATAAGAGTAAGATTCTGATTCATATCTATGCATATTTTTTTAAAGAATCCTATGTAATTCAAAATTGCAGCATCTTTTGAAATAAAAACATTGAAACTTTATTTTTAAAATGTAATAAAGAAGATATGAAAGAAATATTTTATTTTATCACGAAATGAGAAAAATTGAATTCACATTTTGTTAGAAAATAATCTTTTAATGATGAATTTTTCTTACAGATTGAAGCTTTTTGTAATGTTTGTTGTTTGAAATATTTTTTAAAAAAATTGTTTGTACTCTTCGCGTTTACTTAAAATTATCTTTTAATTTTGCATTAAAAATATATATTTATTGGAAATATGTTCTACGTCCTCCAATGTTATTTTTATGCTTCAGAATGTATATAGGCACATTATTTTGTAAAAAAAGTATGTAATCTTATTCTGAAAACATTTTTTTTTCAAAAATAGAAATATAGTCTTATTTTGAAATGCAAATTCTTTAATATAGCTGGAACATACATTTACACAATAAAGTAATATATTCCTTTGCTGAAAAATACGTCACATAAAAATATTTTAAAGTAAATAAGTTATTGAAAATTTTTTACATTATGGACATTAAAAACTTAATTAATCTCAAAAATCAAATTAATCAAAAACTATGCATAGGCATTATATGTTATAAGTCAAAAGTTACTTTACGAAGATAGATGAATGTATACAATGTTACACAAATGGGCAACGCATATTTATATTTTAGTTCCATTGAAACTTCAAGGATTATTATTTAATATTATGAAGATATTGCGTCTGATCAATAAAAGATACTTGTAGGTTACGCTAACCGTTTCGCAAAACTAAGTTAGTAAAGTCTGTTGACTTTTCCGATGTAAGAGAATAACACTTTACAAAGTATTGTTCTTTTATGCATGTAACTGTATTTTCAATTTTAATTATTTTTTAATACACATTGTAAGCTTTTAAGGGGTTTTGTGATTATTTTTGGTAGAAATTTCACCCTGATTGATTCAATTCCAGCTTAAGTAATGTTTATAAGTTTTTAATTGTGTCAAAAGTCAGGTGAATGTTTTCGAAACAATCACAATTTCTTATTTTCAAATGTATTGATTAAAATTTTAAATATTTATTTTCAAAATACCTTGTGTTTTTACTGAAATATAACCTCATGAGACAACATTGAGCTCCTGAGGGAAAAGTTATACACTTGAAGGAATTTCACTTCATTTTATATTGCTGTATCCTCAATTGTTCTGTACAACATCATTTCTGGAAATTTCGATTAAGATACATTTATATAGTCGCATGAAAAAAAAACGAAACGAAATACTTGTACTGTTTATTGAAATATAACTTGAAATCACATGCGTAGTTACTATGCAGCAATGACTTAGTTTTTTGTGTTCAAACAAATAAAAGATATCTATAACTATCATGATACTACTACGCGATTGATCATCTATTGAATACAGGAAAGATCTACGAAATCAGTACGTCTTTATCACCGCTGAAAAAATATTCTAGAAGCTCCTGAAGTTTGCTTGACAAATAATTATTCCAGACCGTTCTAGATTTTATTGAGTCATCTATTTTCGTCAAATTTGGTGACATTTAGAAACCAAATTTACGCCCCTGTATTCTTATAGCATTATTGAATTATTGAATATTTATTCTAACCAGATTACCTTTTCTGCAAATAATTGAACAAGGCTAGAAATGTTTGTCAGAATATCCTTTTATTTTCCTATGAAAGAAAGTGTAAGATATGACTGACTGATTGACGCATACCATTTAAACGCATTTTTTTCTAGGTTCTTATATTTTCATAAGTTATCAATATTAAAAGTAACTAGAAGTATCTAAAACATAATATTGAAATTTACTTTGATTTCACATCAAGCGAGTTTACAACTTAATCTTGCGTCATTTTAACCATCTTTGTTTTTTTAAAGTAAGCTGAACAAAATATCTTTCAAGTGAGTGAGTTAATATTAACGTCGCACTGTTCAGCTACACGAGGGCTTTTGGCAACGGACCACGTAATTTTGAATCATGGTCAAGTGACGTGGACGACACCTGAGCTGGCACCCCCTCTCCTAACTACCACACCACACCAAAAAATACCTTTCAAAATAAAAGTCATCTTATAAATAAAGTTTCTAATATCATTTGTGATGATAACACCTAAAAAATCTTTATTTTGCAATAATTTTGAGACATCATACATTTGTTACTTTTATTTAATTGAAATTTAATACACTTTTCTGATTTTTTTCTAACTTACATATTTAATGTATAATAGTCATATTTAATTGAAATATAGTTTGAGTGTCTTTCCATTATAATCTTTACTTAAAAAATTAATCACATATTTATTCTTTAAAAATTTTTCAATTCCTTAAACATTGACTACATTTAGTTTCGATAGATATTGCTTCAAAAGAAAATGCATTCAAACGGATGAATAGTGAGAAATATTACGTATTTAGACGATGTAATCTCAAGAATTTTTTATTATTTTCAAAAAAAATATATGTTTTTTTGTTTCTTAGTAACTCTGGAATATTGTGTCCAGGGTGTGATTATCAGGGGTATAATGTCTTCTATATATTCTATATCTATTCTGCTATATATTCTATTCTGCTATATATTCTACCAATATATCTTTTATCTGAAAAAATACTTTGCGGTCAGTTTGTTTTGTTTTCATATTTAGATCAATAAGGTTTGAATAATAAGGTTGAGCTATGAAAGGAGAACTTTTAATTTTCTTCGCTTTTTACTATAATTTTAAAATTATAATTTTAAAATTATAGTAAAATTTTAAAATTATAAAAATATAATTTTTATATAATTTTAAAATTATTCTCTATAAAAATTTTAATATAATGTTACAAATATATAATATTATAAGAATAAATTATAATATTATAAGAATAATTTATAATATTATAAGAATAAATTATAATATTATAAGAATAAATTATAATATTATAAGAATAAATTATAATATTATAAGAATAAATTATAATATAAGAAATAATATTATAAGAATAAATAAGAAATATTATATAAGAAAATATAAGAAAATAATATAAGAAATATAATATAAGAATAAATTATAATATAATTAGAATAAAATAATATATATTATAAGAATAAATTATAATATTAAAAGAATAAATTATAATATAAGAATATTATAAGAATAAATTATAATATACTAATAATTATAATATACTTATAAGAATAATAATACTATATGAATAAATTATAACATTATAAGAATAATAATACTATAAGAATAAAGTATAATATTAGTATAATAGTTATAAAAATAAAATAATATTATATAAATACATTATCATGCATTATATAATTAGTATTATTCATCATTATCTCGCAGATATAAGGAATTTGATAAGAATCCAAAATGATTTTTAAACAAAATTTTAAAAAAAAATTATAAATGAACATTAAATGAGTTTCTTGAGTTGATATTTTTTTTCTAAATATGGATAATTACACTTAAAAGTCAAAAATCCCCGACAGATAAAATTTCATTAAATTGCTCTAAATTTTTGTATGAAAAAATTAAATAAATAGATGATTTTCCCATATAACCACTATCTCTAAAAGGGTTAAGAGATTTTTCTGTGCATTGAATAAAAAAACTAAATATTCAAATTACGTCTATATAATCAACATTTCTACAAATCAAAAGAAAATCCATTTATAAATTTTTAAGAAAGAAAAGAGAAATCGATTAACTGCGTTTAAAAATTATTTCATTTAAACCTCTTTTCAAAATCTGAAAATGGGTATTTAAAATAAAATCCCCTTCTATATGCAAAGTTACTGGTCTCAAATCGAATTTCTTCCTGGAGAAGACTTCAAAAACAATCACAATTCTCAAAGGCATTTAATGAAGTTAATCTGTCTGTCGGAAGCAAAAAAAATAGTATATAGTTCATATATAAAAAGGATAAAGAAATAGAGATTTCCTCTCTTGTGAGAAATCCATTTATGAACACAGACCATTTTGTTAATTCGCTCACATTTAAGATCCTGCTGTTGTTGTTTTTTCGTCGTTAACAAGTACAAAGATATATATTTTTTTAAAATTTGATTTTTGTAGTTAAAGTTATTTTTCATTTATTATTCCTTTTGTTTGAAAGGCATAGATGAAAGGAATCTATGTTTTAATAAGCACAAAGCGGCTGCATCGTTTTATTGAAATTGTACACATGATGTAACTTTCTTTCGTAAGTGATAACATCACACCATGTACAAAGGCTGTATGGCCTTATATGTCAAATGAGGATTAAGGCTACTGATCATGTCACTTGCACAAATGGATCCGAGAATAATTTTTTCTCAACCCAAATGCAGGATACATCACAGAACACTATGCTCTCATTCCGCTGGCATCCATCTTGTTTTGCTGCTTCACAATCCTAGATGACTTTTCAGATGTTGTAAGGTTAAATATAGATCTCTTAACACTAGTACGTCCAGTGATGTCGATTGGATATCTTAGCTTGTTTAGTTTGTTGTCTTTTCCACATTTTTGCAGCGAAGTTGAAAATTTTGCGTGACTTTTAATCATTTTCCCATAGTGATTGCACAGAAGTTTTGTGGTTCTTGGTAAATTAGTCAGAGATTTTACAACTGTATTTTCTTAAAATGTCCTCTGGTGTCGTTTCGACACCGAGGCAATTTATCATTATAAATAGTTGTCGTTCAGCAAAAGATAGTTCACTAAGTAGATACCATTTGTAAAACTAACTTCGGGAAGTAATATCGCACATTTATTTCATCTTGAATGTAGTGTTACTAGGTTCACAGAGGAAATGAGTCAGTTACACTAAAATCGTTGTGTCTAAGTGTTTCGATACATAGCATTTACTTAACTGCTCATAAAACAAAATTTCATTCAATTTTCGAACCTTTTTGTAAAGCAGACACTCTGAAACGATGACTCGTAAGAAACGTCTAAGCCCTGATAAAATTTCTATTTCGTTGCGAGAGCTTTCTAAGAACGAATCGGATGGTGGTTAGCTGTCCTGCTTTAATTTAGATTTCGATGAAGACATAAAAATTGAGAGAAAGTGACTGCGAAGAATCTGAGGAAAGTTCAGATTTAATTATTAATATTCCAATAAATCATGATATATATATGTCGCTAGAAATGGCACAGAATGAATCCCGCATAATAGTAACGATCCTGGCAGATTTGCGAATCGAAAAGTGTTTTGCGACAAAGAAGTGATCCAACAAGTTTAGCGGAATATAATAGCAGTGTCGGTGTTTTATGATATAAAGGGTCATAAAATATATAATAATTACAAGAAATATGAAAAAGTCTTAAAACTAAAAGCAACTGAACAGTAGTCCTGCAATCATTTAGTTTTTACAATTATTTATATATTTTATAACGCGGTGTCGAAACGGCACCAGTGGATGCTTAAGGGTAATCGAAACCCCGGACGTTCAAGAGTTAAAGGTAAACGTGACCTCACCACTGCCAAAACCCATGATATTGTGGAAATTCTGAGTAGTATGAAAAGCGCTTGTAATTATTGATGTTATTGAAGGACAGTGGTATAATCAACCAAGTATGCCTCCCATTCATATGCCTCCTTGGTGTCTTCTAGAAACTACCATCCGCTGATGAGGTCCTTGCTACAACCCTTGTTTTTCAGAAACATTTATCCATCCTCGTGCGTTCAGTACAGGTAGACCTGATGCTCGCTACGAGCAGCACCTTCTTTTGTATCTTCACCTTGTGATCCTGTTCAGAGTCATTCGAGTTATTTTTTTTCTTTTCAAAAGCGTGTATTATAATGAACTTTAAATAAATACCAGAACTTGCATGAATTTTTTCGTACAGTTTTGTCCTTACATTGTAGAAGAATATTTACACTAAGAAATATCTTCATGTAGAAATTTTTTCAATATTTTTTTCTAATAGTTAGGTCTTTAGACGGGTACTATGTATAAAAAAATCATAAATTTAATTTAATCATGAAAAAAAATTTAATATATTAAATTTTTCATGGCAAAATGGCATACTATAGCATGCCATTTTTTGTACCTTTAAAAAAAGAGATTTTTAATATAAAAATATCAATATAATGTAACTCATATACTATACCAATTACAATTTTCCCGTAAAAAAATTAACAAAATTTTAAATTTAAACTAACAAAATAACATTAGCGTTATATCAATTATACAAATTTGTTTTAATTTTAAAACAACAATTTTGTAATAAGATAAAACATTATGCTGCATAACTGTACAATGAAATAATCATAATATGGACAGAAAAAATCAAGAACAGGATAGCAATAGAAATAAATTCAAATAATATACCATTATTTTACGAAGAAACGAAGTTCAATCCGTTAGAAAGGTTCCATACTTTGGTACCATATTATTCTTGCTAGTTTCAAGTTCCAAGTCACATAAACTTTTGTTTTTGATAAAAATGCAGTATTTTATTCTAAAATGTTTCTTTAATATATGTTTTGCTTTTAAATTCGTATATATATGGAAGAATAAAGAAAGCTTGATGTTTACAGAATACTCTCTATTCAAAAGTTCTGCTACTCTGCGTCTAATATCTATAGTACATTCAAATACATTTTACTAAAAGTTTCCCTATATATTGCATACAACTTTTTGAATATATACATGGGAGGAATAGTATCTAGACAAGAAAAGTATTTTGCTTTAGGAAAGCCACAAATGTAAATTGAAAGTTATAATATTGGGTTGTGTATACCCGGAAAGAAAGTTGGTGCTGTTTTCTTAAAGAACATTAAATCGCAGGAGATTCAAATTTTGGTATAAATTTAATAAACTATATCGGCACCACATTTTGTACTATAACCTATCTCCATCTTTTTGGCAACTTGAAATTTTTATCCTTCCACAATCTCACAGGTGTTTCAACAAAAAACTTTTCTTCGTGTTTTTTTTTTTTTCAATAAAAGGGAATTTTGGAATGATCGAAATAGGTGAAAATCGAATGGTGCCAGCTCTGGTGAATATGATAGATGGGTTAGAACATCTCAACCCAACTCCAGTAACTTTTGTTGAGTTGTCAAAGATACTTTTGGCTTTTAATTGTCCTGGGGAAGCATTATGTCCTTCAGATTCGCTATTTCTGGACTTTTTTGCTGAGTGATTGCCTTCCGTTCGTCTGATTGGAAACAATTTTCTACATTTATCATTTCTCTGTTTGGTAACAGCTCTTAATGCAATCTAATCCCAGATGAAAAGCAATTTTTGGACTGAAAAAGGTGTTTCATTCAGATTTTCTCAAGATTTTTTCCCTCAACATTACTATAAACAATCTATTTTTCATACTCCATCAATACTTGTTTCAAAAAGGCGTCTCCTCGTTGTGTTTACATATTGAATCTCTAACGGAAATGTGATCCATCAGATTTTTTCCCATTAAATCGCGGGGAGATTCTACATACATCTAAATGATCTACGTAGCCAGGCTATGCTAAAAACAGTAATAAATTACAAAATGCTAACGTATGTTGGATTTTAAAGTTTCTTACATTATTCTCCATCAGTATTTTAGTCTGATCTTCATTTGTGCTGGAACCCCTACCTGGAGGATCTTGATCTGCAGGGTGTAAATCGTTAGCTTTAAACCTAGGTAGATACTTTTATATAGTTTTTTCAGTTACAGCTCCTTCACGATAAACAGTGCATATCTTAATTAACACTTGTATGGAATTTTTCCTTGCCAGTGAAAAAAAGCATTCAGAACTTATAATTCACTTTTGTGTCTCGGTATTGAATGTGTATAAAACTGACAATAGTTGACATATCTTAACCTAACTTTTCCCGAATATGGCTGAAGTAATATCTTTTTGAATATGTACGCGTGTCAATTGTTTTCCATCATTCTGATATACTCAGCCTTGTCCTTATGCTATTTACTGAAAATCCGCACGAATTTTTCAGTTACAATCATTTGAAGTAATAACCGATGTGTTTCTTGTTACAATTTCTTGATTCTGATGCATTAAAATAGGAATAAATCCCCTTCTAAATAATATATTTCCAAAATCCTAGTTCAACTTCGAAGAAAAGTCTTACCTCTATACAGGCAAAATATTATTATTACAGAAACTCCTTCCATAAAAGGAGAATGTTTTGAAATTATATAATTCTTTCTTCATTTTGTGACAAGAAATGGCATTTAAATAAATTTTCTTGTAATGATATTCTTAAAAGACTTTCATATTTATGTTCTACCTCAGGTGATACTAAATATAAAAAAAGGTATTCACATGTATATGATTTTTCAAAACCACATTCCGAACGTAGTCGGATAGCTTAAGGAATGTTTAAGTTTCCGTGATGTCTCAAAAACTAAAACTCTTAAGGTAATGAAACAAATATTCGAGACAGAACGTATAAATAATGAGTTGCAAAAACAAAGGAGAAAATACCTTGTAGGTTGTATCGCATTAAATTTTGTTATTCTTTCATGAAACAAATTATTGATATTTCATAAATTCTTCTTTCTAAAGACTTCATTTTAGATTCAAAATTACGCATTAAAATTGAGAAAATAAACTGAATAAAAGTGTCTGAAAAAATTCTTTTTCTCACAAAATCACCTCAGAAAATTCGATTTCTTTCATGAATAACAAAAATAACCTTTTTATGCATGTCTAAAATGAAATTAAAACTTAAAAGCAAAAGAAGTAATTAAATTACAAAATTAATGAAAAATTACTTGTAGCGAGCGAAAGAAATTATTGTATGTTCTTTTTTCAGCAAGTTATTGCTAATGGCTTACCGGTTATTGAAATTGGTTTTTCATTTTTTTTTTTTGCTAAAGCTTAGAACTAACTTCCGATATTTAATTTGAATTGATATGTTTAACATAACTAATTGCCTAACAATTTTCAAAATCTTTAACGAGCGAGGGAAAAATTAATTCTTTAAGCTAATTAATTCGATTTAAAGGCATGTAACTGAAAAAAAAATCAAATGAGATTCATTGTAAATTAATTGACTTTTAAATGCTACAATTGAAGCATCAACGAAAAAATACAAGATTATCATATGCAAATGACATAGTTTGTTTTTATTTCGATAAAGTCAAAATATTATTTTTGCTTTTCAAGTACTTGACAAGATATTTTTTTTAAAAAAAATATTCTCCATATCTTGAATTGATACTGAGCAATCAATCCTTCATACTTTCAATCTATAATGTGTGATAGTAGAATTTTAAAAATACATTGAGAAGAAAAATAATATGCATTATGGTAGTGCTTCTCAAAGTTTCAATATTTGCGGCCCAATTTTCAAATCATAATTTTCTTCGCCTCCCCCATACAATAACAATGCATTGAATGCAGTAATAATGTACTTTGCCGCTAAAACTACAATACTCTCTTAATTATAAACCACTTAAATTGTCAAGATAAATATTAAATTTTGTATTCGTTACTTTCAAATAATAGATATTTTAAGTAAGTCATTTTTAATTAATAGATATTTTAAGTAAATTATATATACTTTTAAATAATAAGAAAATTATATTGTTTTTCTTTTCTAATTTTTAAATTGGAACATATAACAATAAAGGTGTGACGTGTATATATTTTATGTCAGAATGTATTACGTTTAGCTTCCTTTATATATATATATATATATATATATATATATATATATATATATATATATATATATATGTACATTTTTAAAATAATCTTTTATTCTCAACTTTTTGATATGCTCGCACCCCCTCGTAAGGCTATCGCGCCCCCCTAGTGGGTCGCGCCCCACAGTTTGAGAAACACTGCATTATAGAGATAGAGCTAAATGACAAAATTATTGAAATTTAAATAATAAAATTACTTCTAAGAGCCAAAATCGCAATACGTAATGAGTCAAAACAATATAGCATCATTTTTCAAAAAGCTAACACTTTCAAGATTGTTTTGGCTTACGGCAGTACTTCTCAAACTGTGGGGCGCACCCCCCTAGGGGGGCGTGATAACCCTACAAGTGAGGCGCGAGCTTGTCAGAAAGTCGAAAATAAAAGTTTTTTTTTTTAAAAAATTATTAATTACTGAAAGCAAGCAAAAAATACTTTCTGACATAATAAAAAACTAAATACAGATTTACACCGATATAATACACTTATAAATGTATCAGTACTGCACAATGTGTGTTTCATGATAAATTTAACAATACTGAGTTTAGAACAAGTTTAATAATTACCACAGTGGTCCTATGGGCATTTAATAAAATTCTATACAAAATTTAACATTTATCTTGGCAATTTATATGGTTTATAATTAGAGTAGTATTATAGCTTTACGTCACAAAATCTATTATTATTGAATTCAATACATTGTTATTATATGGAGGGGGGCGAGGAAAATTATGATTGAAAATTGGGTCGCAAGTATAGAAAGTTTGAGAAGCACTGGCTTAATGTACTTCTCATACGAAGGCAAGTAATTTTAATCAGTAATATACACTCTATAACAAAAAAAAATTGACGCACCAAAGTGCAGACTTATTGGGAGACGTTCAGGACAGCCCGGGATCCTGTCCTAACTATCGTACGACGCACAGGCCCACTACAGAGCGTTTTGGTCTGGATGCTATTTTCTCTGATAGATGGAACCTTTGGAAGTCCTTTTCTGGCGCACTGAGAGCACAGCGGTACGTTGACGACACCCTAAAGAGTGGGGTGAAGGAACTTCCTTTTTTGACCCACTACACGTTTCCTTCGACTAAATTATATTTTTCCACCTACCGCACAACATTGGGTTTTTGAATTTACACAATTTTAAACACAATGTCTGTTAAATGTCGCTTTCCATTAATGATACGCTGATGCAGTGGATTTCGAAAATTTTGAGCCCCTTTTTCAAGCATATCGTCCGGGATATTGTCAGTTTCAGCTCGGATGTTGTTCCATAGGTCTTTTAGAGTCTTGGAGCGACCTTTGTAAACTAGAGATTTGAGACAAGCCCACAGGAAGTAATCAGCAGGTGATCACGCAGGCCAGTTTATGTCCCCTCTCTGGGAAGGCTGCTGCTCTTAAAATACCCATGGAAGCCCTGGAGGTGTAGGATGTGTCTCTATCTTGTTGTAACCTCACATTGTCAAGATGCCTTTCTTGGAGATCGGGTAAGAAGATTATCGCTGTAAGACCACTGTCACATACCGGTCTGAATTTACACAAGAATTTGTTCCTCATTTTCAGGTATTCTAATGGTATTTGAAGGTGCTTTCCTTTCCTTGGAGATATTTTCCATTGCTCGGAAGGCATCCACCCCTTTTCCGATCAGGAGGAACTGACTTCGAGGAGGAATATCGAAAGGCCACGTTGCACTGCAACCGCCGACCAACAGTTCAAGAAGTTTGTCTCCACAGCAAAAGTGCCCTGATGCCACGATCACAACATATTTGAGACTGAGACGTGCAAAAACACAAATGTTCTACTCCACTCCTTCCACCGAACCCCACCCCATGTCCCTCCCCTCGCTACGAACATCACTGCAACATGTTTAAAAAAGGAAGTTTCTGCGTCCCACCCTGTACAACCGGTGGTGTTATCGTTGCTTTTGTGACACACAGGACTTACTTTTCAACACAACAATTCCCGGTAATACACAACACGTGTTGCTATGAATTGTCTTCAGGCTTGCTCTTCCATTCTTTGGCTAGCTAGGTCTCCCGATCTATCTTTCACACAGCACACTTGGGACGTTATAGAAAGGCTATCACAACCATTCCGGAATGTTGACGAATTAGCCCAACAGTTGGAGACAATTTGGCACGGAATTCCACTGGACATCATCCTGGAACTTTATCAGTCTATGCCACGCTGGGTGTGACAACTTTAATCTAGTTTAATCTCTTATTGCAGCGTTTCTCAAACTGTGGGGAGCGACTCCCTTGGGGGCATGATAACCTTACAGGGGGGGCGAGCATATAAAAAAGTCAAAAATAAAAGATTTACAAAAATTGCAAATTTACTGAAAGGGAGCAAAGCAAAATACGTTGTCATAATTAAAAAGTAAAATACACATTTTCATTGATATAATACACTTATAAAATGAATCTTTACTGTATAATGTATTTGATAATTAATTTATCAATACTAAGTTAATAACAAGATTAATAATTACTAGTGACTCTCATAGTCTTGTCATATGAAAAATTATATACACAAAATTTAATACTTATCTTGATAATTTGTACGGTTTATAATTAAATCATATTGTAGCTTTGACATGCAGCTTTCAGTACGTTAATTTTGAAATCAATATATTGTTATTGTATGGAGGGGGCGCTATGAAAATTGTGATTGAATATTGGGTCGCAAGTATTGAAAGTTTGAGAAGCACTGTTTTATTCACTCCTTTCTTTTAGAATGGTTGAACTCTGAATTCTTCAGAAATTGTAATTGGTTGCTTATCTATGCACTTCACACCCACCAATTTTTATCGCAGCAGAACAAATCCTTATCGGCACGTCGTTTTTTTCCCCTTTCGTTATAGAGTGTAACTTATATCACATTGAAATGTTGTGTATATACAATACTCACGGAGAATTAAAAGCAACAATAAAAGTAACATTTAATGTCGTAGGAGTTGCATTACAGTTAATTAGTCTTTCGACTCCAATCTCCTAAGGAATTTCATTTAATTGCACTGTAATGTGTCATTGAGTTAGATAAATTACATTAAAGTTTCATATCAAGCCGTTGGCAACATTGCTGACAAAATACGTCGGACCAGATCATAACATAACTGAATTAAAAGAAATATGAACTACTTATTTTTATTTTACAAATGCCAGGCCATTGACCATCAGGTCATTAGGCAACGGGCTCTCCAATACCTTTTTACAATGCAGTTAAGATCATTCAGTACAGAGCACTCGTCCAAATGAGCGGCAGTCATGTCTTGTCCAGTGTCACACAAAACGCAGATAGGTGAAATCACCAAATTAAAACGAAACAGATGAGCACAAAGGCAGTCATGTCCGGTTAAACGTCTAAATTTAGCCACAGCAGCAGCACGAGGAGAACTTGGAATACCGCGGGATTTCTTACATAGTGTACTCCAAGGCTTATCACGAGCAACACGAGAAGCTGTAAGGCGAAATGATTCCCTAAAAATCCTTTTAATTTCCAGTTTGGCAGAATGAAGTGTCAGGTCTCTGCGAAAGTTCTGAAGGATACCCGTTCCCTTTTTTGCAAAAAGTCTGCCCTCTCACACATTTCCCCAAAGATCACAGTGGGATGGTACCCATTGAAAGACGATCTTTCCTTTTATCTTTCCCAGGAGTTCTCTACAGTTCTGCACACGTAAACAATTATTCTTATTATAGTTGGACAAAGCCTGAAGGGAAGAAGTAGAATCTGAAAGAATTACAGCTCTTTCAATGGGGGGAAGACGAACAGCAAGTTACTGAAGGGCTATATGTATAGCTTCAACCTCACCATCAAAGTGAGTTGTCAAAGGGCCGGCGTGTAAATAGAAGGAGAAGAGGTGACTAAAAACACCAATGCCAGCGCCTTGGGCAAAGTCCAAGAGTGAGCCATCTGTGTAAATGTGAAGCCACTCCTCCGGTGGGAAGCGGGTATTGATAGTTTCCAAAGCTATAGCGTGAAGAGCAGTTGGACTTAGATCACGTTTTCTCACATTCAGAACAAGGTCCAATCTGATGTCGAGTATTGCGTAGTCGAGTGGGTGTAACGTACCAGGCCTCCTCGTGGTGCACCCTGGTTAACGCTAAATCTGCTACAGCGATTGCTGTTCTCCTCTCGTTTTGTGAAATATGAACTATTAAAACTATACTAATTGAATTAACTATACTAATCAGTTATATTAAGAAGACTTTTGACCATCTAGTCGATGAAACATTTTAAAAAAAGAATCATAGATTTTTATTTAATAAACATTTTCAATGTTTTTCTCTTTTTTTCAAAAATAATTACTTAAAATAGCTTTATGAGGAAATCAATTTAAAAAGATCGAAAACATAGTCTATCATTTACTGTTAAGTTTTAATTACAATAGGTTCAACAAACACTTTTTGATACATATACGTATTTTATAAATTCCCTAAATATTTTAATAGAAATGTAATTCTTCAATAAGCTTCATGTCTTTTAAATTAATTGGATGCAATTTCACAAAAGTTAAATTAAAAAGAATAATGTTCTACCCTATTAGCAATATTTCATAATATAGTTAAGATACTATATATTATATTACCTTCTGGTTTTTGAGTAATCTCGAAATATATTTTGAAAGCATATTTTTCCGTAACTATTTAAGGGTTTAAAATTTCAATTAATACTTATAATTTAGATATAACTGATATAAAGTTGACAAGAAATTGAAGAGTTGTGTTTTTCTTTTTGAAATCATTTGCATCTTAATTAGTTAATAATATTCTTAATAAATTTTGCACAGTTTTCGCTTATATGTGTTGATTTGAACTTCTTGAAAATTCAAGAAAACTTGTAATTTAAGTCAAAGAAATGCGAATTAAAACTCAAGAAAGCTATTATATTTCCTTTTAAAAATATGAAAGCTAATTTTCCCCAGGAATAAATTTTGGGAGGTAGTTATTACCTTCCGAAATATTCTCTCTAAGATACGTAATGAAGAATTTTATTAATTGCTTTTCACCATCCTACTCAAGAATCGATTTCATTCAGTTTCAAAACTTTTAAAGCATGAAAGAAAAGGAAGAAAATTACAACTGTTCTTAGACTCAACCAAAATTAAGAAACGTTACCTTGAGTTAATATCACATTTGGTTATATCTTTTTATTAAAAATAATTGTTAGGTGGAGAAAAGTTATAACGAAATTAATTCTTTGATAAAGAGATAAGTTATCTCAAATAATTTTCTTATTATTTTCTTGTGCGATCATATTTTTATACTACTTTGAAGTTTCTATAATATGTTTCAATGGAATGATAATTGTAAAACTTAAAAAAATCTGACTTAATGATTATTAACAGATGTTTACCAAAAGTAAGTTTTTATTTAGTTTTTTAAATGTTCATTATTCTAACAAAACTTTTCTAAACTTTGTATATCAGCGTTAACGATTTTTTTAGTTGTTTATAACAATTTTTTTCACAAATTCAAACTCTAGTAATATTCTTAAAATTGTCCATTAATAACATATAAAATTTAAAGAGTGCTGCTTTAAAATGTGTAATATGAGACTGATATGTTGAAAATTTTATACGATAAAAAAATTCGTAATGATACATTTTTCGGAATAACTATGAATACGATTTTAATGGAATCAATTCAAATATTTTCTAAGCGAAATTGAAGAATCAATTGATGCATTTTTTTAGAATTTAGATTTATTAATTCTAATCACACTCAAACTTGAAGTATGTACTTAGGAAAAATAATTATTTAAACATTTTTATTTTCTACTTGAATTTGTAATAAAATAGTCACCGATTTTATATATTGAGTATTATCAACAAAAATTTTTGGAGACCCTTTTCAATGTTACTTATTTCAATATTCCTACTTATTAACTCTGAAAATGCATTGACTTAATCTATAAATTCTCCTGAATTGATAATTTCTATTGAAAAATTTGGAATGTTTTCAATCTTGACTTTTAGATTAGTAACATTCTAAATTTACCGCAAAATTCATAGTCAAACGGTGGAATAATTTATAGGAAAGAGTATTGTTTGTAAAACTTGTCAGCCCTATTCATACCTTTAAAGGTAATACAAATATTTTAGAGTTAATTTAAAATGAATATGATAAAATTTAATTTTCAAATAAACTAATATGATAAGCTTTAAAATAAAATTCAAGAATAAATCCATTTTAAAGAGAAAAAAAATGCCTTTAAAATATTTATAAATTGTATTAATATGAAGGCAAAAAATATCTGTTTGCTCGAAAGATGTATTAGTCTTATCTTCTCTTATTATTTCTTAGAAGAAATCATTAGAAATTGTTACAATTATCATAATGACAACAAATAAAGCTGACATTTTGCAAATTTAAAAACTGGTTACTTTCTTTTCTAGTGCATGAATGATTCACCCCCTTGTGTCAATTGAAAACGAGCAAAATAAATAAATAAATAAATAAATAATTGAAATGATGACTGTTGCATTCTGGGAACAGTTTTATTCCTCAAAATACCGATTTTAAAAATGAAAATTTCAACCTTTCAAGATCACAAAACATAAATCATTCAATTTACAAATTATTTTAGAGTGAGTGGCATAAGACCAGTAGCTTCCTTTTATAAAACCTTACCTCACGAAGCCTTTGGTAAACAGTATACTTTGAAATAAAAGAGCCACAGGTAGATGATAGCTCATTTGTGAATTGAGTAGCTGTCATAGCCTTATTGTGCCTTGCATTTTAAGTCAATTAGCAGTCTTCTTGGTTTATGGGGACTCTTCAGTGCCCTGTAATTTTTCTTCTGCATATTCTTCTCGTCTTTTGGAATTAATTCGTTCCCTCAATCTAAAAATCATATTTTTTGGATATATTGGGTTAACTATCTCTAATTGGTGTTAACTGGGAACTGATATTTATCGTAATCCATAATTTAGACGTTTTTTATACCATTGATTGTGCATAGCCTTAAGAATAATCTTAAGTACCCGTCAAAAATAATTGTAGTCCTTCAAAGTCACAAGTAAAATTAAAATCACACAGTGCAGTGAAGTGCTGAAAAAAATACCTGCAAAAAGTTTAATTTTAAAAAGTATATATCCTTGTTTTTTAACCAATTTTTATTAAAACGGTTCAATACTTATTAAGGAATCAGAAAAAATGTGTTCTTTCTGTATCTTTTGTATACCAGTATAGCTTATATATATATATATATATATATATATATATATATATATATATATATGTGTGTGTGTGTGTGTGTGTGTTTCTTATAATTACCTCTAGTATCCTTTTTATTAACTTTTTGTACTACATTTAAACAAATTTTAAGTCTTTATTTTAAAAAATAACACTGTAATCTTAATCGTAATCGGCTAGTCCGAAATCCCTGTCCTACCCATTCTATTCATTTAGAACTATTATAACGTAATAATCACGCACTTTTACTGCTGGTATAAAAGCAAAAATCTTGTGTAATCGCCCTATTTGTCTGCTTACCTTCATCATGTAATTGGTCAGCTGCCGCGCGTTCTGTGTTTGTCTTTGTCTGTGTTTGTACCGTGATGTTTGTGCTTCTTGTTATGTGTAATGCCGTCCCTACTTGATCTTTATGTGTTTCCAGATGTGAATAAAATGGATTATTGATTTACGTGAGTGTTTCTTCGATAATACAGTACTCGACCACTCGCCTTGTAACACAGGAAAATCACACCCCGGCCACGCCCTACTTTGGTTCGCTACAGTAATAACATCCACTCTCCACGTCTTACAATTATTTTTACCACTCTCCAGAAATATTATAGAAGTATTATATATATATATATATATATATATATATATATATATATATATATAATAGAAGAATATTGGAATTCCTTAAATTTCAAAAAAGGAATAAAAGAATAACTTTTATTTATGATATTTATTAATATGAAGGAAAACACACAATGTTCTTCATTTGTAAGCTTGAATAAGCCCTTTACAAACTTGAATCAAAGTAACTTCTTTTGATGAATAATATAAAAGATTTTTATTATTTATTAATATCAAATAGTTAAAATTATTTTTTAAAAAAAGAAAAGAAATGAATGCTTTCTTTGAAATAGGATCACGCAAAAATTAGAAAATTTGTGTCCTTGAGACAAATTAAATTTCTTTTTTCAATTTAAGTAAGTTCCTGATGTAATTTATTTTTGTGATTACTGTTATATAAAGATTGAACATTTTGCTTTATACGGCCATCTGGTTTTCAATGCCTTAACTATTTCTAAAGCTGTGCTTTTACAAAAATCTGAAATTCTTAATTTTAAATATCATAGTTAAGTGTGTAAGATGAAGGAATTAATACCGTGCATATTATTTTGACACTAACATTAATGCATTTTCATTTGCTTATTCCTAAAAAAAGAATCATTTTTGAATGTCGGTGTAATCAAACTAAACATTTGAATTACACAGAGCTTATTCAATATATATATATATATATATATATATATATATATATATATATATATATATACGGTTTTGCAAACAAGAAAAATACTGTCAAAAAGGCGACTTAAGGTATCCGACTACTTGCGACAACTTTTTTTTGAAAAAAAGGAGATATGGAAATCTTTTTGTGATTTTTATATTTATTTAGTATATTTTAAGACAAAAACCTAAAATTGGTAAAAGAAAAAAAATTATTGTTATTAAAATGGGAAAAAACTAGTAAAAATGTGCGAAAAATTACCTAAACGGGGCCCGCTCTTTACAAAGAT
The DNA here is from genome assembly GCA_019973935.1 of Trichonephila clavipes. NCBI lineage: Eukaryota > Metazoa > Arthropoda > Arachnida > Araneae > Nephilidae > Trichonephila > Trichonephila clavipes. Next base: position 974,572 of record BMAU01017169.1, on the reverse strand, counting down.
TTTATGAACAAATTCTCAATTTTTCAATTTTGATGTGTTACTTTGTTATTCTTGTTTGAAGTGACCTTCACGATAAGAGATATTTTAATTTTTACAAAAATTAGAGCACTTTATCTAAGTCATTATACGAAATTGTTTAAAAAAACATTGACTATATTCACATAAATAACTGCAAATTTTGAAATAAAACAGTTATTGATAAATCTGAAGATCAAAACACTTCTACTGTTATGCAGAACTTAAGCAAAAAATTTCAGCTAATTATTTTCAAAACTTTTTGAGCAATCGCGGTCCCCGTTTGAGTTTTTCGAAAAAAACACATTTCGAGTAAAACGCATTTTAAAGTTTGACATCTTGTGTAAAGTTATGGCATTTGCTTTTACTAAAATACTTGTAGTTTTTGTTCTAGTGGAGAGAAAATAAAGTACTTTGTATTGTTATTAAGTTAATAAAATGGTCTATAAAATAAAGTCATAAAAAAATTTGCCAATTTTTGAAAAAAAAATCATGGTTTTAGGGTAGTCGGATACCTTAATAACTTAAATCTATGTATATTCCATATAGTTATAACTGTTATAATACAAAATAGTAATCATTTTTTTAATCTTAATGAAGAATAATAAGTAAACAAATTACGACGGATATTTTATTTAAAACATTTATGATAAAAAAAATTGCTTATAATTTGTTTGAATGAATATTATAGTCTGGACGATTCTAGAAGTGCTTTATTTAGCGAGCATTTTATTTAGAATTAAATTGAAATTTTATTTTATCTGCATGCACTATTTGCTATACACAACTGAGTATTCTATTGAAAAAAACTTACTTTGTGTTGTAAATGAACATGATGAAATATTTCGTCTTTTTAAATATTCTATTTATTCGTCTATTGTTTTGATAAAGAATGATCTGATGATAGGACCACTGTTCAAAAGAAGGTAGTTGTTGAAATATCGTTTGTTGAATAACAAATAAATTTAATAAAGTTTGTTTATAATGTCTGTTAGTTATTAATAATACATTCGTTTAAAAAAATCGCTTGCTTTATTATTGGATAATTGGTTGTTCATTTTCTGTAACTGTTTTGTGAAACAGAATTTACTAAAAACAGTAATTCCATGGCTCGAATTTTGTCTTTATATTTATAGTTTTTCTGGTCTGTATGTTGTTCTAATAATGCTTATATATTAAATTATGCATTGCATAAGAGAATGAATATGTGATTTTCATTTATAAAGGAATTAATGAAGGATTAAAAAGAATAATTAAAAAAAACATGTCTCGTAGGAAAAGAACGCTGAAAGATCAAAACAAATTGGTCGAAATGCAATGCAATTGAATGAAGATTGCACACAGTGCAAGAGATAGTTTTTTTATTATTATTTCTCTATTTTATTGTAACTAAGGTGGTACCACATGTCACTCTAACGATGGACGAATCACCATTGCACAAATTCTACAAATGTTCATGTTCATTGCTCAGATTGTAAAACTACAATTCACGTGTACTATGTAGCTCTAACACTTTAAACTAATCTCTTCTTTAAAAAATTCTGTCTCTCGTACATTTTTTCATTTGTTCTTTTTTTTCGTTAAATTAATTCTTGGCGCTTCTCTTCAGTAAAAATTCAACTTTTTGTGATTCCTTTTCTCTTACTATACATTATGCATAAATACATTAATTTCAGCATCACGAAAAACAATGATAAATAAAATAATGATAGCAACCACAGATCCAAACTCCGCACCAAACTATTCTCAATCTAAAAACCGAACTGGACATGCTCAAAAATGTGCTGATACGATCTTTCCTTCACAGCTACGAAGAAGTCGGCCAGGTTACTAAAATTGGCGCTCTTATATATCTTGGGAAAAGAGCAAAAAATAAATCAAGCCAAGCAGTGAAGGAATTCCGCACTTTAGCCCTTAAAAAGGGCACAATTTGATGTCTTTTTTTTCCGGCGTGTAAGATTGATTCTAAAATAGGATGTTTAGGTAAAAGTTACTGTAGAAACTCTGAATTTTGGAGTTATTTCAAATGATACCAAAGAAATCGTATTTTTCAAAATGACCAACTAACTCTAAATCCTTAGCACGCTGTTTGTTTTCAAGGGTTGCATATTTGGCGTAACCTTGTGTATAAATAAATTTTTTGCAGCATCTCGAAAATCTTTATACACACACACACATATATATATAATATATATATATATATATATATATATATATATATATATAATATATATACATATATAATATATATAATATATATATATGTATAATATATATATATATATATATATATATATATATAATATATATATATAATATATATATAATATATATATATATAATATATATATATACATAGAGAGAGAGATGAGTTATTCGTTATTATTTATTTAAAATATGCATTATATATTTTAAATAACTATCATGTTACTAGACCCTTTCTTGTAACATACGGCTTGAAATAATCTTTTAATGGTTTAAAATTTAATTCCTCCTTTATTTTCTTTTATTTTAACTATTGCTACACGAAAGAAAAAAAAAGAGAAAAGAATGAAAAGTTTATTTGTTCTTTTAATACCGCTTATTTGTTTTATTCACAGCTGACAGTGTAAAATAGATTTTTTAATAAGAGAGTATATAAGCCAAATATGTTTCATTCAAAATTACTTTAATTTAACTCATTAATTTTCTCTTATATTTAAACATTGCTACATGAAAGATTGTTCAAAGGAGCTACTTTTGAAAAAACAATTAATGTAGATTGAGTAATGAAATAATTATGTTGTGCTTTTTTTAAGTATCCGAATTAGGTATATGCATCATCATCAACAACAACAAAAATCAAAATGTTGCAGCACAATTATTACATGAACTCTTACAATTTACAAGAAGGAATATTTCAAAAATAGCTTATTAAGTATTAACACTTCGAAAAAAATGTTAAATTCAGTTATAAATAAAGGAATGTGGAATGAAAAAAATACAGATAATGGTTCCTGAAAAAATTACGTTCCCTTTTTCTTAAAACTAAAATATTGATTAATATTTCACACAGTTTAAATAACCATCACATTAACATACTAATTTAAAGGGCAATCTCAATCTTCTGTGATCATGGTAATAATTTTAAGAAAACTAGCGCGATCTTAGTAAACATAATAAAGCGAAATCCTTGCATAGTAATTAAATATTACACGGTATGAAAGACTTTAAAAATGATCAAACATGTTTAAAGTCGTGTGAAACTTTGTTCAATGTTATCTCTGAGCGGCTCATACATGTTTAACAAAAGCTTAAAAATTCTAGTGTTGAGATATGAGTTAAACTAGGTTATGGATCTTTTTCCCTCTTAAAAACTCGCTTTACTCCCTTGAAGTAACTTAAATTTAATAAATTATTGGAGAAACGTGTACCTAAACCTTCCTTAACCACCTTTTACTCTTCCAATTACCTGACAACTATTAAATTTTAGGTATTTTTCAGGAATAAATATTCATACACACAAGAAAAGTTGAAAAAGAAAAGTGAATTTCGTGATTAATATTTCGTAGAACGCTTATGCATTTTAAATTTATGTCAGCTTTGTGTTCATTGTTTTATTTATGAAGATAACGTGATTCTCTCCTCCTAGAATTACGGGGTTATACATGACTTTGATAGATTCGAATAAAAGAATATACAAATACTAGCCGTTACCCATCTTTTTCGCTGGGTATTTCATGATATTGTATGATTATATGCTGTTCATATAAAAATTACAAAGGGCAACAAATTTTCAAAACGTTTCTGCATACAAGATGTCAGTTCATGACGAATTCATATGTTGAACATAAATATGACGATGAAAAGGCTGAATTGGCTATGTTTTTTTAACGCGTACGACTTGTTTAGAAAAGTGAATATATGTAAATATATATATTAAGCTATGTGTTACAATATTTTTCCATGCATATGTATATTTTTGCTTTGGTCTTGTGATTTCTTTTGGCGTATCGCTTGTAATGAATGTTGGGAGTCTCCGATGAGCGTCTAACACTAGTCAGCCAACATTGCGTTTGACAAATTCTCCCGAGACCATTTTTCCTTGTTGACAGTGCCCTGAAGTAAGCGTTCGACATACTCATAACTAACTTGTTTGCAGTTATTAAGTAAAAAATTCAATTGGGAGTGCAGAAAGTGAAAACTTTAAAGACATATCAGCCGAAATCCTAAAATAAAGCCTACATTTCCTCAATAAGATTCTTGTTATATTCGACCTTGTCATTCCCTAAGAAGTTTGTTGGTACTTGATCGAAAGAGCAACTCAATTTTTTTTATTTAATTTGAAGAAGTTCTTCAAACTTGGGCTTAAAAATGCCTTTATTTGTTTCTGTTACACTGAGTCGAGGGATTTTTTCATACCGGCACTTGAATTCCGGTCAATTCTTATCCATAGATTTTACAAAAGTTTTTGACTAGGGCAAGCTGGATGTAAAGAGTGTTTTTTTAGAGGTATAGAAATTTTAAATTGCAATAAAACAACGATGTATTATTTGATTGGCAGTATTTTTTTTATTCGAAAGATAATCTTGTGGCATTACATTTTAAATATGATTTCTGGCATAGGACTGTCACGGCTGGCTCGGGTGTAGTCCAATCTGGACGTCCAATTTTCGATGACTTTTTCCAACATTTGTGGCCGTATATCGGCAATAAGACGGCGAATGTAGTCTTCCAAATGATCAAGCGTTTGTGGCTTATCCGCATAGACAAATGACTTTACATAGCCCCACAGAAAATAGTCTAGCGGTGTTAAATCACAAGATCTTGGAGGCCAATTCACAGGTCCAAAACGGAAAATTAGGCGGTCACCAAACGTGTCTTTCAATAAATCGATTGTGGCATGAGCTGTGTGACATGTTGCGCCGTCTTGTTGGAATCACAGCTCCTGGACATCATGATTCTTCAATTCAGGAATGAAAAAGTTAGTAATCATGGCTCTATACCGATCACCATTGACTGTAACGTTGTGGCCTTCATCGTTTTTGAAGAAGTATGGACCAATGATTCCACCAGCCCATAAAGCGCACCAAACAGTCAGTTTTTCTGGATGTAACGGTGTTTCGACATACACTTGTGGATTAGATTCACTCCAAATGCGGCAGTTTTGTTTGTTGACGTAGCCATTCAACCAGAAGTGCGCTTCATCGCTAAACAAAATTGTTGGAAAAAGTCATCGAAAATTGGGCGTCCAGATTGGACTACACCCGAGCCAGCCGTGGCAGTCATATGCCAGAAATCATATTTAAAATGTAATGCCACAAGATTATCTTTCGAATAAAAAAAAATTCATGTCAATCGAATAATGCATCGTTGTTTTATTGCAATTTAAAGTTCTATACTTCTAAAAAAACACCCTTTATAAAGAAAGACTGATAATCTTAGACAACTTTTCTATACAGGTAGGTGATCTATATTCATTTTTCCAGATTGAAATTATTTTCTCTGAGACCAGTCTTTCTTGATGTAGTGCAAAGCTATTTTTATGTTGTCCTAGTGACCAAGAAAACAGCAATACTTTGTATATACTAACTAAAAGCCCATCTACAAAGGCACTGCTTTTGTGTCAGCTCAGATCTGCCAGCCATATTTACTGTAATCATTTCCAAAAGCTGTTTTAGATTGCGGTATGTCTCTTTCATGTAAACAACATGTGAAACAAGTGCAAAAGGAAATACGTCAAGAAAATCAGTTTTAAAGCCCTTATAAACAGTCACCATGTGCAATAAGGAGTTCTTTCAATAGGTCATCAGTGTCACAACAGAATATGACATTTTCTTTTTTTTAGAGAAAGATTTTAGAAGCACACACAAATGATACGAATGTGAAAATATTTTATTTTTTGAATTCTCGGATATTTTCTTCGAGAAAATCCCACTGCTTAACTCTTGAGGCCAATATCTCTGTTATGCTTTTGGAGAGATTCAAATCGCAAAAAAGCACTTGGTTTAACCGAGGTAATTTCATGTAGAGAAGGTGTTTCACAAAATCATGAAAAATCATCATCCTACTTATTAATGAAAATGATGCTACGAAATGATGAAAATGCATGAAAGGATTCAATGCGACTGCTTGTTAACGATAACGCTTGATGAGAATTCTGTGACAAATCAAGATCTTCTACATCCGAACTGATAGGAAAATCTGTTCGGGGATAAGTAATTGGGGATTCTTTACAACGTAAGGCAGATCCCAGAGTAAATGATATGTTATAGTATTCATTTTTTTTCTTATTATTTTAAACCTTCAGAAGCTGTACTATGTAGAAATAACAGTATTCAATATGATTATAGTAGGTTGTGAAGATCCCCTTGGATCTCACTTTGAGAACGAGAATAATTTTGAGTCAAAAAGAACCAGTAGCTATTTTTATAAATAACTTTCTTTATTTGGTTATCTCTCCCAAATAGAATCAAAAACTTTTAACAACAAATAAATCAAAATAGCTTTATGAGGCTTAAAAGGAACTTTCCTTTATATTAACTTAAATATATAAGGATCCAATTAATTAACAATTAGAATATCGATCACGCAGAGATTACCGCAGTAAGAGATTCCAGAATTATATTCAATAATGTTCCTACTGAACATTTAACTTTAATCTCACTCCTAATATAAAACTTTAATGATACTTTAATTATAAATCAATATTTACCACACTGAATCTCAGCTCTTCCTATGCCTAATTTATCCACCTAGAAATCTTCAATAATAAATCTCTAACTTCACTATTATAACTTCCTGCTTCAATCTCTCTATCCTACTGTCTATCACTTTACTATTCCGTTTGACTTAAATACTTTATCTAATCTGCATAATAAGGAATCCCTGTCCTCTTTTTGGAGTTGATTGGAAATAGGTAGGGAATTAAATTTCCCTAAAAAAACGTCTCAGAAGGATAGTGATAAAGTTCCGTATAGATTTGTCACAAGGTTCCGGGGCCAAGGGTACCCTAGTGATTAAAGCATCGGATTCCAGAAGTGTAGGTTCGGGTTCGATGCACGATGCCACCAAAAAACCTCCGAGTACACACGAAGTACGTGCTCGTTAAATCAAGGGGCCCGAAAGTCTTGTGGGTGGTCGCAGCAGAAATCATGGATGCAAGAGGGCTGGAGAATATTTCCTTCCCCTCCAGTTCTAAGCCTAAATTGTGGAGGTTGAGATAGGTAGTGTCGCTCTCTATCGTAAGGAAGCCCAACCTATGCCTCAGGCTCTGGCAACTTTCTCATTCCTTCCCTATGGGAAGGACACGACAACAACACATGGTAGGTTCCTCTAAACCATGCAGTCCCTTTTGCTTAACGGGTTATATTACTATCTGGTACTATATTAACGAGGTATACATATGTGTCAGGTTTGAAAATTAAGTGCGTAATAAATAAAAATAGAACGAACTCTTTACCATCGCGTAAGGATTTATGGGTAAATAAGCCTATTTAAAGCCTATTTAAGGAGGAGCGAGCACTGACGAAAAAGAACGCATACTCGAAAAGGCTTAGCTGGTGACTCCTCACCGAGTTGTTGTCTATTGTTCTACTCGGTTGCGCGCCAAAGGGCCGCCAAGTTGGATTTTATGTGATTGAAGAAAAATAAAGACGTTATTATAGAGATGATGCCCTTCTTATTTTATTAGCAGGGCCTGGGGTCTGACATATATATATTAATAAAGGATTTATTATCCGAATATAATAATAATAAATAATATAATAAAAAATGTAACCTAAATGTAACCCATGCAATATACATATATTGCATGACATAACAGCATACTCATAACAGAAAAAGGCAAATATCTCTGCAATGAGAACTAATCAGTTTTTTTCAGTGTGCTATTCATGTTCAGTCTGTTTAATTCATTTAAGAGTTTGGTTACTTTCCTCATAAGAAACAATTCTATTGTTGCCCCATGTTATTTTTGAATAAGTCCTAGCATTAAGGGTTAAATTGTAAGAAAAATAATTCTTATAGTAATCACCTCTTGGTTTAAAAAGGACAGGACTTGAATTTCTAAAACCGAAGTATAATTTTCATTACTTCCTCATGAATTTTTCTCTCCTCCAAAGTTGATTTCTACAAAACCCATTCTTAGCAGATTTCTTCCAAAAGAGACCTGCTTACTAAATTTCGACTCTCTAGGTCTAAAAGTACCGGAGATTTCGTAATGAGTGCGTGAAAGTCATTTTTCTCTCTTTATATATAGATTTTTTTTCGAACTAAAATAGTATCAAAGGTGAATTTTTTTTAATTCTAAGTCACTTTTGATGAAATTATACACATAAATATCTGTGGTGTATCTTACAATTAAAATGTTTATTTATTCTAAAAAAATTAAAGTAGTATCCACGCACAATGTTATGTCAAGTCATATTTTAATCAGTTTAATAAATGTATTTATCTCGTTTCAATTATTTATATATATATATATATATATATATATATATATATATATATATATATATATATATATATATATATTATATTTTTATTTCATTTCCATATTTAACTTTTGTAGATCTATTTAGACATTGTTTTTTAAATCCATGTAAGTAGAATAATTTTTGCTGCAGCTATTTTGATTGAAGCAATATTTGAATATAAATTGAAATTTCCAAATTTCATGAAAAACAAATAACGCATTTTCAGAAAACAAAATTTTTCATTATTATCACTTATAAATAAATCATAGTGTACTTTTATAATAAATATTTTAATACATTAAGACCTTCTTAAACTAACTATTAAGATTAAAACTTTAGTTCAGAACTATTAGTACAACTTTTTTTCTTTTCGTGAGCGTATGACTAGTTTTCTTACAAATGACTTTAACAATCATATGTCTAAAAGCTAAGAACAAACTTTTATCTGTTTTCGATTATTCGATTTTTCTTCTTCGAACTTTTTTTTTTACATATTCATGAAGTTACATACTTCTTTCACGAAAAATTTCACGAATTTCTTTCATTTTGTGTAATTTTTTTCGCGATAAATGCTACAGGAAAATTTATGATTTTAGAAATCCATGAAATGATCATTACATTTTTAAAAGTCATTTATATCTTCTGAGTAACTTTAATGTGATTTAAAATAACAAACTAGTCAAACATGAAAGAATTCTTCTTTAACCCTCTAACCGGATAGCACGAAAAATTCCGTCAGTGTAAAGATGCTTCGAAAATGGATTGCACGGATTTTTCTGCCTTCAAGTAACGTTTTCAAAAGCGGATTAGCCGCACTTTTCTGAAATCCTTTCCCCCTTTTAAAGGTTTAACCGAATTAGGTCATAAAATTGTCCCCGTTCGACCTCCCAAGTTCTAAAAGGGGGAAAGAATTGAAGTCTATTGCATTTTTGAAGGCAATAGCAAAATAAGAGTAAAACGCTTTCGGAATAACTCTTCAGGAGGAAGGTATCCACTTAGAGGGTTAAAGTCTTTTCATAAATTTAAGCTCAAGCAAAAAATATTTTAGTAGAAAATAACATTTTTTTAACCATCATTATGCGAGAAATGTTTTGTTATTAATGGCATAACTGTTTTAATGTACAATATATTTTATGCGAATTTCTTAACTGTTTCTTTCTTGAACCAAACTTTGTTTAATCTAGAAATTTTTATATAAATACCATACCCTACTGCATATAATGTTGCACACGTGAAGCACGCAATATATTTTACCATACGTTAAATTCAACGAATAAACATTGGGGTGTGGAATGAAAAACCAATAACTAACAATACTTTATGTCTTAACTATATTTTTTGGACTTCACCATTTCCGAGTTTATATTAATTTTTTGGTACATATATTTAATCACCAATTATACATACTATACATATAATTTGCCACAAATCTAATACAGCAAATCTACAAATAGATATATAGTAGGACAGTATAAGTCAAAAATAAGATAGCCTTATAGTTTAATTGAAGGCCATAGGAACTAAGATTGCTGGGCTAAATACAGTTTTAAGGTTAGCCAATCTTCTCCTATGTTTGCTTATACCAATACAGTGAAAATCGCTTAACACAAAATAGAAGTGGCTGAAATACTTTAATGTGTTAAGGGATATTGCAGAAAAAACCCATATATCAACAAAATTAAGTTTATTAGAGTTTATTTTACTTACTTAGAAATGTATATATGCATATATTTAATAAAAATCAATGGAATAAAAACATTCACATGAACTTAGAGAAGTTTGTAATACAAAATTATAATTTAAAAAAAATCATTTATTGAGCTTTCGGAAAATAACCTGATATTTTTCTTTGCGTTGTTATTTTAGCATTAAATTGTTCGATATCGCGCGTTATTCATTTCACCATTGGAATGTGCGTCTAAGTAACTGAGCATACTCTTCATGATTAGGGATTGCAATATCGGACCAAAAGCTCAATACCGGTATTCGGTATTTCTTAGATCTTAATACCGGAATACCGATTTTATTACCGGTAGCATAAATTTTAGAGAAAGAAAGAAAGCACAGGCGTTTTCGATACTGGTGTAACCGATATTTGAATCTGAAGCGTTTTCACGTAAAACGTATTCCACTTACATTTTATAATATACAAGTCAGCATAACGTTATTTAGAAGCTTATCTTACTTCAAGAAGGAAATGTGAGGATTTAATATAATTCTAAGAAAAAGAAAAGTAAGATTTGTCTGATTTCATAATTAATAGAAATCAAGAAAAATTTAATATACGATTTTGTGTCATGTGTTTTGTGTTCCAATTTTTTTTTCCTAGAAAAAGTAATATTTTCTGTATAAATTTTTTTTTTGTAAATTTAAAAAAATTAGACCAAAGCAGTTTTCGTTTTTGTTGGAATAATATCGATCGATCAAAATCAAAACATGCGTTATGAATAAGAATAAGAATCGATTTATAATTAGAATCTAGGAATAGAATTAGAATCAATCATGTTAATTGAATGCCAATGTATTTCGACTTACCGCGTATTTTCTTCCATGCTGGGACCTAAGTACATTTTTTATAGAAGCTTGAAGAAAATATGAGTCATAGAGAAACACGCAAAGAACTTTTCCAGTCTATATTTTACAAAAACACACGCACACCATTACATGTAGGAAAACATTGCACAACACAATCACAAAAAAACGATGCTTCCATCACACACGAATACGAATAAAATGGCATTTTCCCGCCAATCTCAAATCCTTCTAGAATAAAAAAAAGTTCCGTTCGTGGCGCCTGCTCTGGACGGCGAAATGAGTCAACTGTTCTTAATATCCTCCGGGGGGCGAGAAGATGTAGTCGAGGGAGGTAGGGGCAAAACTGTAACTTGAGAGACTGGCCTTGTCATGACTCCACTTGAGGTCTGGTTAGTGACGACACGACATATTCCGTCAGCTCCAGGATGTGTGACCACAATCCGTCCGGGAGTCCACCTGGTGCTGAAAGAGGCTGGATTTTTGATGAGGACGAGAGATCCTACCGTTAGGTCTTTCTGGCCCTGCACCCATTTGGTTCGGGACTGCAGGGTGTGGAGATAGGATAGCTGCCAGCGAGACCAGAGCATTCTTTTTAACTTCATCAGAAGAGACCACCTAGAATGAATACTCAAAGATTGGTTAGTCAGACTTGTGATCAGGGAGTTTAAGCAAGGGACACCTGATATATATAAGAAAGTGTCCGGGTGTTAACACCTGGAGATCCTGAGGATCTGATGATAGGGGATAAAGAGGACGTGAATTTATGCACGCCTCGATTTGGCACAAATTGTATCTAACTCTTCAAAGTTCAGCAGAGCCGCCTTTAGGGCTTTGAGCAAATGATGTTTTGTGAGTTTGACTGAAGCCTCCCACACACCTCCGAAATTCGGTGCATATGGAGGAATGAAGTGCCACTAAATGTTCTTGCTTGACAAATAGTACTGGACATTAGAGCTGTGAAGTAATTGAAACAAGTCCTTCAAGTAAGCTGAAGCACCAACGAAATTGGTACCGTTGTCAGAATAAATGTCTGATTGATAGCCACGGCGTGAAACGAATCGACGCAGTGCTGACAGAAATGCTGCTTCTGATAGCGAAGAAACGAGTTCAAGGTGCACCGCTTTAGTACACATGCATATGAAAAGGCAGATGTAAGACTTGAAGTTGCTCGCCTTGCGAACATATTAGCACTTTTTCGTGATAGGTCCAGTAAAGTCAATGCCTACTTTTTTCAAAAGTACGACAAGGGTTGAATCGTTCTATTGGTAGATCACCCATCATTTGAGAGACAGGTTTTGCCACAAGTTTAAAACAGTCTATGCAGTTGCGCAGTTCTTTCTTGACAGCTGATTTACCATGAGGTATCCAAAACTTCTGACGAATTAGCGATAAAACTAGTTCCTGCCCAGCATGGAAATTGACCCTATGAAAATATCTTATGATTAACCCTCTAAGTGGATACCTTCCTCCTGAAAAGTTATTCCGTAAGCGTTTTACTCTTATTTTGCATTCCCTTCAAAAATGCAACAGACTTCAATTCTTTTCCCCTTTTAAAACTTGGGAGGTCGAAAGGGGACAATTTTATGACTTGGTTCGGCGTCTTTGTTCAGTGAGAACCAGGATAGCAATCGTTTACAGCTAGCTGTTAAGTTGCCTTGGGCAATCTTGTATGAAAACCGTAGTTCTACTCTCGTTTTCCCCATAGATTGAATCACAGTAAAATTAAAACAAAATGCAGCGTAAAAAAAATGAAATAAATGGCGTGTTAAAAGTTGAAAAATAGTTATATTTTCTTCAACCAAATTTATTTTTCTGACATTTTTTAAAAATTAAAAAAAAATATTTGTATTGCGATTTGAACCAGAAAAAAACATCCTGTATTCATTTTTGAATATGAGAGTAAGAAAACGCGCTCACTTTCCTGTTTTTAAAAAAAGTTATGAGGTAAAAAGAGTAAAGGCCCTTTCTTTTTTTTTAAACAATAAGACAAAAAATGGTGCATATTTATGAACTAAAACAGATCTTTCTCTATTCAATTATATTTTTAATTTAGAATAACATAAAAAATGATTTCAATACTTTTAATTTATTTAAATTTAAATCATATAAATGTTATTTTTATGTTAACTGAATATTTTTCGGAAAAAATCTAAATTTTCATTCCTAGTGCTCTTCTTTTCGAACTCCTTGTATTAAATAAAAATGTCTTTTCTACATCGGCATTTGTGATGGACATAACACACATTCAGTCTATAATTTTTAATTTTGATGGGGGATATACTTCTTCAAATGCGCATGACAGTACTTCTAACCATTTTCAACTCAAGTTAAATTTCTTATCTTTCTGTTTCTTTTATTACAAGGAAAAATGTTACACATCGATAACTACATTTTCACACAATTCAGTCATTACAAATTCTATTGTGAGAAAAGTTCTCCCTAATTAATTTTGTCTTTCAAAACAGTACACTTAAAACAATTTTGTTCAGTGAAGTTAACCGACAGTTCCACAATGTATTCATACCAAATTTTAAAAACAAATTTAACACTTGGAAATGTATCCTGTATTAAATTTTTCAGTATACACAAATATTTCCTGCTGTAGGGAAGATATAGTATGAGAGAGATGTGGTGTGCGGTTGTGAAAGAATGTTTTCGTACGTGTAGACTATTTTTGAAAATTTAAATATCACTGAAGCTGATCATATAACTGCAAATGAGCCTTATTTTAATGTGTGCTGGTATCAAAGTAAAACACTTTACAATATTAAACAGCCTATGGGTTTATACTCAATATCAAACTATTCGCAAAATGGCTTACAACTTCTATTCAAATTGTAAAGAAACTGAAATATAAATATATCTTACTGCAGTCAAAAATATTCATAATATGTAAATATCCTATTCCTCCACTTATATTTCAGAACATTTTAAAAACTGTAGCTGAATGCAATTTTTTATATTTATAAACGAGGCAAAACAGCTCACACAGTCGTAAAAATGTCCTTATCATTTTTAAATATACTACTATAAAACGTATATGGATTGTAAGATCAGTTGCAAAATCCTAAAAGCTTTTAGAGGAGCTTAAAACATGTAATTTTGGATTGATCAAATTTTTAATATAATACACAAATATACATGTTATTAAGCAAATACATTTGAAAAATCAAACTTCTTTCTGAAATAAACGTAATTGAAAGAAAAATGTTTAAATGCAAATGAGTGGAAATACATGTTTATCTAAGGGGTATCCCCAAAGTGAGATAATCCTCAAACTTAAGACTCAAACTCAGTGGCACAACAATCCAGGAGGGCCAGGAACTACTGTGCCCATCATAATACACGTGACCATTGGACGCTGAGGAGCATGAACAGATGTCTCGATTTGGTGGTCTGTCTGAAGAGAGACCTTCAGTGTTTAAGACCCGAAGCAAGTTTGATACTCATTTATCGACCCAATGTAGCGGGGATGCAAGGCAGAGTCGACCTCGCGCAGCCCGTTAATAGAACCCCAGACCTCTGGTGTGGAAGCACTATACACTACCACTCGATCCTATTCGGTGAAAAATAAAATTTAATGTTAGAATCTTATATAAATCCCTAATGAATGAGGGAGTCCAAACTTTTTTTTTTCATGTAAACTGTTTAGACGGAAATGGTTACTTATGAACATTTCACAAGTTGCATAAATTGAAATTAACCGTTATAGTTTACATAAATTTTTAAGGGTGCAAAAGGTGTATTTCGGCTGCACGAATTAATTTTAAAAGGAATACGGTTACGAAAAAGTAGTATAAATCTATCTAAAGTAGGGTTGGTTACCTTACATATTGTCAAACACAAAAATGTATTGGAAGCCAATTCCACAATTCGTTGTTATAAAAATGTATGGAAAATTACAAGATTTATTTTTGCATTTGTAATTTATATATATATAATTTTTCCTGGGAACTTTAAAAGCTAGAGCGGCATCCATCAATACTGCGGTTCTCTCTCTGTTTTTCCAGATCGCCCCTGACTAAGCCGGCTCTGCCATAGTAAGTGAAAATGCCAGATTTTGTTTGTCAAAATCATTTTATAGTAGACTGCATTTTTCATGTATTTTAGATGGTCATTTTATATTTTCTACATCAATATCTTAATGTCTGAATTTAAAATTACATAAAATTCTTGACATTCGCATCGATGACCATGATAATTTTTATTAGTATATGAATGTGTCATCAAACGATTACATGACTAATATTAACATATTATTTTAACCATTTAATTAATATTAAGTATAACATAACGCACACAAATTTTCTGAACTTTAAAATAAATATTTCGAAAACTACTTCAGATATACTCAAAATTTTTCATTCCTACGCTTTAGCTTCTCAGTTTTGCTTCTATGTAAAACTATTTTGTATATTCGTCGGTTTTTTAGTATATTTTTTGCTCTTAGCATGCATTTTTCAACTGAATTGTATGAAATCTTCGAAACATATTAAAAAATACCAAAGAAGCTATATAATAAAAAATTTGAAATTTATATTATACTCAAAGAGTTGCTAGAACTTATGGTAAATAATTTTTAACTTTGCGATACATTTTTTTTTCGAAATTTCAAATGAAATTTCTAACATAAAATTTCTAGCATTATACGGTCGAGATTTCAAAAAAAATCCAGATTTTAATTTTTTATTCAGTTAGCCTTGAAAAAAGATAAATGTTGAGGTATTTTGCATAAATAGATATTTTTGAAGAATAATTCGAATGTTTTTGAATAGCTCGAATTTAAAATTGATTTTTATGTTTATTTATATGCATAAATGTCTACTGTAAATGTTTCCGTATATTTTTGATTACCATTTATTCAAACATTCAAGTTATAAAAAAGATGTGGGAAAATCTTCATTCATGTTGTCTTTGATGTAAACTGAAGTTCAAGCACTTAAAATTCAAATATAATTCGGTGTATTTTAACAATATATAACTAGGCACTGTACGTAAACTTCCCCGAACACTTGGGCTTTGAAATCTAAAAAAAAAAAATTAATAGATCTTAATTAGTTTTTTTTTTTTTGTTTTTATTTTTATCAAAGTGTAAGAAAATGTTTCAAATTATTCGATGAAGTTTAAATTTATTCATGTTTAGTGGTTGTGGAAAGTTGAAAAGATTTCAAATTTTAAAGTGTTTGGTGTTTTATTATTTTTTTGGCATCTTATAATGAAATAATCATGTTTCAAAAACTGAAAGCATTGATTAAGATAAGAAAAATGACGTGAAAGAATATGCTTTAAAAAAGATAATTTGTCTAGTTATATAAAATAGCAGATTGCCCTGACACGCCCCAACTTGTTACAGTTTGAAATTAATATGAAACCAAAAGGGAATTGTAACATATTTTACTTATGCGTTGGGACTTTTGAAAACTTTTAAAATAGAAGCTAGCAAACAAACACTTCTTGGGTTCTAAAGAAATTTCCCTCCGATTTTTTACGATTGCTCCAGGGTTAAAACACGGGGTTCCCTGCGAGCCATAAAACTTCCTATCAGTGTCCTGCTGTGTTGCTTCCTCCGTCCCTCATTATCTTTCAAGATGTTAAACCTTAAAAGGGGGAAAGGATTTCAGAAAAGTGCGGCTAATCCGCTTTTGAAAACGTTACTTGAAGGCAGAAAAACCCGTGCAGTTCATTTTCGAAGCATCTTGACACTGACGGAATTTTCCGTGCTATCCGGTTAGAGGGTTAAACTTGTAAAATAATGATTTTTTGGTATGAGCATAGGATGCTTTTGTTCAAAGTTAAGAGTATTGTGACATAGTCTATTGTCGTGAATTCCCATCTTTCGATAAATGTTATGGTTTTACCAGCTGGTCAAGGACAAGTGCCTCACCCATCGATTATCCCTGAAGTTTTTACAATCAACCAGCTGTGGAATGACCGGTGCACGTGGCCATGGGGCCATTGTTTATTGTCTGAACTCAGGGAGTGGAGATAGCAGACGGGTCGGCATAATAGACTTAAGAGTTCGGCGCCCCATTGACAATAGGCGAAGCCTATCTTAAAAATAACCATGTTGTCTTTTTCTAGTGTTGTCTGAAGGGGATACTAGAAACAGGTGGCGTGATAGGCCAGTGTGTAGCTGTGGACAAAGAACTATGGCGCCTTGGACCAGACAGCTCGGGTGTGTTTTGGCGTGTTATGCGCCAATAGGAAGAAGGAGGAGGTCAAGAGAGACTTTGGTCCTGCGAATAAGAAGGAGCGAGGGGCGTGTTGTGAACACACCCCTGGTGTTTAAAAAGGGTTGTTTTTGAGGACACGAGGGAAAAAGACCGAAAAAAAAACCTGGAGAGAGAGAGTAAGAGAAAAAGACCGGAAAAAAACCCGGAGAGAGAGAGAAAGAGAAAAAGACCGGAAAAAGACGATGAACGCTGGTGGCGTTGAGCATGAGTATATGAACTGATTACACCGGCTGGGCAAAATTACTTCAAAAAGAATTGTTTATCAAATAAACAATATTTTTTTATTTCTATATTAAGCTGTAAAGATTTTTTTATTGATGGATAGCTACTCACGACGTTACAGCTACTATAAATATATGAAATTGGTGGCAGCGTTGTTGATCCGGCATTTAAGTAAACAGATGCCCGAATCCTTTATTTTAATTGAAGAAAAAAAATGCCAGCCGTGTGCGATTGTGATGAAGCGAGTTTAATTACCCCTAATTCTTGGATTTCCCAGCTGTGAGAAGTGCTGGATGCAAGTGTCTCCCGTTCCTGCTTGTGAAGAGTGCCCGCGAAGTGCCTGCCTTCCGTTTTTTCCCGGAGAAGGATAAGGAAGAGGTTTCCAGTGTTTCCACCTGCAATGTTAAGGTCAGTCTTTTTCTTTGAGTATCGTATCGGGGCAGCAATACATTATTTCTAGTTAATGTAAAATTTTGTAAGTAAAATAATGCTAGATAAAGTTAAAAGTATAGACTGAGAGACTACAGAAATTATTAAGTTTGTTTGCAGTGTATTGATTTGCTATGTTTGTATGTGTGTTTGTTTATTGAGTTAGGTCGTAGTATACAGTAGTATATTTGCTTCGTTAGCACAGTTTTTGCGTAGTGTATTGTCAGGTTACTCTGAGTATTTTTATAATTTTGTGAAATATAGTTAAGTCTAGGTCTAGTGTATTGTTAGGTTACCTTGAGTCTGTGTATAATTTTTGTAAGGATTAAGTTTAGATTTGATTTTGTGTGTATTAGTGCATTATGGCGTTTCTCTTAAGAGAAAGAAAAGACGTATTGTTAGAGGTTGCGAAGGAATTAAGGGTAGAAATTTATATTACTTTACCCAAGATAGAATTTAAGAAGAGAATCTGTCAAAGTAAATACTATGACAAAGAGTCAGTTAAATGTTTGTTGGAGGGTATTTTGGAAGAAGAACGTGAAAAACAGGAAATTAAGGAATACGAAGAACGTAGACTAGCTAGGGAAGGTGAGTTAGAAAGATTGAGAATTCAACTCAGAAATAAGTCAAATGAAAATAAATTGAAGGCAGGGAATAGGATTAACGATCTCGCAAATGTTTGTATTTTGTCAGGAAATCGTACTACAGAAGTTAGTGAATCGGTTAATAAGTGTAGGCCTGTAAATAACCCGGTAGTTAGTAAAAGCGTGGAGAACGCTACGTCTTGTGATTTTGAAAAGAAGAATTGTAACCCCCCAGTGAGATGGACGAACGTTTCCCACCCATCTGAAGTAGGAAGGAAAGAATTCAACGTGAATAGGAGTAGTGATTGTGACGTGGAAATGAAAGTAGGGGTATGTGAAGGAAGGGTCAAAACTGTGGCGATGGGTTCACAGCGGGTAATAATTCCGGATAATATTGTAGAAGCCTTTTTTGAGTTGAAAAGAGATAAGGGAGTGGCGAACCCTGAAGGATTGATTTGTGAGAATAGCTGCGAGGAAAAATATACCCTTGGGACGTTAAGGGGTTGTGAAAAGCAGTTAACAGTGAATCGGGAAAGTTTTCGAATTCATACAATAGCTAAGATAGCAGGGCCGTTAAAAGGGAAGGAAGACACGTGTAAAGCAGATGGGCTGACATGCTTGGAAGACGGGTTAGCAATGCGATTGCCTCTCTCAGAACCAAGGGAGATTTATAAGGATAGTTTAGAGACGGATAATCAATTTGAGAAAAGGAAGCCCATAATATGCTACTACTGCAATGAGACAGGGCACATAAAACCAGTGTGCCCTAGATTAAGGAAAAATAATTTCGAAACGGTAGCTAATTTAACTTTAAATACCGGGAATTACGACCCATTTAAAAATTCAAAAATGAACATGGAAATAAATGGCATTGATCGCGTATGTCTAAGAGATTCGGGGTCATCCATAGACGTCTGTTCGTGGAGCTGGATTAATGAAAATGACCTCCTAGGTGAATACGTTTGGTTGAAAAGCCCGTTAGATGAGATTTGCCACTGTTTGCCTCTGGCTAAAATTAAAATCAAAACGAAGAAAGGAGAGTTTTATACCAAGGCTGCAATAAAACAGGGTAGTAGTGACAATGATCTATATTTATTGGGAAACCGAACAGCTGAACTGCTGGAGTCAGACAAACAGGGGGTGCTCTTGGTTAACGCAGTGGTGATTAGATGTAAACAAAAAATATTTTTCCCCGAGAAAGAAAAAGAGGCGAACGAAGCGGAGTTTGAACTTACGGATTTTTCCCCCCCGTCCGAGGGAGTGGAAGACGATAGCTTTATCATTCCTGCTTTTGAAGGAGAAGGGGGAAAGAGTTTGGCGAAAGTGAATGGTGTTGAATTTAAAGAGGAACAAAGAAAATGCCCCGATCTGAAACCATTATGGGATAAGGCCCTAACAGGAATAGACAAAGAATTTAGGGTCATCAGGGGGAAATTAGTTAGAGTCGCGAAAACTAAGCGAGGGGAGGAGGTCAGACAGCTATGCGTACCCATAAAGTTTAGACTTGACATTAACAAACTTAGCCATGACGAAATAGGGGGGCATCTGGGGGGGACGAAAACCAAAGATAGAATTCTAAGGCATTTTTTTGGCCGAACGTGTACAGAGACGTGGAGGAGTTCGTCAAAACTTGCGATTCGTGTCAACGAGTAGGGAAACCGAGAGATAAGGCGAAAGCACCCCCTGAAATTAGTGCCGATTATTTCGGAGGTATTCTCTAAAAATCAATATAGATGCTGTGGGACCTCTCCCTGTCTCAACAAAGCAAAACAGATATCTGATTACGTCAATTTGTGTAGCCTCTATGTACCCGGAAGCTATACCGGTGGAGAGTATTACTTCCCCGAACGTAATAGCCGCCCTCTTGAGTATATTTTCTAGGATAGGATTCCCACGCGAAATACAATCCGACCTGGGGACTTCTTTCACTAGTGAATTGCCCACCACCTTTTCAATAAGTTCGGCATCAAAGTGACGAGGTCATCAGTCAGCCACCCCCAAAGCAATGCAGTGGAGCGAGTGCATAGAAACATCAAGCGCGTAATTAAGGCTTTGTGCGTGGAATCGGGAGAAGATTGGGAGGGGGTTCTTCCTTTGGCATTATTCTCTCTCAGAACGGTTGCGCACGAGAGTACAGGTTTCAGTCCCACCGAGTTGGTCATGGGAAAGAATTTGAGAACACCCCAAACGTTAGTTTACGAGGAATGGATGGAGGAGGGAAACACGAGCCAATCGGTAGTGGAATATATATTGCAGTTAAATAATAGACTCAAACGTTGCCAAGATATTGCGATCACTAGGATGAAAGAATGCCAACTTAAAAGGAAAACGTGGTACGATCGCGATGCCGTGGAACGGAAATTTGTAGAAGGGGATCTGGTAATGGTGTTAGTTACCTCTAAACAAAATAAACTTGAGGTGAATTGGATAGGACCGGGAAAGGTACTTAGTAGAATTTCGGATACAAATTATGTGATAGATCTACCAGGAAGAAGGGACCGTAGTACTATCTATCACGTAAACTTACTAAAACCGTATCATCGGAGACCCGAGCTGGTAAGCCTGGTTGTAGAAGAGGTCTTGGATGACATAGAGGGAGATGCGGAAATTCCTTATCCAGATAAACAATGCACGAAGTTTGACTTCCACGAAATATTGCGGGAAAGTCAACTGCAACTTAAACTATCCCCCTCTCAGATCAACGAATTAAAACAAGTCATTACTAAAAATAAGGACGTGTTTTCCCCAGACCCTGGGACGACTCACTTGATGCGAATGGATATTGAATTGATCTCGGACAAGCCCATTAAAACAAAACCTTATCGGATGTCTCCGAGACAAATTAACATATTGCGAGAAGAAATTAAACGTTTGTTGGAACTGGGTGTAATAGAGATAGGACAGTCCGATTACACTTCGCCCCTTATTTTAGTAGAAAGCCCAAATAAAGACCCTCGTCCTTGTGTTGATTATCGTCGATTGAACGAGATAACTCGAGCTGAATTTTTCCCTTTGCCAAATATGGAAGAGATAGTAGAAAAAGTGAGTGCGGCTCCCTATGTAACGGTGATGGATTTGTCGAAAGGTTACTTTCAGATTCCGCTCACGCCGAGAGTTCAGATATATGCAGCTTTCGTTACTCTATTTGGCACCTATATCGCCAAGAAAATGATGTTCGGGTTAGTATGTGCGCCGTATTATTTTTGCAAATTGATGGCCCAAGTTTTAGAGGGGTTGGAGCAGTTTGCATTGCCGTACATAGACGATATAGCCATTTTTTTCCCAAGGGTGGAAAGATCACGTAAAGCATATCGACATAGTTTTAGGAAGATTGAGAAAGGCGGGGCTTAAAGTGAAACCCTCTAAATGTAAGTTTGCTCAAGAGAAAGTCTTATTTCTAGGGCATCGAATTGGTTCAGGGAGTAGGTCTCCGAGTGATCTGAAGATAAAAGCTATAGCAGATTTCCCGCGGCCCACCACTAAAACACACGTGCGATCCTTTCTCGGTCTAGTGGGGTACTACTCTCATTATATCCCAAATTACAGCACAATAGCTTCACCCTTGACCGACGCACTGAAAGGGAAAATTAAGAAAGAGAAGATCACTTGGGATGAGAAATGTGGGAAAGCGTTCGAGGAGCTAAAAGCCAAGCTCGTCACCCAACCCATATTGTTTGCCCCAGATTTTGCCACGGATTTCATCCTGCAAACGGACGCGAGTGAGGTGGGTGCTGGGGTTGTTTTATCGCAAAGAATAGAAGGGGAAGAACACCCCATCGTTTTCCTAAGCAAAAAATTTTCTAAGAGCGGAGCGAAACTACAGCACGGTGGAAAGGGAATTAGCTGCGATAATTTTTGGTCTAAAGCGATTAAAGCATTATTTAGACGGGCAAAAATTTATTATAGAAACCGACCCTTAAGGTACCTAAACAAGATGGGGAGTACTAATCCTAGGTTACAAAGATGGGCGTTGAGTTTACAGCCGTTTAATTTTGAAATCAAACACAAACCTGCGAGGCTCCATGGAAACGCGGACGGCCTAAGTAGATTGGAATAAGTAATTTGTAGATTTTTCTATTAATTATTATGTATATTTAAATTACTTTTTTATTTATATGTGTGTATGTGTATCTGTGTACATTGTGGAAGAAAATAGATGTTAGTGAAAATCTCTGATGTCTCTTAGTCAACCGTAGGCCAACAGATGTTTACTTCTGTAGTCAGGCGCGATTAAGTGTAGATGGTTATTAAGAGATTGGCATTTGACGCATTTTGTTTGAAAAATTATAATTTAAAGGTGAAATGTAACTTGGAGAAAAAGAATCCCAGATTCGGATTTTAAGATCTAATTGTGTGAAGTGTACATTTTTTTTTTGAAATTTGATTCATGTATTATGTTATTTTTTGATTGTGTTTAATACCGGGATTGTGTGTGTGCTGCCCTGATCAATCTCATTGATGGGACGATCTTTATGTGTGTGACTTCTATGAACTGAATCCAACTAGGACCAGAGCAGTCCCGTGAAATGGACTTTTTTTAGGGGGAAGGAGTTGTGACATAGTCTATTGTCGTGAATTCCCATCTTTCGATAAATGTTATGGTTTTACCAGCTGGTCAAGGACAAGTGCCTCACCCATCGATTGTCCCTGAAGTTTTTACAATCAACCAGCTGTGGAATGACCGGTGCACGTGGCCATGGGGCCATTGTTTATTGTCTGAACTCAGGGAGTGGAGATAGCAGACGGGTCGGCATAATAGACTTAAGAGTTCGGCGCCCCATTGACAATAGGCGAAGCCTATCTTAAAAATAACCATGTTGTCTTTTTCTAGTGTTGTCTGAAGGGGATACTAGAAACAGGTGGCGTGATGGGCCAGTGTGTCCAGCTGTGGACAAGGAGCTATGGCGCCTTGGACCAGACAGCTCGGGTGTGTTTTGGCGTGTTATGCGCCAATAGGAAGAAGGAGGAGGTCAAGAGAGACTTTGGTCCTGCGAATAAGAAGGAGCGAGGGGCGTGTTGTGAACACACCCCTGGTGTTTAAAAAGGGTTGTTTTTGAGGACACGAGGGAAAAAGACCGAAAAAAAACCTGGAGAGAGAGAGTAAGAGAAAAAGACCGGAAAAAAACCCGGAGAGAGAGAGAAAGAGAAAAAGACCGGAAAAAGACGATGAACGCCGGTGGCGTTGAGCATGAGTATATGAACTGATTACACCGGCTGGGCAAAATTACTTCAAAAAGAATTGTTTATCAAATAAACAATATTTTTTTATTTCTATATTAAGCTGTAAAGATTTTTTTATTGATGGATAGCTACTCACGACGTTACAGTATGTTGGAGACGAAGACGTCCTCCGACACGAAGAATTCCCTCAGAGTGAAGGAATACTGAAGTTTGCTAGATTTGGGAAGAGGCTTGTTACATTTCAAGAGAGTAAGTTCTGTATGGTATTCTCCATTTTGTAACAATTTGACTACCTTTTTAATTGAGGTTTCTAATTCATGTGTGTATGAAGGCCCAGTAACTTTCGACACTGATTTGGAATTATGGTAGAATCTGAATATCCATGCAACAGTTTTTACTATCATGTATGAGGAAAACTTATCCAAGAAACTAAGAGAATAATCAACACCAGCTGAAAGAACAACAGAGTCACTTAATGATTCAGACTGATCAATAGGAACAAGTGGAAAAGGCTGTTCAAAGAAATAAATAAATGAATTGGTAGAAGAATGGAAATCATGAAATCATTTTGGACCAGCTACCCACTCTGAATTTTCAAGAAGTTGTTTCGGTTAGAGGCCTCTTATTGCCCAATCTGCCGGGTTTTATTTTCCGGGAATGTGAGGCCAAGATTCTTTTGAGGTTAGTGTGTGAATTTTCTCAACCCTGTGTTGCACAAATTGATTTCCTTTTGCCGGTGGATTGTTTATCCAACTCAGTGTAATTGTTGAGTCACACCATAAATATGTATCGTGAGTGATGTTAAGAGATTTCTTAAATGTTTCTAGAAGTTCAGCCAGAAGCAGATCATTACAAAGCTCCAATTTAGGCAATGATAGGTGCCACACGAGTTTTTGAAGCCATTAAGAATAAGTGTGGCGAATCAGAAACAACACGTAAGTATATTACGGTATATTATGAATTTGAGGAGGCGTCACAGAACCCGTGAACTTCACAGTGCTTAGCATTTAGTGTTTGAGCATACCTGGGAACTTTTATTTGTTTGAGGCATGAAATTTCTGCTTGAAACCGATTCCATCTATTAAGAATGTCTGATGATATCTCATCATCCCAGTCAAGCCCTGCCTTCCACAGGTCTTGAAGAATAATTTTTAAAATTATAGTTGAGGGAGAGACAGACCCCAGAGTATCAAAGATGCGTGCGATGATTGATAGCATCTGTCTCTTTGTAGATACCTGGTCTGATAAAACTGCTCTTACTTTAAATGAATCCTCGTTTAAATCCCAGAATAAGCCAAGAATTTTATGGGTGGACTCATCATCAAATGAATGTGAGGAAATATTTGTCTTTAGAATGTTTGGCGAGTCTGATAAGACTTCTGGATGAGTGCACGACCATTTCTGCAGCTCAAATCCACCGTCTGACATTAAATTTTTGAATTCATGAACAATTTTCCTAGCTGAGTCCAATAAGTCAGCATAGGCTAGCAAATCATCAACATAGAAATGATCTTTTGCGAGCTTAGCTGTCTATGGAAAACGATGTTTTTCATCCTCACATAATTGTTTCAATGTTCGGATGGCAAGAAATGGGGCACAAGATGTAGCATAGGTAACTGTGTTTAATTTGAAAATCCCTAATGGTTCCTCTGGAGACTTCCTCCAAAGTATTTGTTGAAAGCATACGTCATCTTGTGATATTAATATCTGTCTATACATTTTTGCAATGTCAGCAGAAAAAACAATTGGGAAGAATCTGAATTTAAGTAAAGTTAGAAAAATGTCTGACTGTAGTTTTTTTACCAGTCAGCAGAATGTCATTCAAAGAATTTCCTTTGGTACTTTTGAATGAGCCATCAAACACCACCCTTAATTTGGTTGTGGAACTACTATCATTAATCACACCATTATGTGGTAAGAAATAATGTGGAGATTTTACATTTGATGCGAGAGGAGTCATGTGACCAAGGTTTTGGTATTCTCCTCCATAAATTCTGTGTATTGTTCCTTTAATTGATTATTAGAGTGAAGTTTTCTTTCAAGAGAATAGAATCGTTTTAATGCACCCTCTTTACTATCTCCAAGACTTGAATCATCTCTAAATGACTGTGTTTTAGAATATATCTACCATCAGCCTTACGAATATGAGAATTTACGAATATAGACTCACAAAGCTCATCCTCATCCTTTGACGGAATGTCCTTAGGAACAGATTCAATTTCCCAAAATTGTTTCAAAGAATGGTTTATGTTTAAAAGAGTGTGACAGATTAGGGATGAATTTTGATTATATTGTGTATTCATGGTACCTGACAATAAATGACCTAATTTTGTTGGCATTGCTGATGGTGTACCTTTGGGTCCCATTATAGGAATCCCTGAAATTAATGTCATAAAAACATCAGCACCCAGAAGAATGTCTATTTCATTTTCAATATAAAACGTTGGGTCAGCAAGAGTTAGATCTTTGATATGAGGCCACTCATGATATTTAATTGGAAAGTTTGGCATAGCTGAAGTGACTTTCGATAATAACAAAGCTTTTACTTGAAATTTATCAGAGGAAACACAAGAAGAAAATTCAATATTTCTCGAATATAATGAAGTTTCATCAAATGTTTCATTTACACCTACTAATTTATGATTGGTGTGTTTTAAGGGCAATTTTAAGTGATCAGCACATTGCTTGGAAATCAAAGAATTTTGAGAAGCATTGTCTATCAAAGCACGGCAAGTTATTTGTTGACCATGTTTAGATTTAACATTTATTAATGCTGTGGACAACAATACGTGACCTTCTGCCGATTGTGTGCAATTGTTAGACACTGTCACAACAGAATTTGCTTGAGTATCTGCTGAAGGACTGACTGAATTTATGTGTAATAATGTATGGTGTCTTTCAGAACAGTTTTTGCAAGAGAATCCTATTCCACATGTGTCAAGCCTGTGGTTACTCCTCAAACAATTGGTACATAAATTATTGTTCTGTAGCACTTGCCCTCTTTCAGTTCCATTCATAGAATTAAAAGTTGGACATTTGGATAAGGCATGGCTTTGATAACATAGAATGCAATATTTACCTTTAACAACATCTGGTTTTACACCTGATTTTACCTGGTTACATTTGAGAACAGTAGTATTTACTTTTGATTTATTAAATGAATTTAATGGTTTAACATGACTTTTTTAATGTCAGGTTTTACAAATTTTAACTTATTCAGACCACGAGCTTCTCTTTCAATAAGAACTCTAAATTCCTCAAGAGTAGGAATTTTATTATTTCCAAAGATAATTCCCACCATTGACTAATACATGCATCCACTTTTGAAATGAGAACATTTATTATGATCAACTCTATTAATGAACTTGTTTCTAAATCTAAAGTTTCCAAATTTTGAATGACTTCATTACAAATATCTATTATTTCTAAAAGCAATTTTGAAGTATTTG
Organism: Trichonephila clavipes; assembly: GCA_019973935.1. NCBI lineage: Eukaryota > Metazoa > Arthropoda > Arachnida > Araneae > Nephilidae > Trichonephila > Trichonephila clavipes. The sequence continues at coordinate 947,468 of BMAU01017169.1, read as the reverse complement.
CCCTGAAAATCTTAATACTAAATAGCTTATTTATTTGGCTAAGAGCTAATTGTGGTTTATTTTCATACCGACTGCACAGTATATCCCAACAATTCTTAAAATTGTCCACAGTAATTGCAAAACCCCGAATTAATTTGGCTGCATCCCCGCGAACAGAAGCCTGCAGATATTGCAATTTTTCAAAATCACTTATTACATTGTTATCTAGAATAGAAGACTTAAATAACTCTTTGAATAAAAACCAGTTCACGCAATTTCCATAAAAATGCGGAATTTCAAGTTTTGGTAGATTAACTACTGAAGACTTTACATGAATACTATTATTTACTTCCTCAACCTGAGATTTGTCTTCAAGGTCAACAACCCAATTGAATGGTATATTTTTATATTTCATATAAGTATCAAATGATTCATCACTTTCATGAGTTGACAATGCACTGAATATTTCAGTTAATCTAGTTTCGTATTGCAACACTTGTGTTTTTAAAACACGTATGCGTGATTTATTATCATCGCCTTCATCTATCCTACTTTCAAAAGCTTTTAATTCTTTTATAATTAAATTAAATTTACCAATACGTTTCGACTGTTTTGGATCCATGATTTATGAATGAAATTTTAAAATGCTTATAAAAATGGAATTTTGAAATTCTACACAAAATATACAACTATACCACAATAACATTTGCCTACACAATGCAAATACAAACTATCAAAAAATGTTTATACAAAATAAAATAAGCGAATAAATCTAGAATCAAATAATAAATAATATCAATCAAAATGTATAAGAATACTTCAAGAATTCGTATAAGAATAAACGCACCAGAATAAGAATATCGAACATGAAACGTATAATTAAAATAAAGAATAAATCACATCAATAACTCTGAACTCGACGGACCACATGTTATGAATAAGAATAAGAATAGATTTATAATTAGAATCTAGGAAAAGAATTTGAATCAATCATGCTAATTGGATGCCAATGTATTTCGACTTACCGCGATCTTTTTTCCATGCTGGGACCTAAGTACATTTTTTATAGAAGCTTGAAGAAAATATGAGTCATTGAGAAACACGCAAAGAACTTTTCCAGTCTATATTTTACAAAAACACTCACGCACACCATTACATGTAGGAAAACATTGCACAACACAATCACAAAAAAACGATGCTTCCATCACACACGAATATGAATAGAATGGCATTTTCCCGCCAATCACAAATCCTTCTAGAATAAAAAAAGTTCCGTTCGTAGTGCCATCTCTGGACGGTGAAAGGAGTCAACTGTTCTTAACAACATGTTTTGAAAAAACTATCTAAAACTTTTTATGCATAGTTTAATCTAAAATATCAAAAGTGAACTTAGTTAATATTATATAGTTTCGTTAGGTTAATTAGTAAGATACATGTGGAATGATATTTCTTTACAGAAATTTTATTTATTAAAAAGAATTTTTTGTAGCTAGATGCTACTGAAATATTATTCTGCATTTTTTTATGCTAGTATTATTTATTTTGAGGTAGACATTTTCCTCATTTTTTAAAAATCACTTATCATTAATTCGAGACTGTGTAAAGTAACATACTTTAAAACCAACCGATTTTAAACTTCATGAGCATCAGAACCGATAAATAAAATTTAATAAAAGTTAACTAAAAAAATTAAATATTTGTTTTAATTTAGAATATAAGAACTCCCAAATTCCCTTTGGCAAAATAAACGTCATAAAAAATACGCATGTATTTGGTTTTTCTTCGCTTTTAGCAGTATTTTATCTCTATTGGTATTTGTAAGCTTTATAGATTATTAATTAAATCGTATAATATAATCAGTTTCACATAAATATTTGAAATTGCTACTCCATTTTACTTTTGAAACCACCTTTTAAAAGCAAAAATATTAAGATTTCGAAGCCCAAAAAGTTGGTTTGTTGTTAAATTTGACTTAATTAAATTTATCATTTAAGTTTTGTTCGCTTCTAAATCTTTCTCATCAATTCCCTCCCATAACTTCTCCAAATTCCTTCCTTTTTCTACAGCATTGTCCAAGACGAAATCCAACAGCGCGCTTCAAAGCATAATGTCTAAAGAAAAGAACAGAGAGATGTTTCCCGTTTAGTAAGAAGAATCTCAGGAATCCTTTGATCATTTTCAAAAGGAATATGCTTCTTCCTTTGTTATTTAGTAAATCCGGAATGCGGTGCTTGCATCCACATACAATCTTCGGAAGAGTTCTTAGGCTGTATATTTTATCTCAATAAACCCTTTTAAACCTGATTGTTTGTCTGCTTTGTTTTCGTATTGAAGCTATACAGAATCCTTAATGTTTTGATAAAGAACGATAAAGAAAAAGAAGTCCCAACAAAGGAGAGAGGAAATTACTTTTTGTTTCTAGAGGTTAGGAAAACATTTCTCACCACCAAAATAGAATTTTAGGGTTATAGAATAAAAAAGGGGAAATAATTTTCACTTCGCTCCGATTTTTATTCGATGACCATTACCAAACAATACATTGAAATAACTTACGTGAAATCAAGTGGGCCATAACAGCAGTTGTGTGTGTGTGCAAGCCGGTGATCCTTGAAGTTTGACCATCCACAGAAACATTGGACTTTAATTATATTTTTATGAAGATTCATTCAAAAATGACTAGTAACAAAACGTATAGTGGAATATGGATTACACTTTTTAAAAATTTTTTAGCTACAGCTCTAAGTGAAATTCCTCCCAAGTTTAACGACTTTTTACTACTTGTGCAGGTGTATCTAGTAATATTTGAATGTGAGAGTTGGCGATATAACAGTTCAGTTTTTTGGTATTGCTTTGCTTGACAGTTTGTTTTGGCTTTTCGTGAAGTTTATTTTCCTTGATGCATTGAGATGTTAATAAGGAACTGTGTGTGGTCAGTTGTATTAATAGTCCACCAAACATAAAATGATACATTTAGTGGTCCATGAAGTTTGAAAGTTGACAGTCGCTGAGCTATGCAGAACTGTTTACCAGCAAATAGAACTTTTGCTACATAGAGTGCGGCAAATTAAAGTGGCCCCGGGAATACAGTTCCAAGTTTCAAAGGAACAGGACAAAGGAAAGGAAATAGTTCTCTAAACTACTTGTAGAAGATTTGAAAATAACCACCATTCATCTCTTGGTACCATTGGAACCTGGTCAAAAAAATTCGGAAGCAGATCACAGGTAGACTCCTGGAGTTGCTATAAACTCCTAAGAAATGTTCTGCTGCAGTTCTTGAAGACAAAGAGGGTTATTGCAATACACCTTGAAATACAATTTAAAAGTTTCCCACAAAAAGTAATCGCACATTGACAGATCAAGTGACTTGGGTGACCAGATAGGATCAAGACCTAACTAATCTGTTAACAACTCTGTCAAGAATGAAGATAGTGAATGAACAACCATGCACACTTTTTTCATGAAATTTTTTCGCTACTTTCCACAAAGAATACCCTCTGCTGCATTGTATAAGTACCATCTTCACCTGTATACCGGTTAATTAACACTCACACAACCTGCACTAAAATATGATCTAGTTTCGATTACTTGGTGTGAACGTCGAATTTACTTCCAATCGTATTCATTCGCCAGGGCCACTTTTATTTTCCCTACCCTGTAAATATTATTTTTTATTTTTAATTTTGTAAAACTTGCTCTTTTGTAGTGGAGTTAATTGTTTAAAAATATCAATATATTTGACAAGTTTTGAGTGACTGATTAAAATATTAGAACAAAATTAAAGGAATCGTTATTTGTTTTAGGAGAATCTTTAATATTCTTATAGATACGTATACTAGCTAGTATACTCGTTCTTCGCACGACGGGTGAACTGAAAAATTAAACCACACAGATTAAAGGATTAAGAAGTTTTTAATGAGTTAATTTTGAGTGAATTGCAAATTAAACAAAAAAGCTTTTTACATATCTCAGCTAAACAAAAAAAAAAAAAAAAAAAACACCTTTATTAAATTTTAAGTATGTAGATCTGATAGCTGATAAAAAGGATTTCTTTTTATTTGTAACTCCCCGTAACACTCTTGAGGGTCGATTTTTGAAAATACCTCCCTAAGCTGATCTCTGCCCAGCAAAAGTAACACATTGTTAAAAGTTTTGTGTAATGAACGCTTAAAATAGCGTAAGTAATTTATATCTGAAAGTGTAATACATTAATATTACTTTCTGTTGTATTTATTTTATGTTAAAATTGTAATATTCGCAAGCAACGCCGTTTCTTAAATTATAATGGCCATTCAATGAAAAACATAGTGAAATGTTAACGATAGAGTCAAGTTGGCAAATGTCTTGCTACTTTCATAGATCGAGCTTTGTTAGAGCTATGTAAGACCCGCCGTGTAGGGAAGCGATGCACTTTAATACTTTATCTACCACATTATGATTTACTGCAATTTTTTTCATACAATATTTTTTTTTGGATCACCACATTGAAAATTCAGGGATACACATAAACAAAACACTCTACGTTGGGAAATTTAATCCTTTACAGCTAATAAATTAATTAAAGATATTCCACTGTAAAATTAATTATATACACCGTTCACTTAAAATAAATAGTCAAATCGCTTTCTAAGGTCATCAATAACTTCCAAATCATACGACACATAAATTTTGACATAAACTGTTTTTTCGGGACAAAAATAATAATATTTGCATAATAATTATTAAAATAATAATCCGCTGAAAACGCCGTCAGCTGAAAACGCAATATCTGCTACAAAACTATTCGCCTTCCCCGCTAAAATACTCATCATAGAACCCGTGCTCCATATATCTTGGAAAAGTGGATTTCAAAGAATATTCCTGCTAAGTATTGGTAGAATATTCCTTCTAAATTGGTGTGGTGTGGTAGTTAGGAGAAGGGGGTGCCAGCTCGGTTGTCGTCCACGTCACTTGACCATAGTTCAAATTTACGTGGTCCGTTGCCAAAAGCCCTCGTGTAGCTGAAAAGTGCGACGTTAATATTCACTCACTCACTCACTCCAAAAAATACAGTACAGTAGTTATAATTATATTTATACTTAAAAATACAATATCTGCCTGTTCAATTAATATTATAGCGTTATAATTACCTACTAACCACAAACAAATTTTGAAAATTCGTCCAAATGATGTAGCGCGAAAGAGGAAGTTTATTTACTTTAAGTACCAGAACCGATAAAAGCATTTATTTTGGAAAAAGATCAATTTCTTACTACCAAATGTGCATAATAAAATCATAAAAAAAACATTAAAATAAAGAGCGGTTTATAACAACCTCTCCCTTCAAAACTTAGTTTTATTCTGAAATAAAAAAATTAGGCATTATGCTGATCACAGGAATTAATTAGAAGCAAGTGCCTTGCGTAGCCAAAACAAAAAGGGTCTCTTCACAAACAAAAGATAGATATATGCTGTTGCGGGATTTTTGCAGCTCACGCCAGAATTGCTTGCAGATGGCAGAATTTTTTTCTACTTGATAAATAATGTATATTTTGGACACTTCACACAATATCTTTATAAATTATAGCCTATGCTATAAATTATAGCCTATGTGTTATTCTGATGTATAAGCTATATTACTGTAAGGTTTCATTAAAATCCATTCAGTTGTTTTTAAGTGAAACATGGCCAAACATCCTCACAAACTTTCGCATTTATAATACGTATATATCTAGATAAACTCTCAAATTTACAATAAATATTTTTCGCAATATGAATGCTGATATCAATGCAAATGAGCGACATAAATGTCTTTTTTAAATACATAAATTATCTTATGTATAAATTGAGAAAGTGAAATACCTCTCTTTAAAAATTATAATTCATAAATTTATTTCTGAAAATATTAATATGAGAATGTATTAACTAAAAAGAGCGTTTTTATTAAAGTAAGCCCCGTTGAGAATATTTGTTAAACCTCACAACATAGTCTATCGTTTCTGTAATTCAACTTTTATATTCAATGTAATGTACGTAACATTTATAAAACTTTATGCTCAAGTTGAAATTCTAATTATTTTAGCTTTGTGTGAAATTTAAATATCCTTCGCTTGAAATTCTACACAAAAACAAGTAAAGCAATGTTTGATTAAATTTTGGATGTCTGACGTCTTTCATGAGATATAGTTTGTTACACGTTCATATTATAATTGTTTTCCTAAGCAGTAACAATACTCGGAATGTGAAGTAGTATTTTCAAATAGAAATTTCGAAATGTGTTTGATAATTTGTTTCATCTTTTATTGCAGTTCAAAAGTTTAAATTCTGTTTAATTTTTCAATTCAGATAGTTATAATCAACACACACTTCTTTAAAGTCTGTAAATTTAATAAATGGAAACATTATACGTGTTTTAAAGTTAGAAACATTCTGAATAAACAAAACTAAAAGAAAGAAAAGTTTTAAAATTTGGAATTTAGTTCAATTCCAGCATTAATGACTATCAATGCATTTTTCGATATTATTTTCAATACAGAATCAACTTGTAATTTTTCAAAAGTGAAACATAATTATTTTTCTTAGCAAATTTTATAGTGAAAGATTCAAAGGGGTTGGTAGGATATGTGGATTACAGCATAACTGAAAATATTTCAAACCCAAATACGTCAGAATAATTAGATCATTATATTAGTTTAAATCAGTGCTTCTCAAACTTTCAATACTGGCGCCCCCCTTTTCAATCACAATTTTTATCGCCCCCCCTTATACATAATAATTTACTGAATACAATAATAATGCACTTTTACGATAAAGCAACAATATTTATTATAAACCGTACAAATTCATGACATAAGTATTAAATTTTGTATATGTTACTTTTAAGCAAAAAAAAGTTAAGTAATAGTATAATTACTAAGTTATTTTTCCTTTCTCTGATTTTTAAATTGGAACATATTACCAAATGCGGTGGTTTCTTAAAAGACAAAATATAGATATCATCTAAATATAGAAAATGAACTCAGAGGGTCAATTTCTTATCTTAAAACTCCTTTCAAAAACTTTGCTCTGTAAGACAAGCCCATGGAAGTAGCTAATAATTATTAAACTTGTTCTTAATTTAGTATTAATTAATTAGTCATAAAACACTCTGCACCACTCATACATTAAAAGCAGTGTTTCTCAAACTTTCAATACTGGCGACCCAATTTTCAATCATAATTTTTGTCTCGCCCCCCTGTACAACAATAATGTATTTACTGCAATAAAAATGCACTTTGAGAGAGAGACGCTAAAGTTACAATACGATCTTAATTATAAACCGTACAAATTAATACGATAAGTATATTAAATTTTGTGTATATGTAACTTTTAAGTAATATATATTTTAAGAAAATTACTTAAAATATATATTACTTAGAATTATGTTATTTATCTTTCTTTAATTTTTAAATTGGAACATATCGCAAAATGATGCATTTAATTAAAGATTTATTTCCTTCAGCATTCATTTCTCAAAGTACAAATGTCATTAGAAAAATAGTCTAGTCAATGTTGCTCTCTATCATATCCATCACATCTGGCATTACAGGATACGTTTGCGTGAGTCTGGGCAACCTATCGGACGTCTGCGCAAAACATGTAAAAATGCTTTTCCTCGTACAATTCCAGTCAGTTTTGGTCGACTCGATACTCCTATAGCTACCGAATTTAGCTTGAATGTACATTTTTTTTAATTTCCACGTTAATTGTAATTCACGGTAATTAAGTATTTACGGCAGTAGATTAAAACAATATCATACATACATTTTTAAGTCGTAAGCAAACATTCGACCATAATAAAGAATCAACAAGTACACAGACGAACGAGCATGGTTCCGAAAATTAAATCAAGGCGATCTTCTCAAAAATACTTAAATTTTGGATTTACCACTACTGAAGTAAATGATGGAAAAAAGCCCCAGCTCGATATGTGTTAAAACTTACAAATCTGTAGAACAACGTGTGAAAGTTGTTTTTAAAACATGTAAAATCATTTAGCTATGTTGGCAAAGAATTTTAAAAAGTATTTTCTGGATGAGGACAGCTTGGTAGCAAGTTACGAGTGGATTAGGGATCTATTTCAAGATACTCCAGAAGGACTCTCAACTTCCGAAGAAGAAATCTTCATAGATTTCACATCCAGTGAAAAATTAAAAGGCAATTTTGTAATAAATCGCTCTTTGAATTTGGGGTAGAGGTGGATGAGGAATTATCTGTACTGAAAACAAAAGCACTTCGTATACTATTACCATTTTCAACATCCTACCTTTTTCAAACCGGATTTTCTGCAGTGGATGCCTTGAAGACAAAATATAGATCTCAGCTAAATATAGAAAAATAACTCTTTAAGTGTCAATTTCTGATATTAAACCATCCTTTGAAAAACTTTCCTCTACAAGACAAGCCCGTGGAAAAAAAAAGTCCCTAATAATTATTAAACTTGTTCTTAATTTAGTAATAAGATTGATTGATTGAATATTAACGTCGCACTGTTCAGCTGCACGAGGGCTTTTGACGACGGACCACGTAATTTTGAACCATGGTCAAGTGACGTGGATGACACCTGAGCTGGCACCCCTCTCTCCTAACTACCACACTACACCAACGGGAAAACGTTTCAACTCTCAACAGATTTAACGTGCATCGCTGCCCTACACGGCGGGTCTTTAGTGGTACTGGGCTCGAACTCGTGACAAGGCAAGCCACGATCCGATACCTATACCACTCGGCTACCGTGGCCACATTCAGTAATAAGAAATTATTTATACAATACCTTCTTCAGTACTGATACATCAAACGTATACTGGCTGAAAAACACCGACTCTTCGCACGAGTTCATTTTTTTAAAAAATAAAACATTATTCTTGATATAATAGCTGAACTGTAAGGAGAGTAAAACTGTGTGCACACGACATTGTATACAAAATGTAAAATGATTTTTTTTTAGATAAATGCTATAATTGTAAATAACTGTTTAAAAGAACTGTAATTTTAAACCTCACACAATTAGCATTTAGAATTAATGTTAAATTATGAAAAAGAATATAAAATTCCGATGAAGAATAATTGTGTTACTTTTTAACATTTAAAGCGAGAAGACTTCAAAATGTTTTAAGCCGGGAGCAGGCGCGTACTCGATACTAACATTAATGGTAGTGCGGGGGGACTCAGTCACCCCAATCATTTGTTTAGAATTATTTTTACTGTACACGATACAAATCGGAATTCTAGTGAATACTTTAATTTATAGAAAGTATACTTACCTTCTTTCAAGGACTACTCAATTCTTTGATGATTTGAGAAAAAATCCAATAAAACTGAACTAAAATGATTCAAAAGTACAAGACCATAATAAAGGACGCAAATCAGACTCTTTTCAATTATCCTACAGAAATGTTAAACATATCAATTCTTTTCCAAATATCGCAAAACTCAATTATTTACAATTTCCCTAAGCGAAAAGCAAACGCATAAAAGATGGGTTGATTGATTGAATATTAACGTCGCACTGTTCAGCTACACGAGGGCTTTTGGCGACGGACCACGTAATTTTGAACCATGGTCAAGTGACGTGGACGACACCTGAGCTGGCACCCCCTCTCCTAACTACCACACCACACCAACGGGAGGACGTTTCAGCTCTCGACAGATTTAACGTGCTTCGCTGCCCTACACGGCGGGTCTTTAGTGGTACTGGGCTCGATCCCTTGACAAAGCAAGTCACGGTCCGATACCTATACCACTCGGCTACCGCGGCCTCGCATAAAAGATGGGAGGGAACTAATATTGATAATAACCATACCATAAGATTGAAGGTCAATCAAATGATTAGCAAACGTACTATGCAGCCTGGCTGAAAAGTGAATCATGACTTCCTTTTCTTTTTCTACAACTAATGTACAGTATTTCAATAATAATTACAGTGGTGAATTGTTTATCTTCGTAGAATTTTTCTCAGGGACTGGGTTTCGTTTTTTCTTTTAACGAGTAATATTTTATGTTAAAACATAATAAGAAAATCTCTCATTGAGGAAATAAAACAAAATGTTTTTTTTTCTTCTTTAATTTGGTTTTGGGATCAAAGATAGCTATTTGATGACGGAAAAAAGCCAGATAATAAACATAAATTATGTCAGTGGTGTTTTTTTTTATTATGGAAGAAAGCATTTTGTTTTACTTCTCTTTCCGGTTATTTGTTTTTAAAAAAATCTTTAAATTTTCGATACGCTCGCGCCCCCCTTGTAGGGTCATCGCGCCCCCCCCAGGGGGGCGCGCCCCACACTTTGAGAAACACTGGTTTAAATACAAAAAGTATATTGTTTAAGAATAAGATAATGTTATAATGAAATAAAAGTTAGGTATTGTTGAATGAGTTCATTCCATTGCTAGAAGAATCATATATTTGGCCTATATGCATTAATCACTAGTTAATTGGTATAGCTGCACTCAAGATAATCTAAGTCTAGATTTGATTATTTTTAATCAAACCGTCTTCTGAAGAAATGCCAAGGCTATGGCAATGGACCTTGTAATTTTGAACCTCGACCGTGGAACAAGAACGAAATCTGCCCTGCTCTCTACTTTCCAAATTTCAACACCACGCCAGAGTGAGGACATCAAGGCACAAGTGATTTAAGAACAGTCAGCAGGGTAATAACCTTTTGAAAATTGTTTTTGAGTTTTTGATATTTCTAGAACCTCCAAATCGGGACCTTTCCAATGATATAACAAACAAGTCTTTACATGAATCAGAAGTACTTTAAAATGATTTTAAAAAAATAATCAGCTTATGAACCACGCCCATTTGACAGATAGAAATGTAAACATTGTCTTTTTAAATCAGGAGCAAAGTTGCAAAGCCTCAATTTATTTTTATTCATACGCATTAGATACCTGTATAGTAACTGCAAATTTAACTGTGTTAGACATGCAAAAAATTTTATAGCCAAATTTGGAAGCGGCGTTTTAATTTGAATGTTATATTTACCTAGTGATTTTACCTAAATTTAAATTTGTACTTTACTTTAAATTTAATTTTAATTAGTTAAAATTGCTGATTATTTAAACTCGCTAAGACTTAGTAATGAGTTAAAAATATTTGAAATTACACCTATGTGCTAATTTAACCATTCTGCATAAAACAATTGGATTAAAAAATAGTACAAAGGTAAGATTTTTTATAAAAATTTCTATTTTCTAAAATTTCTATTTTTAAAATTGTGTAAATTTACTGTGTGTATGTTTCCTAAATGCAATTGTGTATACGGAAGTGACATTTTTGAAATATTTTTAGAACATTTAAATATAAAGCAGCTATCATAACAAAAAATGACAATTTTTTAAAAATTCATAATAATGATTGTTCGATGAACTAAAATTTTGTCTTGGCAAAAACTTATTATGTTTAAAAAATTTCACTTCAGTATAAATATAATGTCTATTAATATAAATAAAAATTTGAGTCTATGTTGAATAGTTTTTTAGAAAATGTATGAGATGATAGATTGAATGTGATGTTTGTTGTCTTTGCGAGAAGCTTGTTACATACATAAAAATACATCTTTCATGTTTAAAAACATAAAAACAGTTTTATTTTGTCTGTTTTAGAAATCATTTGTCTAATTTAGAGTAACTTTTGAAGTTTAAGACTTAGATACTGTCTGCAACAACAAGACCTAATGATAATGTTACGAAAACCTAACAAAAAAGAAACGTCGAATATATATAATCAGGTATTTTTAAATACCATCTCAACTTCACACCCAAACCATATTGATACATTTTCACATTATATTTATGATACTTTCTATTCAAATTTGATATCTGTAAAGCATGAAAACTACTAACTCTTCAAAAATTGATACACAATTGAGAAAATTGATGTAATACTAGATATTACCTCGTTAAAAAAAACTGAAAAATGTTATTCTGGGCAATTTAAAAAATTTTTTGCTTACTATTTTATGCAAAATAAATTGCAAAGATGCTAATGTTTAACAAAATGGGATAAATACATGTTGTAATTCATTATTTTTCTGATGAAGTCACACTTTATAGTAAAAATTCAATTTTCTCAAAAATGATGTTTTTAAAACTGAATGCATCTTTTTCTCAGAAAATAATGTATGTTTGCACATGAAAATTTTTCCCTCATTTTCCTGATATGTAGCTAGATATATTCATGTGATCCCTTTTGGGATTTTCCAAAAATATTTGACTGAAAACCATATATCGTGACAAAAAATGTCAATTTTTGTAAAATTCATACTGATATTTTTATGTTACATGTTTTTGAGAAAACTAAACAAAATATTTTAAATATTTCACTTTTTTGCAAATATTAATGTTTATTTATTGTACAGACAAGTTTTTAAGCTCTAATATTCAAAGGTATTACAATAAATGGTAACTAATTATAACTTAGATGTGTAATGCTTTTTGTTGTTGCGTGAAGCTTGTTACATGCATAAAAATACACAAATTTCATGTTTAAAAACATAAAAACAGTTTTATTTTTGACTTTTTTAGAAATATCTTGTACAGTTTAGAGAAAAATTTGAATTTTGAAACTTTTATAAATTGTGTTCGCATGTGAACATACAAATCCATATAGAAACATTTCGCAATGTCGTAAAATCACATATTTCCAAGCCATTATTTTTACATATTGATACATGTTTACATTATATTTATAATGTTATAAGGTCAAATTTGATATTTGTAATGCATCGAAGTTAAAAATTCTTCACAGATTGTTATATAATTTGTGAAAATTGATGCAAAATGCTAAAAAAATCTCGTTGAACAAAAACTGAAAAATACTACATATGTATTTTCTGAACATTTTAATATTTTTTGTTTCCTATTTTATGCTAAAAAAATAAGATACTAATGTTTAATAAAATAGGGCAAATACATGTTGTAATTTATTATTTTTGTAGTGAAGTGCCTTTTTACATTAAAAATACAATTTTCTCTAAATGATTGCTTTCAAAATGCGTGTACCTTTTTCACAGAATATAAAGGATGAATGTTCATGCAATTTTTACTGAGAATAAATAATAAGTAACTATATATAATAAAGCTACTTCTTTGGAGATTTTCTCAAAATATTTTGCTGAAAAGCAGTTATCGTAAAAAAATGACAATTTTCAAAAGTTTCAAAAAGATACTTTTACGATGAATTTTTTTGAAAAAAGTAAACAATATATTTGAAACATTTATCCAGAGAATAAATAAAAAAGCGTAATTAATATACAGACAAAATTTGAAGTTTTTATAGTTAATAGTTTCTTAGAAACAGGGATCTAAAAAGCTCAATTTAACATTGTCGGTATAGGGGGTACCGACTATTCTTAATACGCATCAGTGGAACATGTCCGTTCTTCAATAGCACAAGAATTTGAACTCAAGACTGACCTGCCATGAATTTGTGTCCATGTGCACTCAGCTATCGGGGCCTTATTTAAATCTAGAAACGATGACAAGGGAATAAAAATGACAAGGTGGATACTTTTATCAACACGTCACACACTTGGAAGCAATCCAATGGCTGTTGATGATACACCTCAGTAATTTTGAACTACGGTCTAGATATTAGGATGATACCTGTAGTCCCTTTCTTCTAATTTCAATATCACTTCAAAAGAAAAGGTTTGAGCCCACACAGACGAGAATCACTTAGTTTGGTGCATTTCGACTCAACACTGAAAAGAACAAGCCCTCCATTCGTGTGGTGCCCATGACTAATATTTTTGGCTCCTCAATATCCGGCTTTTTCTGCTCTATACAGACAAAGGAACGCAACAGACTGGACCCTGGGCGTAATGGCTAGGTTGTTCAAGACGGCTGTAGATTGTTTGACTGGAAATTTTCTTCCAGACCCAGTAGTAAGGTCACGAACAAGCTGAGGCACCGATGTCCACCTATGTTGCCGTACGCTTAATGCCAAGTAACTGTCATCTACAGATGTCGTTGCTCTGTGACAAATTTGACCGACCTTCCGGGGGACAGTACCACTTTGTTTGGAATTGATTCCATAACCGGGAGATAACTTTCGGGCTACCTCTACTTAGGATGTTTGAGCTTCATGCCCCGCCAACGGTTCTTCATCTCCGGGAATCATCTAAGCGCTAATGAGAAGACAATCTCATTGAAAACAGACTAACATGTTTTTTTAATGCTAACTTCAGAAGACTGCGAGCAAAAATTCAATATGATCCCATTTGCTTGAACAGTCTCAATCCAGTAGCTCTACAAAAAGTAACGTAAACAAGATCTTTTCTTAAAATGAAGGTTGATATTGTGCAACCCGTTCTTCAAAATACATAAAATACAAATTCTATCAGTTTTACTGGAGGCATTTTGAAATTATGACGGAAAACATGTTTGTGACCTTATAATTCGACATGAGTACGTTAACGTTGCACCATTGAACTATTTGAGAGCTTTTGGCGACGGACCTCGTAATTTAGAGTTTTGTTAAAGTGATAAAGACGTCACCTGAGATTGCACCTCTTTTTCCAACTTGCACACCAACTGGAGGACATTTGAGCCTCGACAGCTTTAACATGCATTACCCCCTTTATATGGCAGTCTTCAGAGATTCGAACTCATGACACGCCAGCCACGAGTTTAAGACTTAGACCACTTGTCTACCGTGGCCATAAGTGGCAGGGGAAAATCGCATAGATACTTTTGGAGAGCGTCATCCGCTTTTTCAATTTTATTTAACTTAATTAATTCCCTTAGAACGAAAGGGCTATCAAGGTCTACTGGCTAAAGTTCTCATAATTATGAGGCCTGATTCCTGAGTAATGTTTATAACTGAATCGAAATTAGATTTTGAAACATCTCTGTCACTCCGTGTCGGTACTTGAAGATTGAAGTTGAAATAATCGCATGTTTCCATACTATTAAATTTATCTAATTCACCACTCTCAACAATGTATGGAAAGCATCTTAACAAAAATAAAAAGTTGTAGAGTTTTTAGCTAAATATGAATCCTGAATTGTTCTTCCTGAGATTTGAGATAATTGAGGTACTGAGATTTTGCTAATGTGTATCAAAGTGTTAAACGTGAAGAAAGGATTAGAACTTCTGATCCGAAAACGAGTATTTAAGCCACCATACCAAAATGATCGCAATCGAATGGAGGATATTACTGTGATTTATACAGATATCACACCGCCACACTACCCCCATTGCCAGTGATTTGGTGAATAGGTGAAAGAACGATACCATATTCGTAGAGAGCGTGTGAGCAGTTGCGTCACTTTGAGTTTGACGGCTTTGTCGTTTGCGTCATTCGAGCGTGATGGCTTTGTGGGTTGCGTCATTTTTGTGTGATGACTTGTGGTTTGCGTCATTATGCACGAGGTCTTTGTAGGTTGCTTCATCGTGTGTGATGGCTTGATTGCGTCATGTCTATGACGGCTTAGTTATCTTTGTGATGAATAGATGAAGCCACGACTGCTGCGGTTCTTTTGCACGCCCAGGGTCACCAATGAAGGAAAGATTAGAACTGCGTACCTTCTGATCCGAAAACAAGTATCTTAGCCACCATGCCGAAACGGAGGCTATTACTGGTTTATATAAATATCACACCACCACAACCGCATATGCACTAAATATGCACATATGGCATTTCTTGTTTAAGCCGAACTCGCTACTAATTTGTTTTACACAAATGATTCCCAAATCTGATTTTAATTAACTTTTCCTCATGTACCGATGGATCACGTAAGCAAAAACAACCTAAGATGATATGCTACATATATAAGTATACTTATGTAATATTATTTATGTACTAGTATAAATCTTGATGCTAAATAATTGGTTCTGATCAATATATAACTAATAAGTATTAATAAACAGTACATTGTTTTTAAATGAGTGTTAAAAATTACAAGAAAAATTTATTTCGCTTGTGTAGAAAATATGTATCGTTTTAATAACTTCATTTTGAAAGCTAAACAAGTCTCTTTTTCTTGTTTTTTCGGAGTCATCAGTTGTATTTTAATTTTACGCTTTCACAAAGGTTGTGCATCTTTCAAGGAGTGACATTTATAAATAAAGGTTTAGCAATTAAAATAACACATTTAAGTTATATTAGATAGATGACAATAGTTTTTTCTATTTACACTTTCCAACTTATTTTTCAATACCCCATTAAAAGTAATACAATTCAAAAGTCTTACAATTTATTTAAAGCTGAACATTTCAGTTTCACTAAATAAAAATTTTCAACAATTAAATCTTTATAAAAAGGTTATTTGAAATGGGCAAACACGGACAGATTACTTTTAAAACCTATAATTTCCTTTTTTTGTTTTTAAGTAGAATTACTACTTTTCAAAAAAACATCTACATCATAAAAGCGTGAATTGAATATTAGCAGAATTATGCTATATAATTCACTCTAATTGCATTTTAAGTATGTTGCTTATAAAATAACTCACAAGAATGTATTCGCTTACAAATAAAATAAACTCAAGTATGAAAAAAATGAGAGCAAGCGTTTCTCCCCATTTTAAATTTTGTTGATAATTCGCATTAGAAAAGCGAATAAATCATGCAAATATTCTTAAAAATAACTCGACTTAAATCCTTGGTGGAGGAGGTGAAATTAGCCATTTAAAAGAAGGCTGTGTCGTCTTTTCTGTGCAAAGTATGTGGGGTTTGAAATCAAATTCCTTTCTAGAACATACTACGGAAACCCACAAACACAGAACTCCTAAAAACATTTAATTAAATTTGTCTTCCCTGTGTTCGTAAGTTTGGAAGCATAAGGAAAAAGTAATGCAAACGAAAAAAGGTACGAAAATTTTCTTTTTTTCCCGCAAGGAATCCATTTATGCTAACGAAAAGCTTCCGAGTTCTCATTTTAGATACTGTTGTCGGAATTTTCTTAGGGAAAAGACAATACAAAGTATTTTTTTGTTTCCCCTAATTTTTTTTCTTCAGTTTGACTTGCTTTTTGAAAGCGAACATTGATATAAAATAAACAAAAACATTTCATAGAATTTTTTTTGACTTTGTTGCTAAAAATAGGGATTCTAAGCAAAGATTCCTTCTCTCTTCTCTAAATTTTAAAACGAAGTTACTAATTTAAACTGAAACTTGTGATTTTTTGAAATATTCTGCTCGATTTTTGCTGTAGTTCTTTAATTTTAAAGATAAGCCCCACAAACCAATAAAAAGTTTTTTTAAAACTGATTTTAACTTCAATGTTAAAATGAGTCATTGTAGTTGCAAAATAACTCTACTATTAGTCCCGAAAAATTTAAAGGAATATAAATAAAGTTATACTTACAATGGATTTCTAACTGATTTTTTTATTATTCAAGCTATCGTGAATATTTATTAAAATATACAATACATTTTGTTTTATGGAGCCTCGATATGTAATATTATTATGGTACCCCTTCCAATCTCGCTCTTTATTATGGTTCCCGGGGGGATCCGATAGCAGTATGGGTGCAGAAGCCTTTGAATCAAACTTGAAATTATTGCACAAGCCAGGAATTGCAATAATTTATTTTTATTAAAAGAGAAACAGATTTTCTACGCGATGTTCAGGCAAGATAAGTTAAAGTTCACCAATATACGCTTGCTAGAAAATGTCTGCGTTTACGTACTATTGCTTACTTGAACAATGAAAAAAATTTAAAAACTGGAATTTAAAAAAAATTCTAATTATATATATTTTATTCAGTTCATTTTTAGTATTCAGAATAACAAAAGTAAATTTGGTTTGCCTTCATAGGTTTTAAAATAGACAGGTTTGTCGCGATACTAACAAAAATCAAATAGAAAAAGTCTGCGTTCACTGTTTTAGAATATTTTAGAAGTAAAATTTTTTTATTGTTAATATTTACTAATAACTTTTTACTTGACTATAAATAATATAAAAAATATTAAAAATTAATTTTTTAAACAAATTTCTTTACATATTAGTTATATGACAATGCAGTGATTTTGACTGCTTTTGGGCAATATAGGTTCATACTATAAGTTTCAGTCTTTCTGGTGTTAATATGTGAAAAAAAAACAATTGATAAAAAGTTACTTACGTATTAGCTTCACCGCAACAAAATTGACGCCACACGAATCATATCTTAATATCAAAACAACAAAGATTCTAACGGGTTTTACATGAAGTAAATTATTGTTTAAATAAACTAAAAAATCCGATTTTATAGTTAATTGAAATAAAAAGTATAACATAATTCTTATTATAAGAATAAAATGATTAGAGAAAATTAATGTCATTTTGGTAAAAGTGAGTGTGGGGGGTACTTTATACTACACTTTTACACTAATTCTGCATTTCGGAATAAAACTAGTTAGAAATTATAACAATTGATATATTGATAACCTCACGCGCTTTTACGTTATTCATTTTATTCTTACATAAATTAAGAATAAATGATATTAAAGGCCAATTAAGCTTTACGGAAGAAAACCCAAGTCAAAGAGGATAGAAAACGCGAATAGCCTAGGTTGCATCAACTTAAACTTTAATTAAACATAAATGTAATAACAACATAGAAGCTAATGAGAAATAGTTATGTGCAAAGTAATTATAGAAATACTATAAAAAATTGAAGATAAAATGAAATGAAAACTTCATAATGTAGCAATGTTTTAACTGTGATCTCAATTCAATGAGCTAGAAAAAGTTATGTTTTTAAATTATTGTTAAATTCCTTATCTGAAATTCATGAAGATACAGTTTTGATAGAAATAAAGATATCGTAAATTCTTTTTTCAAAAATTTCCTTTTTAACGCTACACAATATATCACAATTTTCTAAAGTTTGAAACTTCATGGGCAAATTATTCAGCAAATAGTTTCAATTGAAAAATCTCTACAACAAAATTCATAAATGACATACATATTTTTAAAGTTTGAAATTCCTTCATACAGTTTTAAAAGTAAACCAGATATATTTTATTCCAACTCTAGCATACTGTATTCTAACTATTTTGAATATATGAATACAAGTTGAAAGATACTTATAGTGAAAACATTTTTGGCTGAAGGAAATATATGGAATCACATGTACATAAAACAGCATTATACAATGTTGAAAGATGTAACACACACAAATATATTTACATAAAATGTTGAATATGGGTTATATTACATTCCTGTATGTACAAACTATTTTAGTGCGTTGCAACATTCGCGCATTTATGCATTTCTCTTAGGAAAATAGAACATCTAAATTTTTTTGTAATATGTCTCGTATCTAAAATCATTTCTCGAAATAATGATTTCAGTTTCATGCAGCAATAATATAAGGAAAATTTTTACTACAAAAATAATTTGAATTGGGAAATTTGAAACATATATAATTGCTGTCGGCGATATTTTGGTAAGCACCTAAATAGTTCTTCCTGTAGTACTGCCGGTTGAACTACTTAGATTATGTATAATTGCAACTTTTCAAATAGGTAACTTCCATTATTATAGTTTATGAAATAAAGGTATGAGCTGTTTTAGTTATTACTTTTCTAAATATTAGTATAAGTGAGATTAGTTTAGTGTAGCGATTCCTAATCACTGTGTTGTGGCACATTTATGTGCCGCCAATTTTTTTTAAAAAAAATATTAATTTATACTCTGAGGAAGAAAATTATAAAATCCAGAACCGAATAATTCGGCCGTTTTATAAAAATAAATTATTCATGAAACTGTTATTGAATATTTGACAACAATAGTAGGGAGAGTTTTTTTATATTGCTTCCAAAATTTAGGTATAAACATTTATTGGGTTCGTAATCCATTTGTGATAACGGATATATTTGTATATGAAATAACCTTGCGTGAGTGAATAGTAACGTCGCTCTGTTCGGCTACACGAGGACTTTTGGCGACAGACCTCGTAATTTTGAACCATGGTCAAGTGACAAGGATGACACCCGAGCTGGCACCTCCTCTCCTAACTACCACACCAAACCATCGGAAGGATGTTTGAGCTCTCAACAGATTTAACGTGAATCTCTTCCTTACATGGCGGGTCTTCAGTAGTACTGGGCTCAAACTCATGACACGCCCGCCAAGGGTCCATTGTTTTGACCACTAGGTTACCGTGGCCACGGAATGAGAGTGGCATTATCATTTGAATGACCAAATATAAACCATTAAATGTAATCTTGTTATTAATTTTTAATTAATTACTCAGTAAATATTTTGTTGTCTTTGTCGTACATATTATATTTTATTTAACATTGGAAATTATCATCATAAACTATTTTACATAGTGTGTTATAGATAAGTAAAATTCTCTTAAACTTGTAACGGGGCTTTACGGAATTTTCTATTAGTCTTCTTGGGAAATCTATGGGGCCAACAACTGAGTTTTCTCACAGCCATCCCTTTCAAGAAAAAACCTGGATATGCAGATTAACTACACTGCTGGACAATTGCTAAGGACGGATAACACTATTATCCATAGCAACCATAAAATGAAAGGAAGCAAAATGTGGAAAATTAGAATAAGTGCGGGATATTAGTAAGAAGAAGTATGAGTATGCACATTTTTTTTCCACGTCTGTTCATCACGTGACAGCGTTCATAAGAGCTTTAAATGTTTTGACGCGTGTGGACAGTTGTTGTTTCAAGTCAAAGTTTTACAGGAGAGATTTAATAGACGAACTTAAAATTTTTGGCATGTCTTCCCGACATCACATAGATGATTTTATGCGTAGCCGAATTATTGGAAAGATCGAAGAACGGTGAAAAATAACAGATGATGCCAGGGAGTTCGACATCGCTCACAGCGTTATTTCACGGCTGTGGAAGTCATTTAAAACTACTGGAATGTGTAGTAGACGGCACGAGGGAGGTCGTGTTAGAAGTACGACGCCTGCAGAAGACAGATGTATCGTCCTATCAGCAAAAATGAACAGGCGCACCACAGCTCAGCAGGTGGCAAATCAGTTTCTTGCTGCCTCAGGAAAGCAGATCTCCCGAAAAACTGTTGCCAGACGTTTGAGGGGAGGAGGACTATACGCACGCAGACTTGTTGTGTGTGTCTCATTTACCAGACAGCACCGTACTGCCTGTTTGCAATGGTGTCGTGAGCATCACAATTGGACTGAACAGGACTGGGCATGCATACTATTCTCAGATGAGAGTAGGTTCAGTCTGTCATCGGATTGTAGACGCCAACTGATCTGGCGCGAGAGTGGTACTGCTTATCGTCCAGAAAATATCCAGGAAAAGGACCGATATCCGACATGCAGTATCATGGTGTGGGCCGGCATCATGATCAATAGCCGCACGCGCCTACATGTGGTTGCGAATGGGACTATGACGGGCCAACGATACATTAATGAAGTTCTACTTCTTCATGTTCGTCTTTTCCGTGGTGCTGTCGGTGATAAATTTGTTTTTATGTACGACAACGAAACATGTCATCGAACACTCGCTGTTCAGGATTGTCTAGACAGCGAGGGTATTCAACGTCTCGTATGGCAAGCGCGTTCTCCAGATCTAAACCCCATTGAAAATGTGTGGGAGATTTTGGAGAGGCAAGTTGCTGGTCGAAACTATCCTCCGACAAACAAGAACACCCTCATCCGTGCACTCACAGAGGAATGGGATAAATTGCCTCAACAGCTGCTGGATAATGTTGTGCAAAGTATGGTACGACGAGTGGAATGTTGCATCACACTCCACGGTGAACATATACCGTACTGATACCTTTCTTTAAGGTGCCTGCTGACTTTTAGATGCATTGTTCCATTTCTCCGTACGCATATCAAATGAACATTTTTTTTTCTTTCAGATGTTTCACAGCTTTTGTACTTTCCAGAATAATAAATATTTTTTATTCTAATGTCTGAACAGTGTGGCAACTATATTTTATCCTACTAGGCCTCATGTCTCGCTTAATGTTATTCTACATAGCAATTTGTGATCCGTCCTTAGCAATTGTCCAGCAGTGTATTATATATATATATATATATATATATATATATATATATATATATATATCCTAAGGCCAGGAGTTTGTTATTGTACTATTGTGCCTATTTCTTCCTATTTAGTATAGTTATCTTAGGTTCTAACTATCTGTGTATTTTTATGATTTGGATTATATATATATATATATATATATATATATATATATATATATATATATATATATATATCGTGGATGTTTAGTAATAGGAGAAGAAGCTGAGTTTCTGAACGCAGTGCTGTTACTGTAAGGATCGGAATTTAGACGCGTGATTACAGGCGGGCTTTAGTTATTAAAATAAATTAAGGTTTTAAGATTCTTAAGATAACTTTGAGTAAAGTTAAGCGATTAGGATTTCATGCGCGAATTCACATAAGGTTTTGAGCTACGTTATATCACTCTAGATTTTTCCTCTATAGTTGGATTGTCTTTGATTATTATATTTGGTAATAATAAATTGGATTTATCATGGATAGCTTAGGTTATCAATCTTTACTTCCAGCAAATTTAGGTCGAGTAGATGAAGAGATGGCTTCCCCAGGCGGGAGGTCATTACAAACTTATTTTATTTTTAGTGTGCCGCCAAATTTTGAAATTGTTAGAATCAATGGTTACGGATTATAATTAAATCTTATAAAAACGGCAGTTATACCTAAATGAATTGAAAGTAACAGGAGGGATGGTTATTACTGAAGTATATATATATATAATTAAATGCTGCGAAAACAATTTTAGAATACATTAGTTATAGTAAAAGCTTATACTCTTCCCTCCAAAACTTTAAAGTAAATTTACCATGGTTCAAAAACAAGAAGTTTGCCTCCAATAGACCTCGTGTTGCAGATTAATCACACAGACCAAAATCTTATTCTTAGTTCTTCTATTACATGAGCCATTCCTTCGTTGTTTGGCTTTAGGCAATTACTTTTTGTTGTTTGGCTTTAGCGTTACATAATTTAATACATGTTGAACCAAAGAATAAAAAATTTATATACATATTTATTATTTCATCCTTTCTAACGTAATTTTTTTGTGATCATTCCCTATTAGGAACTCTCCTCATATAAGATATAATCAAAAAACGTTTTTTGTTTCTCTAAAGGTCGTTTTCTGAGTCCCGGCTTATTCAATTCCTACTATTAACTCCCACTCTCTGTTTATTTATTTGTTTGTTTATTTATTTATTTATCTTAGTGTAATTTTCAATCGTTAATAAAATACATTTTAAAGCGTTCAATTGAGCTGAAATTTAATGTACGTGATTGTTTTGGATGACAACACAATAATTTAATTACAATTAATAAAAATTAATTAATTAAAACTAATTATTTAAAGAATTACAAATACAACCACGTTGGTGACTTAGCGACCATTTTGGCGACTTGCGTCAAAACTGGAAAATGTTTTTTCTCACGTTTTAAAGCATTCAGTTAAACTGAAATTTTATATACACAATTGTTTTGGACAACAATACGATACTTTAATAATAATGAATAAAAATTAATTACCACTTAATGTTGTGGTTTTGTCCTACGTGTATACATTTTTGTATTAATTGTAACTAAAAAAAAACAGCTAAAATAAAATTTTCTTTGTTGATCTAATAGGAATTGACTTAATTTTTTTATATTACTTGTTTATCTAGCAGATGAAAAGAAATGAGAAATTAATTGCATAAGTACGCGAACTTTAAAATAACGTGACAGTTAAATTCCGAAAATATATCCTCTTGTTCCAAAGTCGAGTACAGAATATTTCCTCAACGATTACCCGGGGTTTAACGTTTTTATATTAAATTTTATCAGAATTTATTGAGGACATTCTCATTGGACGACATAGCTTATTGCAAACCATTAGTAGTTAGTTAAAGAAATTCCCCATGGCAAAATACTTTTATGACGAATTTATTCACAAATTCTTCTCTCTTTTTGAGTTCAATGCGTTTGAACTCTAGTTTATTAATCCCAGACAGCAACTTTAAAGACCCCGATATTTCTACATATTCATAGAAATACATATTTTCAACCATATTTCTTAAAAATTATTAAGTGTTCGGGCATTTTAAAAGTTAATACCGGAGGCAATTTGAATATTTTTTTAATATGCATTAAAGGACACGCACGCTCAATGATCTTCACATCTTTCCGCTGGAAAGTAATTTAAATCTGAACTAAATAAATTATGCTATTGTACTGACATGCTGTATGAGTTTCAATAAAAATAAATTATTTTCCATCCCTTTAAAAATCATATCAACGACAGAGAATCAAATCAAAATAATCTCATTAACAATGGAACTGCTGTGGCTTGATAAAAGAATTTCGTTTCATAGATTTGAGAGTTTGTTGTATCGGGATTCATTTTCTATAATGACAATTGTGTGGAGTTATAGAAGATAGATGTGTGCTTCTCATGTTAAATCTAACGATCTCAGTCCTAAAACTATTACGTGACCTGGTTGTAAAATGTGTAAGATTTTTTTTATTTGTAAAAATAATTTCTTTGAATTATTATTATGCTTATTTTAATTAAAAATCTGCAGACTAATGTTAATTTTAAACTAATTTTCCTTGTGCAATAATTCATTTAAACTTTCCCTCGAGTGATTTTAATTCGTAATAGTCTTGAAACCTCTAAGACCCCTCTCATGTAATTAATTTCTGTTTATCTCATTTAGCGGGAAATAATCACTTTATCAACCAAAAACTGAAACTTCGGTGTTTTTAAAGCAGTCTCTTGCATTACCCCCTGCGTATTTGGACCAATCAAGAAAGCCTTTACTGGAAATCATATGATTCTACCAGTTTCCGGTTGATCAAAATTATAAATAGACGAGATCTCTGGAGCAATGAAGGAATGCTTTTGTGAACGTCATGTAAATCGCGCGTGTTAATGTCTTGTTTTGAGTGTGTTTTCCAAAAAGTTTTATGTTGATGTGTGTGTGTAAATGTTTCTCTACAAAACTAAATAAATGAGTACTTCTAACTAACAAGATGTTTCCTCCTTAATTGTTCCACAAGAACCACCAGAAATCCTGTTTTATAATTATGTATGCCTTTTTTAAATGAAGCTACCCTGCGGGCTGGTGCCTTATGGAGTAGAGGTCCATTAGGAAGATTGGTGTAAATAGCTCTAAATAAGCTTATTGATAGAGCTCAATCTTCCCTCGGCAAAAAAAAAGATTTTTTCTACTCTTATTGTTTACATCGTGCACAGTTATTCCACACATTAAGAAATTAAATTTGAAAAATTTCCAAAAAGGCTTTCAAGTGAATATTGTATCAAAATCATATTACCAGGAAACAATTATTTTGATCTTTGCCAATGTTTAAAAATATAAATTTTAGTTCACCTTTTCTTTAAATTTATATAATCTAAAAACGCTTTAAAATGCAACAGTGAACATTATTAAAGTAAGCCATAAGGGATTTCAAAATACAGAAGCACAAAAAAAAATTTCAACGCTATCATAAACGCTGGAACAAGAAATGTAAAAAATATTACGCCAACATTATTTTTTTATGATTTAAAACTAATGAGTATATACTCGTACCTTTTTATATTATTTTATTTTATATATTTTTTATTACTTCAGCCTTTTTTATTTCCATTTCACGCAATGTAATAGTTTCGAGACCGTACTGCACACGCAACATAATGATTTTTTGAACACGCAGGGCACATAACAAAACAGATGTACAAAAAATATGTTTTCATTGTTCTTCAACTTTTTTTAAAAATGAACTACTTTAAAAACTTATCGATCCTTCGCAAAAAAAAATAGTTTTGAAGTATTTTTTACTTAGTATTATTTTGTGAAAAATAACTTGGTACTTTTTATGATTCCGTTTTCAGAGATTAATGTATGTATATTGTAGAATTTAACTTCTTACTCTATAATTATTCTAGTAAAAACATTTCTATACTTATTGCTATAATGCATTTTGGCCAGTAATATTATACTTTAAACAGTAAATATTCAGGAGTTTGCAGTTAACCAAAAATTACTTTCAACGCCTCAAAGTCAACAGTCAGCCTCTTCACGACTAATAGGCATCTTTACAACTACTCTAACCGAGCTTTTCCTATTGTGAACGCTTGAAATGCAGTAAATGCCCTACCTATCTTGGTTTCACTTTAGACCTGGAAGTGAACTGTGGTAAACACATTGAGAAAACAGTTGATAAAGCGATTAATAATACGATTAATTTGAAAGTTTATTCACTGGAAAACTTAATTTTCAGTGATTTTTCAGGAGAATACTGTACACTGTATTTGTTCCTATAAATACGTTTCAATTAAAAAATTCGCGTAATATTCATTATTTTGAGTATAAATAAGGGGAGAAATCTTATTGAAAATTAGTCTAAATTATAGTTACATAGAGCAAACTAAATATGCACTGGGAAACTTACTAACTTACGAACTTACTTAATATAACTTACAAGAATTATAAATTTTTTCAAGAGCATGAAGAAGAACATAGTTAACTACTAAGATAATTATTGTTCTAGACACACTCAACATATTATATCTAACCACTTTCCAAATAAAATTTGTAAAAAAGTGCTTACACTCGTTTTAAGATTTATCTCTGCATGATGAAGCTGCTGTTGTTCATTCAATCGATCACTCAAACTTCTAACGTACTCACAAACAGTATTTATAGTAATAACTCATGTAACGGACACCCACCGGAATATTCGTTCTTTTAATAGCGGTGCCTCTTCTTCAAAAGAGATATACCAAAAAATGTAATTTAATCAGAAGTTCATATAATGTGTCAAGCTCGTATTAAATCATATATATATTAATATGTAACATAGGTGTATTTGTTTATTTTACTATCCTAGAATGTGCATCTCAACTAGCAATTCTTTGTTCTTAAGCACATGATTTTCTTGGTTTTCCCACACTTATTTTAAATTTCTATTCTAAATTTCTCAAACTAAGTTTATTTCAATTTCTGAAGCACGAATTACCATTTTTGTTGTAATGTTCATCTTTTTCACTGCAAAGCCATGCTATAAAACAAACGTAAAAATAACGCACAAGTACAAAATTACACCTCTTTTGCAATGTAGTCATAGAAAGAAATAGGAATGAGATAGAGAGAGAGAGAAATGTTTACTCTCTCTAATTAGAGAAATCCCTGAGCCTCTGCAGGTTCCAGTCATTTCTCCACTTTCTCTTTTCAGTTGGTTCGTGTTTTGTATAGCTTTGCAGTTTACCAGAGTAGTGAATCCAACTTTCATTTGAAAGTAATATTTAAGTTGTTTACATTTGTTACATGTGTGATAATTGCAAATATTCAGTTTTCCTAAATCGGCGTTTTTATTTAAAAGTAATAGGTAATAGGTGTGAATATATATATATATAAAGTGAAATCGCTTCATTATCTATTCTGTTTTTTCTATAAATCGCGGTGCCTAACAGATTAAAGCTGTATTTTTTCCTCTCGTCCTTCCTTCTTTCCTTTTTTATGGTTAAATTGATTTATTATACCGTAAATATGTTTAAATTTTTTAAAAAGCGAAAAAGCATTTGAAAATAGTATGTTTAACTTTTCACTTTTATTTGAATCTTTTTTTCAATCAAATTTAAATAGAGGGCTCCCTAATAAAAGGTCAATCCATTAAGGTCCCTATACAAAGGGATTGAGAACAACAAAACTGTCCTTTAAATATGGAGATACTATACAGTATGTCTCTCTCTCCACCTACATATATAATGAATTCATTTTGTTAATTGAAGTATTGTAGTCGTGGTAAGGCAAAAACCAAAAAAATTATCTACTCATGAATTTATTTTGGACATTTTAGCGTTAGGAAAATACAGCGTCTTCTCTACTCAAGCAACACAGAGCAAAATTATTTCTTTCTACATTCAGAATAAAGGAAAAATATAGTACGAATGTTATAATACCGAGTTGAAGCGAAAGGATATATTAACTATTTTTAGAAATTATGTAAGTATTGTAAAGATCAGTTTCAATCACTCAGCAAGGCACGTGTACGCTATTGCTATCCTTATCCTTATTCTATGAATCGCGAGTAAATCTGTCAAAAATTCAAGATCTAATCCTTTTATCGAGCAATTGTAAATAAATAAATCAGAAGTTAGGTTTAAATCTTTCATTGCAAAATTAAATAAAAATTGTGTTTCGAAAGAGGGCAATTTGTTATAATTTAGATAAAAACATGCAAAATTAGAGTTTTTTTTAAAGCAAATACTAAATTATCACACACATATGCACATACATGTATAATACGTAGAATTTTCTTTTTTTCTTTAAGATCAAGAGTCAGCTTTTCAAATTTGCTGTTCCTTTATTACCATCGAATGGTGCTATTTTTAAGAGGGGGGGGATGGATTACTTATAAGAAGAAAGATACTACCTTTAATACTAAATGAATTCTTGTATATTATGTGGTATTCTCATATATTGAAGTGTATAAAAGAAATGTAAATATTGAAAATAGTAAAGTGAGATATTTTAAACCAAAATAGGACAATCCAAATCAAAAATATCATTTAAATAAAAACGTAGCTGAAAAATAATTTTTTTTCTTAAGCACATATTTTAAAATAATTTTGAATTTATTGTAAAACAAATCTGCCAAAGGAGAACTTAATTTCATTGTAAAGTTCACAATGACTTTTAATCTTATAGGCAAAAAAAAAAGACTATTATATGTAACTCAAACGATTACCGTTAATATCTGAATAATATCGTTGAAATAAATGTAACATTCTTTCTTTCCATCTTACTTCCAGTAATATCAAAATTAAAATATCATTCCTTTACGTTTTAAAATTGAAATTAACACACACACACTTAAGCAAATTGATTACATTGCATTCACAACAGATTATTCTACCGTTATCTTTTGCAAAAGTACAACAAAAATAAATTCAGCCCTCTATTGAAGTTGATTTCAACGGAAATTTACTTGAATATTAACTTTGAAAGTTATAATTTTGTAATCGAATCATTTTCTTAAGAATATATTAATACATTGTATTACATAGTAAAAAAAGATGCAATTCATTAATGCAATCGTGGTATTTATTTATAATTGAGTTTGAAATCATATTTACACCACATTGTTTTAAATACTTCACTGGAAAAAATGTAAATATTTTTTTTTATGCTTGTTGATGTTTTCAGCTGATAATGAATGATTTATCACATTCGCAGCTTGCAGTATGATGGTTAAATTTTTAAAAACGTGAGTGAGTGAAGATTAACGTCACACTGTTCAGCAACACGAAGGCTTTTGGTGAAGGACCTCGTAATTTTGAACCATGGTCAAGTGACGAGGACGACACCTGAGCTGGAATCCCCCTCTCCTAACTTCCACATCCCACCAACGGGAGGACGTTTGAACTCTCGATAGATTTAACGTGCATCACTGCCCTGCACGGTGGGTCTTTGGTGT
The DNA here is from genome assembly GCA_019973935.1 of Trichonephila clavipes. Taxonomy (NCBI): domain Eukaryota; kingdom Metazoa; phylum Arthropoda; class Arachnida; order Araneae; family Nephilidae; genus Trichonephila; species Trichonephila clavipes. The sequence goes on along the minus strand of BMAU01017169.1, from coordinate 918,054 downwards.
TATTGGGCTCGAGCTCGTGACACGTCAGCCAGGATACGATGTCTTGACCACTAGGCTGCGGCTACATAAAGACACCAGAAGAGAAAAACTAATAAAAGCTATAGAGAAAAAAAACAATATAATTTAAACGAAAATAAATTAAAAAAAGTTCTCTCTAAGAAATTATTGTAAATAAAATTTATTGGCTCGCATGCCCCCCCTGTCATCTTAAAAAAACAAATAACCCCATTTTTAAGATGAAAAAATTATTTTTGTGGTTTTATGTACTCAAAATATTTTAAGCAGGAATACTTTAATAAGCAAAACAAAAGTTTAGTCTTTAACTTTTTTAGCTGTTATATTAATGTATTATTTAAACAAAATTATAAAAATATAAGTTAAAAGAAAAAATTTTAACAGTTACGTTTTGATAAGTAAGTTCTGTAAGTTTAAGTTAAGTTCTGATACATTATAACTTATGTTATAATATATCAGAACGTAATTGGCAGGAGTCCAAGTAAAAATTCAGGATGCTTTTTCGAAATCCCTCACTGAAAATACTGAAGCTCTCCTCTTTCTCCTAATAATTAAATTATATAAATAATGTTAAAGCACAACAAGTATTAAAAAAACATTTTTTAAAGTCAATTCCTACCTAGGCCAACAAGAAAAAATTTATATCAGTTAATTAAATTTAATTAATGAATAAAAATAATTGAAAAAACTGTATTAACATCGTGTTATCCACTACAAGTTTAAAAAATGTATTTTAACTTGAGTGGCGCCATCTGTTATAGATAGTTGTAACTTCATCAGAAATAACGCAGAATATATTTATAATTAAAAAATAAAATTTAATTAATGAATTAATATTTAAAAAAATGTACTAACAACAAGTGTCATCCAATCCGAGTTTAAAAAATGTATTTGAACTTGAGAGTAGATGAATAAAATGTACTTTATTAACGATTGAAAATTTGAATATATATATATATAAGGAGAGTGTGAACTGTATTAGTAGGAAATAAAAAAAGGTCACACTTTTTTTTCCAGTTGAATGAGGTTGATTTACAGACATTTAGACCCATAGTCGAAATCACGTGACGTGGATAGCAACATTTCCCCACGTTTTGAATCAGTGTGTAAATTTCGTATGCTTGATATGTTTATTTCTTGTGTGTGAAGCTTATTTCTAAAATTTTATTTATTTTTATTATATTTTTGCATTATCCTTGTTTAATAATTAGGTATGAAGTATTTTTCGTAATTTTTTAGCATAATTTTTGTTTCAGTTTAGTATATCTGTCATTAGGTGTTAGTGTGCGAAGACGGTAGCTTCTTGCAGTGTTTGTTTATATATTTATTAATAGTTTTAGATTATTTTTAGCATCCTAATAATAAGTCCTTTGTTTTCATGTAGTTTATTATGTTTATTTACGCATGAAAATGATTTACAGTATAGAATTGAGACCATTGAGTTTGGAAAACCTTCTCATATGTATACAATTACTTATTGGTACATATAGTGTATCACACTCCTCATAAATTCATAAAATAGTGTAAATTTATAAGAAACATGCAGATATGAAATTGTCCCATTTTGTGTGTGTGTGAAATGTTAATGCTTATACCCTGATTTCCTTAGTAAATACCAGCTACAAATATTTAATGTTTTTAGAAATACTATGTCTATAATTTCTCATAGAAGAGTACGGAACATTCAGAAACAGGAAATGCAAGTAAATATAATTTTGGAAGTAAATTTTATAATAAGATTTGTCAATGACATGGATATATTTTTGTTTATTTAAAAATTTTCATACCCATTTCTAATGCTTAACAAGAGATTTATACTTTTTGAGAGCAGAGTGTATAAAATAATAGTTGGTTAATAATGAAAGTTTTTCATTAATAATTAGGAATTCTTCTGTGATGGAAATGAAATTGTTTTTAACATCATTTAAATGTTTGGGATATCTGAAATAATCTCACTATAAACAAACATTTTATATGCTTTATAGTTTGACTTTCTTTGTGTAATTATTACCCTTCATAAGGTTTGAATTTTTTTAGAAATGCCTGTCTCCAACATTCAGAAAGAAATGAACTTGACTTTTAAAAATAAATTAAGAAACATGCTTAAAGAAATATGCTTTTTAATAAAATTATTTTAAAGTAGTTTTATATTCAATATATATACACACAAATTTATCTTCCATAATATACACATTTTATTTAAAAAAATTTAATGTGTTAATTTTTTACCTCATTCAGAATGAAATTCTCGATAAATAATATATTTTTACTAAAATGGTGCTGCGAATAAAGGCTTTAAAAATGTTGCATATATATATATATATATATATATATATATATATAATTCTTTTTACTTATAACTTTACAAAAGGTAAATGGTAATTTGCATTTCTAATGTTTGAAAAGGGTTTTTAATATATTTTCAAGTATAAACAATAATGAACCTGTAGTAAATTAAGATATTTTTTCATTTCTGTAGTGAATGCTTTTCGAAATTTGTTTCCCAAAAGAATAAAATTATATAGTAATACATATTTGTCTGTCTGTCTCTCTCTCTCTCTCTATATATATATATACATAATACATTATATATATATATACATATTTGTCTCTCTCTCTATATAATACATTATATATATAAATATATGTCTCTCTCTATATAATACATTATATATAGAGAGAGACAAAAACTTGTTTTATTATATGACATGTAGGGTTACGTATCAGATTCTTGTGTTTTTATTTTAGATAATTTAATACAGAAATATTTATTAACTACTCTGAAGATGAGTAAAATAATTAAAATTTAAGTTAACTAAATATATTTTATATTTTTATGTATGTTCTCTAGATAATTTAATTTAAAATAAACGAAAAATATTTACATTCCCGTAGATATCTATCCAAATTTCTTTTAGCAGAAGTTTCTTTAGTGAACACAAAAATAGTATAGGAATGGAGCTGGCGACAATTTCTAAAAATGTTTGGTATTGAAAACAAGATTTTTCAAAGTGGTCAGAGCATAATAAGTGAGGAGATGGTTTAAAATCCTTGCGCTTCATCACGTTAACTAAACACTCGAATTTTTTTACCGGGGATATTAAAAACAGATTTTTTTCCCTATACAATTATCTGATATTTTACTGTAATCGAGTTATAATGTAAAAGAGAAAGAGCAAAATAGTGCATAAAAGAAGTGTTAGGTTAGAGTTAAGCGGGAAACAAAAACCAAAACATATTCACGTGATCATGGCGTCACATGAATCAACCTCATTGTGACCTGCATGAACCTGCATGGCACCCTAGGTCAGCAATTACAGACTAAGACATTGCCAAAATTCATGATATGAATGGGTTCCACATCACATCAGTGGTCAGACTATTAATCAAGACAACTACATTGAAATACTAAAAAGGCATTGTGAAAAAATTTGGAAAAAAAAGGTCAAAATTGAGGAGGGATGGATGGCTCTTGCATCATGACATTGCACTCGCTCCTACAGGTCTATCTATAGAGAGCAGTTTCTGGTCAACAAAAACATTACGGTGAGGGAGCATCTTCCTTATTGACCTGATTTGGCTCCATGCGTCTTTTTTTTACATACTGTTAAATCTTGCTTAAAAGGAACTCATTTTACCTCATTTGAGTGTTTGTTCAAGCAAAAACGGAGAATCTCCTGAAGGGACTTCCAAAAACCTCTCTCGTTCCAGAACTATTACCAGCAATGACAGCCCCAAGTGCAGAAGTGGGTGAATGCTGAAACAAACTACTTTGAAAGCGATACTGTCACGGAGACCTGGTTCTGGAAGTACAATGATTTATTGGACCAGTCTCGTTTTTTGTGTCACACCTCGAAAACTTATATTTAAAACGATAGAATTTTTTTATAAAATTATTTCAAATTAGAGAGGATTGATTAGAAGATATATTTGTAAAAGGTTCTCAGATATTTTTCAACAAAATCAAAGGAAAATGTAACTAAGATACACTAAAAGAGAGAATATGTCTTTCTAATTGCTTTTATAATCTTTAGTGTCTTAAAAATGTTCGCAAATAGCATTAAAATCGGAAAGATGTTAGTGTCTAAATAATTATTAAGATATTTTTTTATATTGTTTCCAGATTCAAATGGAAGTTAGAATCTCATCAACAAAAATTCGATTAATGGATCTTGATATTAATATAAATAGATAATTTTATGCAGTTATTTCAATCATTTAAATTACTTGAATATATTTTAAAAAAATAATTTGTGAAAATAATTCCTGGTCATCTTATTTTTATTGAATATTTTATTGTGAGTCAGTTAAAAAGTACGTTTCTCTCAGTTATATAAAAACCCTTTTAATTTTCTTCCTACTGATAGGTGTGATTAAATTTGGTAGACTTAAAGTGGTATATAGAGGATTTTGGAAAAAAGACTTAAAAGGCTTCTGCCTTCAAACGTTTGTCTGTGGAAATAATCACCTATGATTAGTTAAAGTTGGAAATGAATATAAATGTAGAATATATTCTGGAAATAATCTTTGCTAAGTCAATTAGCACGAATTTCTTAAGCTTAAGAGTTTTTTTTTCTAATTTATCGATTAAAAATTTTTTATGTAAGTTGATAGAAAAAAAACAAAGAAAAATTCATTGTGAGCTTAAAATCTCAAAGTTAATTCTCTCAGTCATGAATAAATTTTCAAAGAATAATTATTCACAATTGGAGTACCTTTTTTGAAAAAAGAACTGAAACCTACTGTTAATTAACTATTGTCATTCTGCGTATTATTTCCTTATAATTCTAAATAATTTAAGACATCATAAATTATTACGAAGAAGCATTACTGTTTTTCATATGTTCGATTGAAGTAAAAATACAGTCTTAAATTAGGATTTTATTGTTTCCGTGAAAATAAATATCAGAAGTAGATAAAAAATATTCGTTTGAGAACAAGTTAAACTATACACATTTTTAAAATTTTCCCTGAGGGTTAGATTTTTAAATTTATTTTATATTCTTCTTGAGATAACGAAATAAGATAAAGTTGTGAGAAGAGTGTAAGTATTCGTATTTATCATTCATCAGTTTAAGTTTAAAACGCCGTTTGCTCAGTTTTAAAATCAGCGTTTTTTCTATAGTTTTATCTATATCTCTCTTTACATATGTACGTAGTAGAATTCAAAAGTTCCCGGATTGAGTCTATAACTCCAAAAATATTACGAATTAAAATGTTGAAACACATCCTCCTTCAAAAACAGATCCTTGAGCAACAACACACTTTTGCCATCGCTTGTAAAGGTCATCGAAACACATTTCTAGAATCCATATTTAGTCATGTCATTTAATTCAGTCTGCGATGCACTTTTTACTTCATCTGCAGATTGGCCTTCGTTTAACATGCTAGGAACGATATGTTGACACACCCTACGCATGTTCAGATCCTTAGTCAGTATCCATTGGCATGTGACTGAGTATATCCCAACTCATTCTGCTATTGTTCAAAGAATGTTCTTATGTGCCGTCGCATATACCTTTTCGATGTTTTTAGTGGTACAGGAAGTCTGCGCGTTTGTCCTCTTCGACACTTTCCCTACCTTCTCTGAAACGTCGATGCGACTCAAAAGCTTGCACATACGCTAATGTATCCCAGCTTTACACATGCTTAACAATTTCGTAACTCTTCCTAGCATTTTTTCCCAAACATACACAAAATTCGATATTCATTGTCTGCTCAACAAACGCAATTTCTTTCAATAGCCGACGACTAAATGCATGTGCCTATAAAATACGACGCCACACAGGGAGCAGTCCGTTTTCTCAATCTGGCAATCGGAAATTATTTCATGGCTTTAAAGTCTTCATAACTATATCTAATGATCAAAAATCATAGTAATTAATGTAAATTGGGTATTCGTTTCTATTTTTTACTGACGAATAAGCTTAATAAGGTCTTAACAAATTTATGTCCAGTTTGAATTTGATCAAGAATAAATGATTGCTGAGTGGAACTAACTAGTTTTTAAGCAAGGATCTAAGGATATTAACAGAAGCAGTAATTTATTCGGGGGAGAATATTGTACAAGAAATATTGTGGCAAGTAAAAAAAAATAAAATTTTAAGCAAATACAATCAAACATAACATTGCACACATATACAATAAAGGATAATAGGCAGGGTTTAAAAGGACTCGGCACCCTTTGAACATTTTTTTTTATTTATGTATTTAAAAATTACATTTTAGCATTATATATAATGTTTTTTTAAGAAAATGATAAGAGATAAAATTTTGCACATATTATTCACACAATTTTACAAATTTAATTTACTTTAAAAATTTTTGAAATTTTTAAAATTTTATTTTCTTTGTGTTAAATAATTTTTTGACACGAAATATCTGTAAAATTTCTGAGGATGTTTTAAACACCATTAGGGATCGATTTTACAATACCTTAATTAGTTTTGTAGAAAAAGCATAGTAAAATTATACATATATATATATATATATATATATATATATATATATATATATATGCTGAAATTCAACTAAAAGCCTAATATATTTCCCACATTTCAATTTTTTAAAAAGGAAGTATTCTATTTACAGAAAAATGGATCCCTAATTTTGTTACATGCATTACGTATAAGCCACAGGGACAAAATAGAAGTGATTGGTAAAAATAATTGTGGAAGTAGTAATTTGAATGCGAAGAAAGACAATTTGAGAAAAAACCATTATAAAATTTTTAATTCTGCTAAAATAATTATTATAAGTTTAAATAAACATAAAATACCACACTATTAGTTATGCATTTTTCTTAAAAATAATAAAACATAATATAAATCTTACTTCCCCAACAACCACGCTTCATTCGACTTGGAGAAGAACTTTTCGTTTCTATGGCACCTTATTCCTTGTTTCCCTACAAACGAGCAGAAATTTTTAACAATTTTTCTAAATTTTAATTGCTGCTGGTTCTTATATTTTTAAGAGTTTGTTGTGCTCTTAACTAAACTCAAAACAGCATCAATTTTGCGCTTAGGATCTTGCACTTCATTACACACATTGAATAAGGCATGCCGAGTAATACCATCGGTCAACGCTGAAAAAAATCATAACTTAGAGAGTAGCAGGTAGTAGCAGCTAAATTTGATATTAAATTAAAAAATCTATATCTCTACTCTATGTGACTTAAGTGTCACTGTGATCAATCCGTGTCAATCCGAAAAGTTCTACTCCAATAAACACAAAAAACCGACATATGTTAGTAGGAGTTACATGCTGTGCTAAATGTTATATTTTTACAAATTTTAATCAAACTTGAACCTAAGTTGAAAGTCACACACAAATCAAGAAATTATTTACCCATGGCATGTATTTTTTTTAAAAAAAACTCTTAAATCTGCAAAATCTTTTTCAGACGAAACGATTGAACTTCTTACTAGAAAATGACGCTCATAAGTGTTACTTTTAGTAAGAAGGAACCCGGTCTAAACCACTGATTGTAGAATATTTCCATTCACGTACTGACGAAAACTGTTTACCAAATGGCTAGGGAACATATGAGGACCAAAAATAGTGGTTTTTTTTTATTTCGCGCAATTTCATTTTTGGACTTTCCGAGCCCCAGATTGGAAAAACTGCCCACTGTGCTCCGTGGCGAGCCACCGACAGCGGGATTCGGGACAAACCTTTTTCAGAGAAAGGGAAGAACGCAAAAACACAAAAAATATATCGAAGTAGCTCTACCGCAAAAATTTTCCACGTTATAAGCTCATTTCGGGAACTTTTAAATCCTACCTCGTATGTACGCTTATGTATATTCTAGTAGGTATACCTGTTCTTCCCACGGGGGTGAATGAGTGAATATTTAGGTTTCCCTATTCACCTACACAAGGGCTTTTGGCGACGGACCTCGAAAATTTGAACCATGGTCAGGTGACTAGAACGACCCTAGAGGTCAGGTGGCACCCCTTCTCCTAACTTACACATCACACTAACCGTAGGACGCTTGATTCCCGGCAGTTTTAGCATGCATCACTAGGCTCGAACTCATACTATGCCAACTACGAGTTCGGTGACCTTGACCACTAGGCTACCATGGCCTCATCCTCAGGGTGAATTGAAACATATACCAATCGCAAAATAGAAGGATAGAGTAGATTTGAATTTTGATAAGAAAAAATTTAATTACAAAATATTTTAAATAAATTGGGAAAATCAAATACAGAGAGTATTATAATTCAGCAATAAATAAATAAAAATAACAAAATCAGATTCGTTAAGGTATCCGACTACGTTTGGAACCGTGATTTTCAAAAGCGCATAAATGGATAATTTTCATGATATTTAGTGTCACTTTGATTAGAATATATGCATAAAATTGTTTTGAGGACATTTTGATAAAAAAAACAATTTACTTAAATACAATATTTTAGCAAAAAATTAACAAAGAATAATCTTTTTTTCCAAATGTTCTCCTTTTGTGAAAAATGCTTCTATTAGAGTAACATTTCGCCTGTATATAGCTGAGACCTGTGTTCAGAGGTTCATCTAGAATTTTTGAAATATATAACTTAGAAGTGGGTTTATTCATGTTTTACGATAACAGAGGGGAGCAATTTTAAGGAAAAAACGCGAATAATTATTTCAATTGGTGGTAACTCTGAAAATAATGTGAATTTTTCAAAAATTCTTGTTGAGCCTCTGTAGAGTCTCTGTAGTATTTCCGAAAATTTTCCGTTCATAAGGGTTTTACACACACACACACACACACACACACACACACACACACACACACACACACACACACACACACACACACACACACACACACACACACGCACACGCACACGCACACACACACACACACACACACACACACACACACACACACACACGTAAGCACGCACGAACGCACAGACACGTAAGCACGCACGCACACAGACACGTACGCACGCACGCACGCACAACCAAAACATGGCAGCCAGAGTTGAAGTCCGTAGGTTTAATAGTTCAAAAATTGTAATTCTGTTATTAATAGCATCTACGCAATCCTCGGGGGAGTTAATTTCCACACACACACAAACTCCGTGCTCTTGGTGGATCTCTATTTCTTAAAAGGATCTCATGCCTTCCAAATATTAAGAATGTAAGTCTTTTGGCTCAAAAATAGAATTCTTTATCCATAATATATCCCACTCCTCTTGGGAATCGTTTTCGTGAAAGATAAAATACGTGAAGCCAGATGACTGGAGATTTCCTTCAGGTTAAATAAAAATAAAATTTATCAAAAGTATAATTAGAGATGTTTGCAGTTTTGATTTCCTGAATGCTATGTGTAATAATTCATAAATGTTTCAATATTCGATTTTAGAGTGATTGAAAGTTTACTAGCGTCATACTATAGAAGCAAAAAGAGGGCTATTGGAGAGGGACTTCGTAGTTTCGAATCTCGGTCAAATGACGAGGATGACATCATAGCTGGGAACCTCTGTCTAATCTACCACACTACGTCAACAGCAGAATTTTAAGTCTCTACAGATAAAAAGTGCACCGGCTCATCTATTCGGTGCATCTTCAGCAGCTCTAAGACACAAAATGACACTCCAGCCACAAATTCGTGACTATGACTTCTAACCAACTGCGGCCATATTCAATTTTAGAAGATATGTATCAATGAGATATTTACATTGATATTTGATGCAATTTTCAAAATAATTGCATAAAATAATAAACATCTTTTTCTTTCGGCTATTAATACGAATTTGTCTAAAAGACTTACTGAAAATTTCTTTGACTCGGTTAAATTGCCTGTTACTTTCTTCCTTCTTCTAAATTTACTGTTTCCGTGTAGGGCAACGATGCACGTTAAATCTGTTAAGAGCTGAAACGTCCTACCGTTGGTGTGGTGGGGTAGTTAGGAGAGGAGGGAGGGTGCCAGCTCAGGTGTCGTCCACGTCACTTGACCATGGTTCAAAATTACGTGGTCCATCACCAAAAGCCCTCGTGTCGCTGAAGAGTGCAACGTTAATATTCAATCAATCAATCAATCTAAACTTACTGTTACTTCATATCTATGCAAGACTCTTTTGACACACATATATATATGTATACTATTACAAAACAATCCTCGATATTTCCAGAACATTTTCCCAGATAGACTTGAATTTCTAAATCTACTATGCATATATGACATGTTTCAAGTCAACATAAGCTTTGTTTTAAAAAAAAAGTGGTTTTATTCTGTTAGCCATTGGGTGAGTGAATATTGACGTTGCACTGTTCAGCTACACGAGGGCTTTTGGCGACGGATCTCGTAATTTTAAACCATGGTCAAGTGAGGAGGACGACACCTGAGCTGGCTCCTCCCTCTCCTAACTACCACACCAACAGGAGGACGTTTCAGCTCTCGACAGATTTAACGTGCATCGCTGCCCTACACGGCGGGTCTTTAGTGGTACTGGGCTCGAACTCATGACATGCCGACCATGATCCGATACCTTAACCACTGGGCTACCGCAGCCTCAGCTAGCCATCGAAGATGTTACTCTGAGAGAAAATGGACATCAAGTGAAAATCTAAGTAGCTTTACCAATTATGTCCGAATGTGAAGTACCGTTCTTAGTTATGGGTTATACTTGAAAGTTAATGATGCTCACATATAGGGCTATAAAATATAATGATCTGTGTTATTTGAAATGTTTCGTGTTGGATCATCTGTTCGGAGAAATAATTGGGTGTTTAATTTAAGATTTGAAGAGAGAGAGAGAGATGTAATGGGGAAAATAAAAGTTAAAGGTTGTATAGGGAATTTAATTTTAAATCTAATTTAATTATCCTTACAAACATATAAACATATAGCCTACTTTATTATTAAATGATTGATATTTTTTGAAAATGTCGTAATTACACTTTCCCATAAATTTGATATCACTTCACAACAGTGGAAATCTAATCAAATTTAATAATAGAATCAATGAAGAAAATTCAAATTTAAGAAAAAGTAATTGAATTTTAGTATTGACTAATGCAATTCAATTATGGAATAAGTGTCACATTAAGCAATATTTAAAAGTAGATTGAAAAGTAATTATCTTCCCCCAAAAATAATTTGAATTTAATATCCAAAATATAATATACTACCTAATAACTTCTGTATAAGAAAATTAAAGTTTCATTAAAGGTATATTAGGCTTATATATTTTTTTTCTTCCATTCTTTCAAAATTGAAGACGAAGAGATAATTAGAAAATTAATATTAACTTCGCTGTGTTACTTGAAATGGTGTGGAAATTTCAAATAAAATTGTTCAGATAAAACGTTAATTAAAAACTGTCATCTTTTCCACTACATTTATCGATTCATTCCTATGCAAAAAAATCGTGACGTGTCTGTTCCATTATTCATATACATTTATGAATCTCTAAACCTTTAGTGGCCGCGGTAAAGCCAAGAGGTCAAGGTAACGAACGGACTCGTGAACGGCGTGTCATTAGTAAGTGAATAAATATTAGCGTCACACTGTTAAGCTACTCGAGGGCTTTTGGCGACGGACCTGGAAATTTAGAATCATGGTCAAATGACGAGGGCGACAACTGAGTTGGCGCCACCTCTATTAACTACCACACCACACCAACAGGAGGATGTTTGAGCTCTCAACAGATTTAACATGCATCGTTTCCTCTACATGGAGAGTCTTCAGTGGTACTAGGCTCGAACTCGTGACACACCAGCCACGGGTCCATTACCTTGACCACTGGGCTACCGCAGCCACGACAAGTCATGAGTTCGAGCCTAGTGGTGGTATGGTGCGGAAGTTAGGAGAGTGGGTGCTAGCTAAGGTGTCGTCTTCGTCACTTGACCAGGGTTCAAAATAATGACGTCCGTCGTCAACACACCTCCTGTTGCTTTACATTGCGACGTTAATGTTTACTCACTCACTCTCAATTCCTTGATTTGAACATTCCAACGGTATTCAAGTGGTCATGGTCGCGAACATGTGGTCAGTGGTTTTTCTGTCGTTCCTGGATTCGAATCCTTGTGTTACTAAGGACTTGTCGAGTAGAGGTTGATGATGTGTGTTAAATGTGTCAAGATGCACAATATGGAAGTTTGGAGAGGGGGACACTAGATCAGGTACTGTCCACGTTACTTAACCGTAATTAAAAATTACCAGGCCGGTCGATTAGCACCTAATTTGTTATTTCGTGGTTTGATATCAATTATTTGATGTCAATTATCTCCCTCCTCCCTACACACTAATTGGAGATTAAAAATTGTTTATAAACACATTAACGCTTTGATAGAAAAATGACTTAATGATTATAACTTATTTTTAAAATACTTTGATTATAATTTATTTTTTTAAATACTTTCGACTGGATATAAGTCAGTATCCTTGTAATCCAGTATATATTTGAGGGGCCATTGTACAAATTACACAACTGTTCATACCTATCGCTCAAATTGTAAAACCGCGATTTAAATGTACTATGTAAATCAAAAAAGAAAACCGAGTGGCCGAGTGGTAGTGTGTCGCGCTTCCACACCACAGGTCCGGGTTCTTTTCCCGGGCTGCGCAAGATAGACTCAGCCTTTCATCCCTATTGCAGTGGATTGATAAATGAGTGCCAAGCTTGTTTGGGGACTTAAAAATACTGGGGGTCTCACTTCAGACTGACCACTTGATCGGGACATCTACTCATGGGCTGTTGCACCACTGAGTTTGAGTTTTTTAATTCAATATAATATATATACATATGTAGTTCAATATATGAAAAAATTGCACCTGATTGCTAATTTGTGACCATAATATTGAACAAATTTTTTTTTATTGTTCGCGTGTGTGAGATAAATAAATTTATTTCAATCAACACGGAAAACTTTTTTTTTATATAGATAGCGATATGTTTTAATTGTCCGGTTAGAGTATTAATTTAAAAATTGTAATGGTGGAAATTGCCTCATATATTTTGATACTGTATTTTATTAACAAACTTCCAAACATTAAAAGTAAAATGTTTGCATCAAAATATAATATACAATTTAAAATATTTCAAATACATTCAAACATTGAACGTTAAATATGCGTATTTAATCTGTATTCTATCATATCTATATATTTCATTTACTAGTTGCATAAAAATACGTCTTTTCCTCCGTTTTGTAAAAAAATATTTCCATAGACTAAATCAAATTGTCTTCACATTATCCATTTAAGTTTCGTTTATAAATTGTTATCTTCATTAAATTTGTAATGTATCTTATATATACAAATGCTATATTCTTATCGTAAGAAAAAAAGGCGATTTCATTTCGTTTTTTTAAAAATATATTTGAAAGTAACCCGTGAATTAACGTAAAAAAGGGAGTTTCTAAGACCCTAGCATATAATACGAGTCTATTGTTCAAAGAACGCGTGGTCTTTAGAGGCAATCCAAGATTCAATATTTTTTTCATTCCATCTAAGAACGGAAGAACTCCTCAGACAGGTATTGATCGAAACAAGTGGTAGTCTGAAGGACTGATGTCTGGAGAGTATTGAGAGTTGGATAAGAGTATCACATTTGAGTGTTTCCAAATAATTTTTGTGTGGTATTGTGCAACATGTGGTTGAACACTCTGTCGTGCTAAAAAATCTCTTTGTTGAATCTGTTCATATTCCAGCCTTTATGCTCCCGAAACATATCAACCGAAGTTTCATTTTTTTCCACCGTAATAGTTTCATTCAATTTTAGAAGTTCATAATATACTACACATAGCTGATCCCAACAAAAACAGATCATGAGGTTTGAATCCTTGAATATTTAACTAGGCCGCTGGTAATCAAAACCAGCGGATTGCGTCTAAGTCCGGGAGAAGTCATTCTGAGTCCTTTTATCATCCCTGGCTACAAATCTATCTAACATTATTCCATTTTTTGCTTTGGAGCAGTTTTTCGCAAGTGAGAAATCTTCTTCCAACCTCTCTTGGTTTTAATTCGTATAATATCCTATTGACATGGCTTCCAAGCATAAGAAAATTTCTTGTTGATTTAGTCCCAAAAATTTTATTAATTCTTCTTGCGTTTGACACGAGTCATCGTTCAATAATACCTCCAATTCTGCATTTTCAAGCGTTTCTGGCTTTTCTTTATGCTATTAATCCTTTGTCGAAATCAGCACTTTTGGACCGTCTATACAGTACTCATAAGTTGAAATTGATGAGGGTATTGTTTTCATAAGCTTCACATAGCAATCGATAATCTTCACTTTTTTGCTGACAATAAAGCTTTCTGCGAATTGTTTTTCTTTGACCAGTATATTTGGTGCTCAAAAACAAAACTTTTAGTACTTCTGTCTAATAAAACGTACTAAATATTGATGGGAAGCGCGGATTATTCAACAGAACTTCAAAATTTCGAAGTCAGTTTTGTGAAAGTCGTTTCTTTTCCCTTCACTGAGGGGTTGAATTCCTCGGCAAGGGTGTGCCGAGAAGGTTCCCGCGCCTGGAGGTCACTGGACCCATAAATTGTGGGGTACGTCAACAAATTTCGCGCGTTTCCAAGTTCATCAACCCTCGGGGTTTCGAACAGCGTATCTCTGCGCTGGTTCTAGACCAATCAGCGATAATTACGTGGACAAGACAAAGAGTCCGCTCTAGAATTTTGATGTGAAGAGGCGTGGAATAAAAACGGGACGCACCCCGATTTTGGGAGACTCTGATAACGAACTTGAGACCCAAAAGAGCCGATCTCTGAGCCATAGACTATCCGCAGGACTCCGGGCGTCGATCATGCCCATTCTCCCACTCCGTGCAACCTCTCTCAAGCTAAGTTAAATTTTGATTTTGTAGTAAAGTAAATTCACTAATAATTGTGTTAAGAAATAAATTTAATAATGTTTAAAAGCTATACGATCAGTGTATAATTTATTGTGAGATGAGTTTCATTAATTTATTATTTAGACTTAGTTAACTTAATTAATAATCATGATGTGATGTGAAATTAGAATTTTGGGTTAAAGTCATAAAAAATTAAATAAACTAACTTAGCGTCGCATCATTTGGTGCCGTGACCAGCCGTCGAAAACTTTTTTTTCTTTGCATCATCTGGTGCCATAATTTTTTTTCTTTTCATAAACGAGATGTTGGGTAACCGAATGATAATCTTAGTTCATCTGTTAAACATGTAAAAATTTTTTTATTGTGTACTATTGTGTTTTGATTGTATCTATTACTCAGTTTTTCCAGTTGTGAAATTTTTTTTCTCGTAGTATTTTTTTCATTATTCAGATATTTGGGGATGTGTTGCAAACAACAACTTCAAAAAGAGGTTGACGACGATGTGACAGGTACTGGTGCTTTTTCTTTTATATTGATGTTAATTTTTTTTCATATATGTATTTACGCGAAAGTCGATTGGTTAAAAGTTTTATTTAATTTTCCGAGATTATGAATTTTCTCTTACCCTGCACGAGTGCTTGAATCCAGTTGTTTTAGTTAGAATTTAATTGTTTCTGTTGCAATTTAATCTCGTTAGAAATTTTGTTTTGATTTTTAAACATGCCACGTACGCGACAATCCGACCTCCTTTTGACGCAGACGGAGTCTGAAAAATTTAATCTAATTGATTTGATCCCAAAGTATGACGGAAGTGAATCATTGGGAATACGTAGGTTCCTGGAGAAAATCAATGATGTTGCAAATTTAGGCTAGTGGTCTAACGCCGAGAAAGTCACTATTCTGAAACTAAAATTAGCGGGAATAGCTGAAGAATTTTTTTTATCCGACCCAACCCACAGTAATTTAACAGAATTCAACGATATCGCTAGAGTTCTCATTTCGAGATTTGAGAGGACCGTTCCGTTGTCCACGCGGCTTCAACTATTTTCATCATGCATTTAAGGTTCCTCTGAAAGCGTGCAAGAATTCGCAGCACGCATCAACAAACTAGGGACACAGATATTTCAGTCAAGTAATACGGTTCAAAACACGGCAGCGCGAAACGCTAATGATCAACTGTTACAGTCCCGTTTTATCAGTGGTCTGCGAAACGATATTCGCAGATTTGTTTTGGCGCGAGACCCCAATAATCTTGAGGAATCGATAAACGCTGCGTTGATAGAAGAACAAAACGTTAAACTTAATGAAATTGCTAATGACGAGAGAACTGGTTTGTCGCCTTTACACACAGAAACGTCAGTCATTTCGGCATTGACGAACAAGTTAGAAGAAATAAATTTAAGGGTCGAGCGTTTGCAAGAGGCCAGTTCAGTTACGGCTCGCAAAACAGGTGGGGTCTTTTTCGCAGAAGGGAGACTGTCTTTAAATGTTTTTATTGTGGCTTTGACGGACATAAGCAAGCGGAATGTAGGAAGAGGAGGGCGGAAGAACGCAAAACGAATTACCAACCCCCCTGGGGAAACGCCGCGGGCGAATTTTCTGTTTTCCGTCAACCAAACACTCATTATTTCGACCAACGACGCGTCCATTACCACGACTCGGCTTTTCGTGATAATTACACAGCCCCCAGGAATTCGGCAAACGGTTCGCAAAGAACTTCCCGTGGGAGAGAAAATACAGCTGGTTTCAGAGGCAATACGAGAAATGATAATTTAAACTTCCGCGGAGAAAGCCAATTTTAGATATTATACAATTGGTAGAAAAACGGTTTTCTCCTATAAAATCTAGAGACAATATTTTTGATCTACCAATCGTCAACGCTAGTGTGCAGGATTCTAGATTCAAAATTTTAATTGACACAGGTGCGTCTGTTTCATTAATGTCCAATTCACTTTTCATTAAAATGAAAAACGAAAATTTTAAGGAATTTAATGTTTCAATTCAAATTAAAGCGGTCGGCGGAGATACAGTAGAAATTATCGGTTGTTACGAAATACAATTGTCATTGGGGGAATTTCATTTTCAACATATTTTTTTATAACGAAGCAAGATATTAATGATAATTATTGCGCTATTTTGGGATACGATTTTCTGAAATTATGGAATGCAGTTTTAGACATGGGTAAAAACCGTTTATTAATTAATAAATTTTCAATTCCGCTTATCAATTATTCGCTTCCCCGCGTGCCGTGCAGACTAACTTTATTCATGGATTTTTAAAACACAAAACTTGTGTAGGTCCTCATTCAGTCACAAATGTTCGTATCCACGTCTCAACACTACCTAATTCTACGTCTTCGGCTACTATTCAGAGTTCAGCAAAGTTAAAAAATAAAAACAACCTTTTAACTACTTCGCAAATTAATATCGATCCACAAACAAATGACACCATTCTAGAAATTAGAAACGATTCTGATAACATAATCACCCTTAACAAAAACATGAAAATAATTACTGTCAATAATTACGAAGACTTTTTTATTCTGATTTTCCCGTTTCTCAAGATATTCTACCCCCGCTCACGGAGAAGGATTTTAACCTTTCAGGTTTGGACAGCAAGATAAAAAATAGATTATTTCAACTTTTAATTTCGCACAAAAGTGCTTTCGCTCGCTCTACGGTAGAATTATCTGTGGCCGCTACTGAGCATCATAGAATTAATCTGCAACATGATTTTCCCATTAAATGTCCGATTTACAAAATTCCATTTAATTTAAGAAACGAATTTCGACGTCAGATAGCTGATTTAGAGGAGGCAGGGATTATTTCAAAATCTAATTCCCAGTACAATACTCCGGACTTGTTTGTTAAACAAAAAGAAAAATGGCGCCTTGTTTTAGATTTTTGGAAACTGAACGAAATAACTTTGACTCAGGACTTCGTTATTCCAACATTGGACGACATTTTGCATGAAATTTCGGGTTCAAACTATTTTTCGGCTTTAGACATGAAGTCAGTATTTAATCAAATTCCACTTCACTTTGCAGACAGGCATAAGACGGCATTCTCTACTCCCGATGGTGACAAATACGAATTTAATAGACTTTGTTTCGGTTTAAAAAACTCGCCTAAAGCATTTCAGTGCATTGCACAAAAGGTTTTGGGAGATTTATTACACAACGGAGCCTTTGTTTATATATAGATGACGTTATTTTATTTACTAAAACTATAGATGAACATTTCGAATTATTGGGTAAGGTTTTTGAATGCTTTGAAAGAATTCATTTAAAATTTAATCCGAGTAAATGTCAATTTTTAACACAGTTGTAAATTTTTGGGGTTTGTAGTGACGCCGGAAGGTATCCTTATAGATAAAGATAAGTCCGTTTCAATTAATGAGTTTCCAGTTCAAACGGACCAAAAGCAAATTAAATCTTTCTTAGGGTGTTGTAATTTTTATAGAAGATATATTAAAAATAGATTCGAGAACTTCCATTAACGAATCTTTTTTAAAAAAAAACACTCCATTCGAGTGGACATCTGCGACGCAGGAGGCATTCGATGATATTAAGAAAGCCATATTAAACCCACCAGTCTTAACACTACCCGATCCAAACGCAAAATTACAAATCACGACGGACGCTTCATCTCGCGGCATCGGGGCAGTTTTAGAGAACAAAAATATCCTAACTCTGAAGTCAAACCTTTATATTTTTTTTTCAAAAAGAAATTAAATCCCTCGCAATCTAAATATAACACAACGGTTTTGGAGTTCTTCGCAATATATACTGCATTAAATTGTTTTAGACCTTTCTTGTTGGGGAGAAAATTTAAAGTTTTTACTGATCATAAACCTCTCGCAGGATTTCTTTCTAATAAAAATCCTTCTTCCAAAATTTTGCGTTTTTAAATTGGCTCTGGAAGAATTTAATTACGACATACACTACATCAGGCGTTCCTTAAATTCAGTCGCAGATCATCTTTCTCGTTGTATTAATAACATCACAATAGCTTTACCTGAGTCTAAAGATCTTATTAAAATGCAGCATGAGGATCCTGTTTTAAATCCTATTATACAAAACATTGATCAAAATGACGTTAGCCCACAAGTCAGCAACTATTTTATTAATGGGGAAGGTTTGTTATGTCATTTGTCCAAGCGCCCCTCCAGATCACCCAGGTCTAACACCACTAGAAAACAAGTTTGCATTCCACATTGTCTTAAAGCTTTAATTCTCGAATCTATCCATTCAGAATATGGAGGGCATCTTAAATTTTTTAAAACATATCATCGACCCAGCGAAAATTTCTTTTGGCAGATTATGTACAAAGATACTAAAAATTTTGTTCGTTCTTGCACTGTATGCTTATCTCGAAAAAACCCTTTCAAAATTCCGCCAGCACCTCATCAGCCAGTAGAACAAAGTCAAGAACCGGGAGAAACGTAACATATTGATATTTTCGGTCCTTTAAAGACCACGCCTAAAGGTAATATATATATATATATATATATATATATATATATATATATATATATATATATATATATATATATATATATATATATATATATATATATATATATATATATATATATATATATATATATTATATATATATATATCTGTTTTATCTATGATAGATGCATTCACAAAATACATTCATATTGTTCCACTTCTTGATATTAAGTCGAGTACGATTTCTAAAGCTTTCTTTGATAATTACATTGTACACAGGGGTTGCCCACATAAATTAGTCGTAGATAACGCTACATATTTTAAGAGTTCTGAATTTGTTGAATTTTGCAGAGTTATGGGCATTCTCTCTCTCTCATAAAAGACACATATCAAGTTATTCCGCTCACGTCAACGGGAAGGTAGAGAAACCCAATCAATCGCTAGCCAACATCCTGGCATCAATTACGCAAAATACAAATGACTGGGATGAGCAACTCCCGCACACCATGTTAGCATTAAACTCAGCAATCCATGAAGCTACATACACATCGCCTTTTTTCCTAGAACATGGCAGGGATATTCGATTATCTTACACTTACGAGAAAAACTCCGATACACCACAAAATAAGTATGGATATGTGGAGAAACTTTTACCGTGTCTTTAGAGCAAATTTTTAATAAAGTCTTAAAAAATCTAAAAGAGCAGGAGGCATCGCATGTTGATCTGAGTACGAGAGTGACAAAGCAACATCATTATGATTACAAAATCGGGTCCTTGTGTTTTATTAAAACACCTAATATCAAATCTAATTTATCTCCAAAACTCAGACCTAAGTTTGAAGGTCCTTACAGAGTAATAGAGCGTTTTTCTAACGTCAATTATAGGGTTCCACATGTAGAACAATTGAGGAAGAGATTTAACACACGTCAATCGGATGATTCCATTTATTAAGAGATTCTCATATTTGCATTTAAATAATTTGGATGATTTGCAAAACCAGACGAGACGGAGGTTAAGGGTATCGTTCCAAGTCCACGGTATAATTTAAGGACCCGTGCAGGCAATTCGGCTTATTAATTCACTTATCGCGCTAAAAATTTTTTTGAGGAAACTGAAATTTTTTTTTACAGTTTTTACGCTTCGTCACTTTGAGAGTACACAACTAGGAATGGTACCTGTTTCATCGTTGCACCTTGTTTTATGTCATGTTTGATGTTTTAGTGAGACAAAATTTTGTACTTAGTTATTCAATGACTTTTAGCTCAATTTTTTTTTATGCAATTTGTTTCATGTCTTGATTTGATGCTTAAATGAGATAATGTTGTATGTGGTTAATATCAATTTTAGCTCTAGATAAAATATTTTTTGATGCTATGTGTTTTATGCAATAAATAAATTTTGTTGTTTGTAATAGGATTGATATTTAATTTTGTTATGCGATTCATGTATGCACGTCAATTTTAATTTTATAAATTTTAAGCTTTAATTCATGTTTGCAAAAAAAAAAAAAAAAAATCAAATTTTGTGGTCCTTGGACACCTGTCACGAAATTTGAATGTTGTTACTATATATACATATTTGATATTTTTCATTTATCAAATAATTTTGTGTTGCGGTTATTACCTAGTATTTTAAATTTTTTTTATATACAAAAGGTTCCTTTATTGAATAAGTTAGTTCATGCTGACTTGATTGTGTATAGCTGTGTATTTTCTTGTTAAATTTTGAGTTTGCATAAAAGATTAATTTTTTTTGGTGGCGGCATTTTGTCAGAAGCAATTTTATTGATAAGTTGTGCTGGTGTATTAATTTTAAGTGCCTGTGTATTACTGAATTGAGATCTTTGGAATTTATGCTTGTTAAGATATGGATAGAGGTGGTCGTTTGAATTTTTTTTTTGTCCTTAAGAAATTATGTTGACACTTTACCTTGTGTTGCTCAAATTGTTTTGTTCTGTCATTTGATTGCTAATTTTAATTTAAAACTTTTATAGTCTTTCGGTTAGGTGTTTCAATGCTGATTTAATTTTTTGTGTGTGTTTGTTTTGCTACAGATTTGGAATTTTTTTTGTTTGCTTAGGGCTCTACTTAAATTGTGGTTTCGTTAAATGAATGTGCAGTCAAAATAATTTTGTCTCGCTTGCGTGCCAAACTGTACTAGGAATTGAATGTTTTGTTTGATGTCGATATAGTACTTCTGTTGGCTTAGGTTAATTTTGTTTTATTCATGGTAGCGCTTGGGTAGATTATTGAATTGAGTATTGATATTAATTGAATTTTTTTTATGGTTTTAGATTTTCATTGTAGTTTTGTATTGTTATTTGGAAATAAGTTTATGGTCAGATAATGGTATTGTTAAATGTTATGTTTTGTGTACGCGTAGTTGTGTTAGCTTTGAGTTTGGTTTTGGTGAAGAGGAGACTTTTCATTTAGTATTGTTTCAGTTTTAGATATTGAGTTTGATAAATTTTTTTTTTTGGTTTGAAAATGTTGAAGATGATTAGGTGTGGATTTTTTTTTTGTTTTATTAATTGTTAAAGGAGTTAGATAAGTTTGAGTTAGGGATTTCGTGGAATATTTGAAGAAGTTATTCGAAGGAGACAGATAAATTTTAATTTGATGAATTTGTTGAATAATTGGGAAAGTTTTTTTTTTTTATGGAGATAGATAAGTTTGCGTTCAAAAGTATGTGGTAAATTCGAGAGTTGTTTGATATGGAAATGGAAAATTGAGTTGTAATAATTATACGGTATATTTGAGAAAGTTGTTTTGATGTAGAGAAGGTTATTTTGAGTTAAGGATTTTGGGCAATGTAAAATTGAGTTGTAATAATTATACGGTATATTTGAGAAAGTTGTTTTGATGTAGAGAAGGTTATTTTGAGTTAAGGATTTTGGGCAATGGAAAATTGAGTTGTAATAATTATACGGTATATTTGAGAAAGTTGTTTTGATGTAGAGAAGGTAATTTGAGTTAAGGATTTTGTACGATTTCGAGTAAATAAGTTGATGAACATAGATAAGTTGAATTAATGATTGTGTGGTACATTTAAGAATGTTTTGAGATGAATCTAGGAAAGTTCGAGTTGTGGATTATGTGAGATTTTGTGTAAATAAGCTGATGAGCATAGATGGGTTTTAGTTAATGGTATTGTGGAGAAGTCGATTAATTATTTTGAAGTTGCAGATAAGTTTAGTTAGTGTTATTGAGGTATAGGATATGAATGATCGGAGGTAAAGGCATTTTTGAATGATTGAGGAATCATTTTAAGGTTACTGAGAATTTTGGGTTAACGTTATACAACGATATTTGAGTAATTAATTCGATGATTATCGATGAATTGAGTTAGCGGTATTGTTGAAAATTGATGATCTTTGTTGTTGTTTTTTTATTTGTTGCGAGTATAGTAAAACATTGTGATGAGTTCTTTTTTTTATTATTTAGAATTGATACATTGTATTGCATAGAATATATTAAAAAGTTATGTTGATTAGTGAGGTGATATTTTGGGGGGAATTATGTTTAATTATGTGTAGCACTTGTAATAATTTTTTTTTTTGCTTTTTTTGTTTTAGTTAAAATTAATTTACTCTGTATGTGTCGCCTCATATGTCATGGGTTGCATTATTAATTTTATGTTTATATTTTTTTTTTCTGAAAGTTTCAACTGCATTTGTGTGATTTCTGGAATTCATTTCTCAATATGGAAATTCGAATGTATTGAATGTAGAAGAAATTTTTTTTTAAAAGTATTAATCAATATAGTAATTTTTTTTAACAATCGGATTTGCATTGGTTTTTTTTTTTTGTCTTGATTTTCATTCTGTTTCTTGTGCTGGCGTTTGCGGCATGCAGCAAATCGTTTGCGCAGGGAATGGCATGCGCAATTTTTTTTTGTCTTTGTAAACATTGGGGGTGCATCCTGATCAAATACACACTCATAGTTTGCAATTCTAAATTTAATCGCATTAATTTTTTTTCTTAATTTCAAATTGTAACCAATGCTTGTAGTGAATTTTTTTTTAAATTTCTTAGGCTATTAAGCATTCTCAGAGGTTATAAAATTTTTTTTACCGTTTACACTATTCGCTTCAATTGATAGAATTTTAATTTGCAAATCTGAATTTAATTACATTATTTTTTTTTAATTTTAAATTGTAACCAATGCTTGTAGTGAATTTTCTAAAGTTTCTTAGGCTATTAAGCATTCTCGGAGGTTATTTTTATTTTTCTTCACCTACGCACTATTCGCTTGAATTTCTAATTTCATTTTAAAATAATTTTATTTAGTTTTTTTTTTTTTTTTTACGAAAGATTGTTATCGTTGCTCTTAGTGAACCATTGCAACTTCTTATGCTTTGAGTACTGTTGAAGGTTAAAATAGTAATTTTTTTGGTGGTCTGAGACATGCACATCATATTAGTCGTGTCAGGATTTCGATGTTATACGATTATGAGGTGTCTGTTTCTTGGTGCCATGTTTGTATTGATTATATATGTTTTCACTAGTACTTATTTCTTATCATAAAGTATTTTGTTCGATGCTCATATGTGTGGTTATTGTGAGTATCGAAACTGTTATATATACAATTTTTTGAATTTACTATGTGTTACTCGTCTTAATTTTTTTTTATTTAGTGGCACATTATTCTTTGTGATTATTCAATAATTTCTATTTGTTATTCTATGTATGTTGTCCTTGTGAATTGTTTGGTGACCCATTCGACAATTTTTTTTTCGTTACATTAATTTAACTGTAGTTGTTAGTAGTTAATTTTTTCCCTCTCACCGCTAAAGGAATTGGGACTTAATTTCTTGGAATTTACTTTATAATTTTTTTCTTCTTTTCCTTTCTGTTACAATTTTAATTTTAAGTTATGAGAGTGGGATGTTGTGGTGCTTGGAGTCTGCGGTGGAAGACAAATGGGGTCAAGTTTGTCTTTCTATACACTGGTTTTGGTTTCATGACTAATATGGTTTCCCTGGGAGACAATTCTTTCTCTCTTACAGCATGCATCAGCTACTTGTTCACCACGTGTTGAGGGCCACAAGATGACCGAGCTCTCGTATAGTTGAAGGACTCCAGTGGATGGCATCGTCCAAGGATTGGAGGGAATTGATGTGTTTACCTCCCCCTATCCCTATGAGACAGTTACAGTTGAAGGACTCCAGTGGATGATTTTGTCCAATGATTGGAAGGAATTTCTAAGTCCCGGTTCTCCTGATGGGACAATTTTGTTTATACGTTATTGTGAATTTTTTTTGTGCTGTGTATTTGAGAGAGGGGAGGAGTGATGGGAAGCGAGGATTATTCAACAGAACTTCAAAATTTCGAAGTCAGTTTTGTGAAAGTCGTTTCTTTTCCCCTCACTGAGGGGTTGAATTCCTCGGCAAGGGTGTGCCGAGAAGGTTCCCGCGCCTGGGGGTCACTGGACCCATAAATTGTGGGGTTCGTCAACAAATTTCGCGCGTTTCCAAGTTCATCAATCCTCGGGGTTTCGAACAGCGTATCTCTGCGCTGGTTCTGGACCAATCAGCGATAATTACGTGGACAAGACAAAGAGTCCACTCTAGAATTTTGATGTGAAGAGGCGTGGAATAAAAACGGGACGCACTCCGATTTTGGGAGACTCTGATCACGAACTTGAGACCCAAAAGAGCCGATCTCTGAGCTATAGACTATCCGCAGGACTCCGGGCGTCGATCATGCCCATTCTCCCACTCCGTGCAACCTCTCTCAAGCTAAGTTAAATTTTGATTTTGTAGTAAAGTAAATTCACTAATAATTGTGTTAAGAAATAAATTTAATAATGTTTAAAAACTATACGATCAGTATATAATTTATTGTGAGATGAGTTTCATTAATTTATTATTTAGAATTAGGTAACTTAATTAATAGTCATGATGCGATGTGAAATTAGAATTTTGGGTTAAAGTCATAAAAAATTAAATAAACTAACTTAGCGTCGCATCAATACTAAATCATGGTTTAACATAAAGGTGACTTGATTATAGGTGATTTATAATTAGTAATTCTCTCTTGTATATAAATCCTTTAAAGTAGGGTCTTTATCCCGTAGTCCACGGCCACGAGTGGTCAGCTAAAGGCCTTTTGGTTAACTTGTCAGCTTTTTGTCGTAAAAACACTTTTTCTCTTGATTTTTGAATCATTTCATGTATATGTTTGACATCCGATTGAGAAAAAAATATTCTGAAAATGACGAATGTGTATCAAAACTTTCACTGTATTGTAAATATTTTTAAAAACTTCCATTTATTTTTTTTGAAACCAACATATATATGTACAAATCTGTGGCAGCGTCTCTTCACTTAGAAGCAATTATAGTCTCGTAAAACAAAACCCTTTTTTATTTTAATTTTCTGATTACGCTATTTTTCGACAGACGCGTGACCTGCGGATCTTTGTGAAATTTCTTATGTGGCTCTCATGCGTAATGGGTAGAATACGCCTACTTTAAAGCCTAATTGTAACACTAATACATGCACAAACACACACACACGTGTATAAAAGTAGTTATCTTTTTCACATGTAGTGCCTTGACAAAAGAAAGAGTACAAACAAAGAATTTAAGTATTTTAAACATAGCAAAGAGAATGTTCATTTATGCGTCCTTTCACTACGAAGAAAGAAAAAAATGCATCCTCGCCGCTCAAAGTGCCAGACAAGCAAGAGAGAAAATTATCCCCTTTTCTGCATTCTGGGCTTAAAGTATCGAAAACTAATGGATTATTATTATAAATCTACCCATCAGAATGTAATAGCCTGTTCATCCCGGATTAGAAAACCCTCTGAAAACCCTTTTGGGTCTAGTCCGATCGGTCACACGTGCACGCATTATTCGGCAATCGCAGACGATAAACTTCTTACACTGACTTCATTAGAAAAGATGTGGATGCAGTGCGTACTTTGGTTAACGGAATTTAGATCAATCACGCGTGTACATTGACATGTTCGAAAAGAATGGAATGTCATTACTGGCTAATTAACAGACTTATCAGAACTCCTCAAAATGAACCACGCACACGATCAACAGTGTTTTCTATCATGAAAACTTAAGGATACTTGCAAGTTTGAGGTACTAAAGTTCCCATATACTTTAAAGTTCTTTCTTATTGGCGGATAGATTGTGATGTCAGATTGTTGACATTCTATTCTGTTCGAACACGTCACTGTACACGCTTGTGATTTATTTAAATTCCGTAAGCAAAGCATGCACTGCACCTTTTACTATGTCATCCACAGCTTTAGTAATGAAGTCAATGTAAAAAGTTTATCATCTGCGATTTCCGAATAATGCTTGCATTTGCGGCCGATCGGACTAGACCCAAAAAATCTCGGAGGGTTTTCCAATCCACGGATGAACAGTTTACTACATTCTTAAGGGTAGTTCCGTATTAATAAGGTATTATTTCTGGATACTTTAAGCCCGGACACACTGTATAAGAAAAAAACACGGGAACATGTAATAGACAAAATATATTCACATGTTCAAATGAAGGGAAATATTAGTTAATTTTAGAAATTACGAAGTGTTTGGGGGAAAAGTTCCAACTACACAGTAAGGCACGTAAAAGTTGTCAAGACAGTGTTTTACTAAAAATCAGTAATAAAATCTGTCAAAAAATTCAAGGCAAGAGCTAATCCTTTTTAATAAGAAATCGAATAAATATGCCTAAAAATAAGTTGTAATCCCTTAATATGAAATAAAATGAGACGTGTTTCGAGAATAGGGTATTAGTAATCATGATTTAGTTTAAAACATATAATATTAGGACTTTTAGTAAATATTAAGTTATTACAAACATGTGAACCAGAGCTTTCGTCTAATTTTTATCAAATCAAATTATTCAGTTTGCTGGCGTTAAAGTTTGAATTAGAAACTATCGAGAAAATTTTGGAAATATCTGAAGAAAAATAGATCTTCAATAGTCAATACATTTTGTACCAAGTATTATGAAGACACTAATGTCTTTAAAACAACATTTGTCATAACCCAGGTTTCGTTTTCAGTTATATTTTAACCAAATAATAATTCTTCAACTTCGGAAAATTTTCTTTGAAAGTAAAGATTAAGATATGTGAATTTTACAGAAATATCATACAAGTCAGGATTTTGAAAACACAATTACGTAAAGATTTTAGCTCTCATTGGAATTTCTTGAATTATTTATCAATGCATCCAAAAGAATATGGAAATTTACTAAAACATTTATATGCGTTGAAAATGTCATATTAAAGTATTATGTATTGTCATATTAATAACCTAATAACACTTCTCAGATTTGCATAAAAGGAGAATTATTGAACAAGATTCACGGAAAGATTGCAGAAAGTCCATAAGCTTTGACAAGTAAAGATTATCATGTTTATTATCTATGACAACTAATTCCATTTTGCAAATTCTTCCTGTAGTTATAAGCTTATGCAATGGGTTTTAAAAATATCAATGTAATATGTCATAAAAAACCCCATTGTAATTTTAACGCTCTTAATTAAGGTACACACATAGCTATAGTCTTCCTACTGAAATATCTCAGAAGATGAAATTAAACTAAAAGTATTTTCTATAATATAAAAAGGAGTTTTAATCCTTATTATTTAGGATCTTAATCATAATTTCGTTTTATTGTTTTTAAGAAAAACACATAAATAAATGGAGAATTATATTAACATTGCACTAAAAAGAGGCTGGAAGTCTATTGGTGTTGGACATAGTAAATTTGAGCCACGCTCAAGCGTTGGGGACAACACTTGGCTGGCATCCCCCTTCTCCTGTCTTCCACATCACACCCACAAGTGGATGTTTGAGCCTCGACAAATTTAACGTGCAGTGGCTCCTTTACACGACGGGCCTTCAGCGGCACAAGGGATCGAACTCATGACACGCTAGTCTCACATCCGCAACCTTGATTACAAGGCTATCGCGGTCACAAGAAAACATATAAAATTCTGTCTTTTATTTTTTATTGTGATATTACTTTCCAAGTCTGACATTAAGCAAAACAAAGATCATGGTCAAAATATAGAATGATTTTTCAGACCCATTGGAAATAGAAAATGACGTTCGACAGGAAGGTGAATTAGCGTGTCTTCTCTCTTTAATCTAGCATTAAAAAAGTGGTGAGAGATTCCAACACACACCAATACCAGAGGAAGGATCTTTAATAAATCAATCAACGGGAGGACGTTTGAGCTCTCGGCAGATTTAACGCGCATCGCTCTCCTACACAGCGGATCTTTAGTGATACTGGGATCAAACTCATGACATGCTGGCCATGATCCGATACCTTGACCACTGGGCTACCTCAGCCCTTAAATATCTGCAAAAGGTATGTATTTTTGCTGGAATTCGGGAAAATGGAACGTGGCGAAGAAGATAAAATTTCGAGCTATATCACTCATATACAGAATCTGTCATCATTAACTTCATTAAAATACTACAAATTAAATAGGCAGGCTACGTTTTCAGAATGGATGAAGACCGCAACAATAAAAGAGTCTTCAATTCCCAACCCATTGGCACACGGAGAAAAGGCTGGCCAAATCTAAGATGTATTGATGGCCTTAAAAAGGTCTCCTAGTTTTGAGAACTTAAGATTAGGGAACACATTAGCAGGAAAAAGGCTGGTCTGGAAAAGGCTTCTTGAGAGGTCAAGGCCCACCCTGGACTGTTGAGCCACTAAGGAAGGAAGGAAGGAAGGAAGAATATTACTTTCTACTAATTGATTAAGCTAATAGATGAACTTTGTAAATACAATGAATTAATAATAAGAGTAATTAAAAAATAACAAAATGTTTAATAATTATATTTAAATAAAAATTGACAACTATATATCTGACAGAAAAAGTCCATCAGGAAAAGTGTTCTTTTTTTATCATCGATTAGACTAATCTTTAAGCAAGAATGATTACTAATCCTAAGCATATAATCTAATATAAGAAAGCATCCAGTGAATTTTAACTGAATATATCAAAGAAAGAACTTTTTTTCAACTTTCTTGTTAAGGATTAACTTAGTTAAGAATCTAGTAGTGTGTAGAGATCCATTTATTATATCAGTAATTATACCTGATGATTCTCTTCAACTACACCTTCAACAAACTATTGTTGTATAATCTTTTCTGACGTTACTTAAAAATTTGTGGCTTACATTAAACCTTTATTATAAGTAATTTATCTTTGTTACAAGTAAAATTTATATTTATTTCTTTGTTTGACTGGCATTAGTGTGCCTGAACAGGATTAGATATAAGTTAATTCTTTTTAATGACTCTGAATCATCCAAGCGTTTAATCAGTTTAAAAAGGCAAACACAGGTCAATTTAATCTATATTTCACATGAAATGTACCAATGCTACGTACCAACATAAAATGTATTTCAAATATAGGTGTTGCAAGCAAGCTAAGTAAAGTATATGATTATTTTTCGTAAAGTTATAATTAGTATGAAGAGTGTATATCATTAATGATTTAATTTGCCGAACTAAAACGAATAAAATGACCATGGGAAGTAATAATTTTTGAAAAAAATTAAAATGACTTTTACATGGTTATCAGGTATACTTGCATTTGTATTAAGCGGTGAGATTTGAACCCAAGCGTTGAATCATATTTCAATATAGCTAACCGTATAGTTGCGTTTAGAGTACTTTTGGATCACACAAAAAAGAAATAATAGCCTTTGTTGCTCCATATCCCACAAAACTGTAACTGGATCGAAAAAAAAAAGCAGCAGGAAAAATTTCAATAAACCCTTTCTAGAACATTTTTGATTCAGAAGATAGTAAATTTGAAGTTTAATAACAGAAGGTTTATCGTTTTGAAGTGGATTTGTTCAAGTATATTGTTTAAATAAATGTATGTGGTAAATATAAATATATATATATAATCAAAGAGAAAGTAAAGAATTTAGAAAATTTGATTCCTCGAATGTCAACTACAAATAGTTCAATTTCAAATTATATTAGAAAATAAATCTGAATTAAAAATGAATTAAAAGCAGAGAAATGTATTAGCTTTAAATTTTACATTTTTGTTTGTGGCACTACCCACGAACTCAAGGCCGGTGTTCAAAATCTAATAGCACTGAAAACCATCCGTTTAAAAGAGCTCGTTAACTCTGTCATGGCTCAAAGCCCTTCCATTGGAGTGGTGTTGAAGTTAAAAGAGGGATGCAATCACAAGTTTCGTCCCTGACACTTGAGCGTGGTTTGGAATTACGAGTCACCAATAATCTTCGTTTTCCTTCAAAAGGGGCTGTAAATTAAAATCAAGTCACTCATTTTTTGTATTTTATGTGATATTATCTTTCTTTATTGAAAACAAAATCTCGGATAATTTTGGTTATTAAAAAGTTCCTTTTAATTTTTATAATATAACTTCATAATATCAAGAATTATTATACTGGATATTTATTCTTTCCAAATTTGATTTTTGTATTCTCTCTCATTTGATTGTTATACAATTATTAATTGATATAGAATATTGTTTCTGATTTATTTATAATGAGTTATCATTATAAATGAACTAAAATGTATACATAATATTGTACTGTTGAAGAAAACGATATTGATCCTACTCTAGACTCTTATCTAACGAAAGTCATTTCTGATAGTTAAGAAGCAAGAGAAGTAGACTTCTGTGGGTAGAAATCCAATCCGCAATGTTTATGGGAGAAATCCAATAGGAGACTAACTAATGCTGCACGGAGAAACTATTCGCCCACTCGAGTTAGTCTTTCTATTGTAATGTTCGCTGCCTAAGGTTGTGAAAAAGATTATTATGGAAGTTATTAAATGACAAATATGTTTTGAAGATACACACACAACGATATCAATATATTGCAATTCACTGCGTATAATTAAGTTATATTTCATTCGTATTTGTAAACGAATTCTTTAAACATTATGTTAATAATATTATTTTTTTTTCTCCAGCGAAATTTATTTACTATGAAAATAATGAAATAATCTTTCTGAAATAAAATTTTGGAATTTTTTAAAATATAATACAAGTTTATTTTGATCCAATGAGTGTTTGAAGTTTTTACAGTTTACTCATATCATAACTTCGACACATTTATTTTCTAGTATTTTTTACATATCTAAAATAAAACTTTCTGATAAAAAACGGTGATATTTTATTACCAGAAACATTATTTTGGAAATCCCATGAATCATATAAGATAATACAGGGTGTCTACAAATTAGTTGGACAATTTCTTAAGTTAAGAACTACCGAAATATTAAATGAATTTAACCCGTTCTAAGTCAGTATAAACCAAGTCAGTATTAACCAAAGTCAATAGTACCCATTTTAAGTTAATTCATAAGTGGCGTAGATGTCATAACAGACTTTATACCTTTTAACGAACGATAATAATTTTTTTTTCACATTATGATAATGGAAGCGTATAAAAAGACTGTGAAAATGAAACGTTGTCTCGAAAATCCCGAAAAAAGATACTCTTGTGGCATGGTATCATTGATTTACAGAAACAGTATTTAGATTCTTCAAAATATTTTATAAAGAATTTGGATTGACAATGAAATGTGAAATTTGTTTCTTAAAAAGAAATGAAAATGGAAAGATAATCCAAAAATGCTAATAAATATCTCTGTCCCCTCTGTAAAGTAGGACTTAGTCTTAGACCATGCTTAAAATTGTGGGTGCATATATATGTGTACATATATACAAATTCCTCAACCATTTGAAAAAAGCTACGAGCATGATTTTTTTTTGTATGAGATGCATTCTTTTAAGATGTATGAAGCATTCTTTTCAGCATGTAATATGTACTTATAAAAATCAAACATTAAGAGGTTTCTATGTTCTACAATTATAAAATAAAAATTGGTGTGAAAATTTAAAATGGAAAATTAAAATAAAAAATTCTTCCAGTTCCATATTTTGTTATATATATATTATGTTTAGTTATATGCAATAAAAAATAGGCAATAAAAATACGCCTTTTTTTAAACATTTGGGGAGGGGAATTGTCTGCTAAAGGGGTTAACTTACACTTTGTTCTTCAATCCTTTTGGCAAAATGTATAAATTATCCAGTGGAATCCTCCGATATATTCTCACTATAATTGAAGAGTTCTTTATTCAAAATTAGAGGTTCCGAATGCGTACATCCAAAACAGAATACACGTATAGTCAAAAATCTTCGTTCATTGTCATAACTGTCAGTAATGTTTCTTGTGTACTTGAAACATATTTTTTTTCAAGAAAATTTTTTCAATTAGTTTAAATATAAAAGCATTTAATATCTTGGAATTTCGTTTTGGTCATATTAATATCATAATGACAGCCTGTAAATTTTTTTAAGAAGTATAATTTTTTTAAATATAAGTAGCATCAAAACCTGCTGCTAAATGCATCAATTGCGAGTAAAGAAATTCTATTTAAAAGAACAAAAGCGTGGGGTTTTTTAATATATTTGTAATGCTAATATGTGTTATAAGTTTATTAGAGCTACCGTACATGAAAAAGAACTGTTTTTAAGAATTTCGAGGGCTTCGATAAAGAAAAATAAGTTCGTAATTCAGTATCTTACTTTTGAAATATTTACGCAATTGTAATAAACTAGCAGGATTATAATAGACATTGTGAATAATAGCCTCATTAGCATAAAAAGTGCCCGCAAACTTGGGGAAAGAATTTGCCGAACCATTGAGTTTTATCGAATAAAGCAGCTAGGTAAGCGTACAAATTGGAGCTAATGAGATTTACATATTTTTAGCATAATTTAACACATTCATGAGTACATGCTTACAGCATGTTTAACGATTGAATGAGCACCAAATACTTTTATCTAATATATTTTTGCTAATATGAAGAACTATAGCCTTGTTTTGGTACCGACAAGGATTCATGAAATGTGAAAATCATGGCACTGAAAATAGTCCCATAAATACAAGGTTGGTACTAGAATTAACCTTACATTTTTGGATGTGCCATTTATTTTGTATTTTCTCCCATATATTTGTTTCATAAGGATTTTAAAATAGATAACAAAAATGAGATCAATATTTTTAATACAATGAAAACCGTTTAACACTAAGCTCAGGGGACTGGCATATGCTTTCGTATTAAAGGATTTCGTATACATTTTTTATATCTTGAACCCTGTTATAATTTTAATTTCTCATATATCCTTCAATATCTGGTTATCATAGAATCTCAATTTTTTTCGGTTTTGCTTCATGAATGTTCATCTCTCATTATTAGAGAATTTAGATTAGATATTCTCACATATTATGTGGCTGCATGGCGCCTTTATATGCTAGAACTGTGACAAATGACTATCAGGTCTCTTATAGATAATGCTATTATGTAGCTAATGATTATAATCAAGCCTTTTTGTCTTATAGATTACATTTTGTTGACTGATTTTTTTCATTACACTTTTCTTCCTTTTTAACTCATTTTTCATTTTACATAGGTAAATCCAGATTTTTGTATTTTTAAAAGTTATTAATACACTTAAAAAGATATTTATTTACTTATTGTTTAATCTTAATATGTTAATATAGATTTTAGTGTTATTAATTTGAAATTAGGATATTAATACTTTGATTACTATAGGGGTGATAATAATGTAGCTTTTAAGAGTAATGTAATTGATAAATTTTAATTGGTGTTTTTTTTTATACTTTCATGATGAACCCTAATGTCACTAAAGTTATGTGGTAGTTTGTAACCTTTCTTTTTAATTTTTATTTCTATTCTTTTCATACTTTTGTTAAATGCTACAGTTCAGCCATTCCCATGATTTAAATTTAAATTTGGATCCAGAATCTGGCAATAACCTATTCATTGTACTTAGATTTAACGCGGGCTCTCCATTTTTTAATGCAATTTTTAGGTAAGTTACCTTTATCGTAAAGAATTTAGGTATTCTATCCGTTATTTTCAATAGGTTTTTGCTCAGTATTATTAACATAAAGGAGAAAGGTTGGATGACCACAAAACATGCTCAACCCAACTTTTATATCAATTATTTTATATATAAGCTGTCCTAAGTCAGCAATGTTTATAATATTGTAGCATCCATTATATATATATATATGACTTAGGACAGCTAATATAAATATATATATATATATATATATATATATATGACTTAGGACAGCTAATATATATATATATATATATATATATATATATATATATATATATATATATATATACAGTCATGTCCGTAAATTAAGGATAATGAAGTTCAAGCAAAGAAAAAGACAGAAACAAAAACAAATTTGACTTATTTTGTAAAGTCTATTTATTAAACAAAAGGTAAAGAGCAAAAAAGATGCTATATGTTTGAAATAATTAATAAAAACTGAAATTTTTACACTCCCTGGAACAAATTTCAAAAAAGAACCTATTTACAAAAAACAGTATAACATGGTTAGTATGATGGTTAATACGGAGTATGTCTCCCGGACGATGCAATACAGGCCTTACAACGTCTGAGCATGCTGAGTATCAAATTATCAATTTGATCTTGGGGAATATTACACTACTCATCAAGCAATGCCCTCCGAAGTTCCGGTAGACAGGTGGGAGGGGGTTGAGGGGCTGCAATTCGTCGGCCAAGAATATCCCCCACAAGCTCTATTGGATTCAAGTCCGCTGAGTATGCTGGCCAATCCATACGGGTGATATCCTCAATGAAGGCATTCATCTACAATGTTTGCATGGTGAGGTCGGGCGTTGTCATCCATAAACAGAAATTCGGCACCCATGGCGCCCCGAAACAAACGTATATGTTGTTCCAGAATGACATCCCGATAGATGTGGTTGTCATCGTTACACTCTGAACATGCAGGTCTGTTCTGGAACGAAGAATAATTCCTCCCCAAACGCGAGCCATCCTGCACCACCGTAACGGTGTCGTTCAATGGTGTTCTCTTGGTGGCAACGGGTACTTGGCGCTCTCCATATTAAATTCCGGCCAGAATCAGACTGCAAACTAAACCTGGACTCATCGGAAAAAATCACGCAAGACCACTGTTGTGGTGTCCACAATGCACGCTCTCTACTCCAGGTTAAGTACAGGCGACAGTGAGTTGCGGTAAGTGGAACACATCTGACAGGCCAACGAGCATATAGACCAATGTGCCCTAAGTGTCTGTACACGATCTGCCTTGAAACTGTCGTATCGGTAGCTGAAAAGAGCTGACGAGACAGATCTGATGCTGTGCTCCGTCTGTTTCTTTTGGCAGTAACTGCCAAATACCAGTCCTCATTCGGCGTTGTAACTCGGTTGCGACCTGTGCTTTAACATCTACTCACATTACCATCATCTTGGAATCGTTGTCAAAACGTGGAGATGACACTCTGGCCGATTTCAAGTTCCTCGGATAGTTCCAGCTGGGTACTTTCACATTCTAGTCGTCCAATAATTCTACCATGTAAAAAAAATCATCCAAATGCTTCCTTTGTGCCATAACTATGCGGTTATTGCATTGAAAGGTTTTTAAAGCGCTTGTGAACAATTTTACTTCTTTGCCACCATTCCTTATATACCCCTCTCTTACACTCTCGTCATTGTGACGTACTATCCGCGCCATCTGGTGGTTTCCTGTAATTTGCATATTCTTCTTCAATATGTGTGTGATAATTCTACACACAGGTGAAATTTTTATTTTAGAGTTCAATTTCTGTGTGATTCTGAATTATTCTTAATTTATGGACATGAGTGTTTATATATATCTTGTACCCTACTAAAATTTTTATTTCTCATATATCCATCAATGTCTGGTTATCTTAGAATCACAATTTTGTTCGGTTTTGCTTGATGAATGTTTATTTCTCATTAGTAGAGAATTTAGTCTCTCTCTCTCTCTCTCTCTCTCTATATATATATATATATGCGAAATACTTCAATAAATATTTCAGGAGAGTGTTAAAATAACTGTAGTACGTAGCGAGTGGATGATGTTAATGTTACGTACTAAAGGATGGGGCGTGGCCATTAGGGTAGGTTGATCATACTTTATGGAATTGATGAGGCAGTCTTGAAATTTAATCTAGTTTATTTCACATCTTGAAATACTTAAGAATATTAATTACATTAAGCATGGACAACACAGAACAAAGAACAAACACACAACGCGCTGCAGGTGGCTGGCTACCTGCTTACAGAGAGAAGAGCTTTCCAGATCTCGGTATTTATAGCCGGCGGTGATAAGAACTCTGATTTTTCAAAATAGGTGGTATAGGGATTTAGGATGATAGGTGATTACGATTAACATTAAGGCATTAGTTTTGAACGAAAGAATTAAAACTTGTTTAAGTATTATTAAATAGAGCTAATTAAAAGGATGCTAGAGGGAATTATTACACACACACACACACATATATATATATGTACATATATATGTGTATATATATATATATATATATATATATATATATATATATATATATATATATATATATATATATATATATATATATATGTGTGTGTGTGTGTGTGTGTGTGTAATAATTCCCAGTAATTTAATCTTGAACATATTTTAAATTTGTAATGCTCCTGGACATTAAGACACACACGTAAATAATAAACTAGCTACACACCTAACAAGAATCTTTTGAATTACATCCATCCATCCACCCGGAGAATGTGATTTTCAGCTTAGAATAAATAGCGTGATTTCTAGAAATTCCTTTATTTTTTTTGTGATTTGTCTACCTTCAATATGTGTAACCGGCTTCAGCATGTTTTGTGCCCACTTTCTATATTGTTGAAACGCTACGTAAATAACTGTGAAATAAAGTGGAATAACACAGGATAATATCTCATCAGTCCAACATCCCCTACATGTATACCTACTCACGGAATAATGTCTTAATAAGAATTAACTTCCACTCGGCAGGTTTTATAACACACACACACACATATATATATGTGTGTATATATATATATATATATATATATATATATATATATATATATATACACACTCTGTCGCAAAAAAGTATATGCACCCAGAAGAAATTGAGCTACATTCACGAAATTTGGTATGCATGTAGTGTAGTATATGAAAATAAACAAATGATTAAAAATTCAGAACAACATATCATTTTATTAAGCGGTTACAGCTTGCAAAAGGTTAAAAATTAGTAAGTAGTAAAGCCACCTCTGGCAGCTATACAAGCCGAAATTCGGCGTGGCATCGATTCAATTAGATCACTTATGACCCCCTGTGGAAGATCCTGCCATAGTCTTTGCATCTGCGCAGTTAATTCTCCTGTATCTCGGGACGGCTGCAGTTGCCTTCCCAGCGCGTCCCAGACATGCTCTATTGGCGAAAGATCTGGTGACCTGGCAGGCCATGGTAGGACGTCATATCCTTGAGGACATTGTTGGGAGAGTCGCGCAGTATGTGGACTAGCATTATCCTGTTGATAAATGGCACCTGGGCGACTTGATAGCACTGGTAGCACAATCGGCGTTAAAATATCGTCCACGTATCTGCGAGCTGTCAAAGTGCCTTGAAGGACCACTAAAGATGATCGTGTGTCCCAAGAAATTGCTCCTCACACTGTCACACCTTGTGAAATTGCTGTATGCCGCTCGACAATAAATGCCGGATTGGACCGCTGGCCGGTGCGCCTCCAGACACGTGTGCGGTGGTCATCAGCACTGAGACTGAATCGGGATTCATCACTGAAGATGACACGTCTCCAGTCTGTTACACTCCAAGTTGCCCGAGGTCGGCAAAAATCCAGTCGACACTGCCTATGATGTGGGGTCAGTGGTAAGCGTCTTAGCGGACGTCGGCTCCTCAAGCCAACTTCGGTCAGTCGTCTCCTTATGGTTTCTCTTGATGGCACTGGATGTCTGGAAGGAGGTAAGTGGCGTTGAATCGATGCTAGCGACGTTGTTGGTGCCGAAGTGGCCATTCTTCTGATTGCACGATCCTCGCGATCATTTGTGTTCCTGGGACGTCCTGACCCTCCGCGACGGTACACTCTACCTTCTGTGATCCACTGTTGCCAACACCGAGCAACTACCACATCGATCCGACCGAGGTGGCGGCCGATACGTCTATTCGACCAGCCTGCTTCTCTGAGGCCTATTATACGGCCCCTATCAAAGTCCGTCAGCTGCTCGTACTGCCGCCGGTTACATCTTAGAGGCATCCTAAGTCTCAATATCGTCTATCAAAGTCATCAGATTCGTTTGGATAGCCGTACGGCGCTCGTACTCATGCTTTTAAACTCTCCCAGTTGCGCAACTAATATGCGCATAGCACACTTAGCCTTGTCTCATTGGCTTCGAAATTTTAATCATTTGCATATCTCTTACCAGACTACATTCTTGCCGAGTTTCGTGATTGTAGCTTGATTTCTTCTGGGTGCATATATTTTTTTGCGACAGATTGTATATATATATGTGTGTGTGTGTGTGTACATATACATATATATATGTGTGTGTGTGTACATATACATATATATATATATATATATATATATATATATATATATATATATATATATATATATATATATATATATAAATATACTCAGGAACATTGAAAATAGCTACCCAAGAAGTAAAAAAGTACAATCGCGAAACTTTGCAAATAAGTACAGCGTAATGTGATATGTAAATGATCCAAGTTTTGTGCCAATACGCATGCTCATACACTCAGAGCCAGCGCAAATTCGAAGATTCATAAACGTGACGATTACCCGCCGATTGTAGGAAGATTTTGGTAAGCGAAACATGCCAGGTAAACGTGTTAAAAGACATTTCTCACAGTTAAGCGAGTTTGAGACAGGCCTGATCATCGGGATGAAAATTGCAGGCTGGTCGAGGTGCCGTGTTGCTGGGCAGGTGGATCGTTCGGAGTGTGCCGTTAGAAATTGTTGGGAGCAGTGGACACGAGAAGGTACCCACGCGCGGAAAACCGGGTCTGGAGCGACCAGGAAGACCGCGAGGAGGGAGGATGGAAGAATCGTGCGGCAAGCACTTGTGGACCCCACAGTAACTCGTTCAACGATACGAGCAGACGTAGGCGTAGCAATTGTTCCATAAACAATTTCCAGACACCCTTGCAGAAGCAAATCTTAAATCCAAGCACCCTTTCCGTGCACTCCATTTATCTCCGGATCATCGGCAACTGCGTCTACAGTGGTGCCAAGCTAGATCAATGTGGAATGTCACAGATTGGCAAAAGGTTGTGTTTAGTGATGAATCCCGGTTTGTTTTGGAGACAGATGATAACCGTGCACGGGTGCGGAGGCGCCCTGGTGAGCGGGGCAATTTCCCCCACACTGTTCTACGTCACACTGCCCGCACAGCTGGTGTAATGGTCTGGGGGGCCACAGGCTATGATAGCCGATCCACTTTAATTGTGATGCGCTAAACCTTAACGGGCCAATGTTACGTTGATGATATTCTTTGACTCCATTCCTTAATGGTCTCCCAGGGGCAATTTTCCAGCAAGAAAATGCTCGTTCGCATACAGCAAGAGTTGCTCAAGACTTCCTACGTCATATTCAGACTCTTCCATGGCCGGTCCGCATCCCCGATTTGTCCCCTGTAGAGCACGTGTGGGATCAGCTAAAACGGCAGATGCCATCGTGTCACTCTGTACATGATTTAGAGTTGGCTTTTCAAGATTTGTGGGCCTATCTGCCTCAGGACAACATAAGATGTCTAATCAACTTAATGCCGGACCCTGTGGCGGCATGTATTGCAGCTGGAGGTGGTCCAACGCGCTATTGAAGTTGCTCAGTATTTGTGTCGTTGCACACCCTGTATTCATTTAATTGTCTTGTTTTTGAGATCAAGTGAATCTCTCATCTGTGTCATTATGTGTATTAAATTTCATTTCAATCCGATGCTTTCTTCTTGGTTCGCTATTTTCAATGTTCCTGAGTGTATTCAACAAAATTAAGTTTATTAGAGTACACTTTATTTATACATCTAAGAGCATCTAATAAATTGATCGGGAGAAGTTTTCATTTGCTTCTATTACGAGTAAATATTTTCGGTACAAATACTTCGGGTAGAAAAATGTCGTGCTTTGTATAATCCATTGATTTCAAACAAGGCTGCAAGACACTTATTGTATTCGGAGGCACAAAGATAAGCTTTATAACTTTCAATACAGAGTTGGGGGGGGAGCTGGACGGTTATCAATTATCATTGCAACGTTGTGAGTTTCTCATACGAATCGTTCAACTTACTTTACAATTCCGAATTTTAAAGCCAACTGATGAGAGATGAGATGTTTTTGTATGGTGTTTATAGGAGTGGTGAGTGAAAGTAGTTAGATGTACAAAATACACTCATGTCACAGGCTATTCTGGGGGTATTTCAAAGCTAGGTAAACCTCCTTTCTACGAAACATTTGAAGCAACCTCACTGATTTCATACTCCTCTTAAATCTCACTTACGCGCTCGGTGTTTTCTACATTTTGTTCATTTCCAGAAAGGAAATCTATCGCGTTAAGGGATTTTTGCTTCGTATTAACAGGACTTGGTACCCTAAAAATCACAAACCTATAGTTTTTTTTTAATTTTCATTTAATCTTATTCTTTGCATTATTATCTTTCGATTGATATATCACTTCTGCATGTCGGAAAGTTAGAAGTTGAATAAAACTTCATTTGAAAACAAATTAGGCAATTCAGCCACACACCCTTTTTAGAAAAAAAAGCTAAAAAATGCGTTATGATAAAAAAATCTATTTTATAAATAGAAATAATAACTATAAAAAAGAATGCGTAGTATTAAAAGCAGAATATTTCCGAGGCAATACAATAATGTTATTTTTCTTCCTTGTGAAATGAGTGCATGTAAAATTTTTAAATTAAGGCATTTTATATTAATAATTTTAAAATTTCAGTTCTTATTCCTGATATATTTTTCATACAAATGTAATACTTTAATATTATAAGAAGAAAAACAGCTAAAAGTTCTGTCGTGACAGAAAAAAAATTTTTTTTTAACGTTTTTCTTGAATTTTCTTGTGCAATTAGTATTCTCTAAAAGTTGATCATTTATAAAAATGTGTGGGTTGAAAAAATATGAAAATTCAATTATTTTAAAGAAAAACGTTTAACTAATATCTTAAAGTTGTATTTTAAGTTTATTTAAGCTTATAATAATTATTTTTTTAGAATTATAAACTTTAAAGGGGTTTTTCTCAGTTTGTGTTTTTCGAAACCTTAGTGCATTCAAATTACTACTCCTTCGACAATTATTAATTGGCGCAGCTTGGCCATAGTTGGCCATTGCGCCATTAAATTTTACAGTCACTCACTCACCTTCGACAATTATTTACCAATCACTTCCATTTTTTTCCTGCGTGTTAAAAATAAAGCATGTAATAAAATTAGGGATACGTTTTGCTATAAACTGAATACTTTAAAAAAGTAAATAAAATTAAGACATGTTTGCTTTTTCGTTGATTTTTAGCCTGTATATCAACATTTTATTTTTTTCTCGAAAACGAATGAAGTTATTCTAAAATCGATCCCTAAAGTTGTTTAGAACATCCATAAAAATATTATAAAAAATTTCAGGTCAAAAAATTTATTTTTACAAAAGGAGTAGGATTTTAAAATTTTCCCAATTTTTTCTTCAAAAAATTTAAATTTTTAAAATTGCGTGAATAATATATGAAAATTTTCATCTGGTAACATTTTCTTGAATAGAAACATTGTATAAAATGCTAAAATATAATTTTTAAATACGTAAATAAAGAAGTTTGCTCAAAGGGTACCAAGTCACCTTAAGGGGAAAAAATGCATGAAAACACGTATTCGTTTGTCGGGACTGTTCTATGATTTCATGTTAACCGATATTTCGTCTTAAGCGTTTTCGTATTAAACGTATTTCCCTGTATATTGCATGAAAAATTAGCCACTGATATGCAATAAATATTCAGTAGAGCTCTCTCTGTGAGATA
This sequence comes from Trichonephila clavipes, assembly GCA_019973935.1. Lineage (NCBI taxonomy): Eukaryota > Metazoa > Arthropoda > Arachnida > Araneae > Nephilidae > Trichonephila > Trichonephila clavipes. The sequence continues at coordinate 875,813 of BMAU01017169.1, read as the reverse complement.
CGGGTGTGTGTGTTCAAGGACCCTAGCGCGTATACACGTCTTAGATGACATCTCTAACTTACATATGTGATAAGTTTTTCTTTAAGCATATTTTTAAATCTAAATTACTAATACCCTATTTTCAAAACGTGTCTCATTTCATCTTACACTGTAGGATTAAAATTTATATTTTGACAAATTTATTCCAGATTCCTCGTTAAAAGAACCATCGATTTTTTTGACAGATTTATTAGTGATTATCATGAATAGATTTATTAATGCATTATCATAATCTACGCTATAAAACAGTAATAATGTATGTATAGATTGATATATATAACCACAAATACATCTTAGTTAATTTTATAAAATTGTTTTTCAATATTATCATTTCACGCCTTTGAGTGTTTATTACAATATTACGAGTATAAAAGCTTACATTAAAAAATAATAGACTTGCAACTATCATTCTCCCTTTTAAACATATTTTTAAACATCTTATGTGCTAAGTTTGAATTTGATAAATTATTCAAGGTAAATTTCTTTAGAGATTTGCAATACAAAATACATGGTCTTTTGAGAATCTAAATTCAATTAAGTTGAAAATTTTTCATGAATAAATATTTTTTGAAATTATACACTTGAAAATGTTGTCTCTTGTCGGATTTCTTTGATTGTTTTGTATTTAATTTAGTTTTAGTTTAATCCATGTTCTTATTTAGCAAGAAAGTTTAACTTAAAAGGGAATTTTATTAATACGAAATAGATTTGAAAAGAAGCCTCAAAAGGTTTTATTCCACCTTCAAATGAAATCAAAATGTGTGTTTCTTTTTAATTTGAAATCTTATATTTTTTTCTTAAAAATAATTTTAACAAAATTATGTACAAATACACATTTTATATTTAAAATATTTGTTGAAGGAAACTACGACACAGTGAGGAAAATTTCGTTTCGTTTATCTTTATCCAGAGTAATGAAAATTTTCATTAATATGTATGTATAAATATAATGTTGCTACTTGAAAAATTACTATGCATATTCGTGAATTATTTCGTTTAATTTACATTTTTATCTAAGTATTTTTTATGTAAATTTTCTTCTTGTGTTTCAATTAGTAGCTCTTATACATTTATTTTCGAAAATTACTTTGAGATCTTTCGAAAAATACTTTAAATGCGAATTATTTTGTTTCATATATGATAATATAATAACTTGTGCAGATGGATTATAAAAATTAGAATGATGTGTTTTCAGTTTTCTTCTTTTAAATTACTCTTTTTTCTGTGTGCGTTAATGTATGTTTATGTAAAAATAATTAAGGTGTTTGTTATCAAATCTTTGAGCCTCTTGGTATGCAAACTTAGTGATATGATAAAAAGGAATAACTGGTAAAATTTTTTCGCAGGGATTTGATAGGGTTATTTTTAGTTACACCTGTGTGAGTTTAAATTAATTGCTCTACCTGAGAATGGTCTCACTGAATTCGGGACCACTCGCAGGTCTACTAGTAGTGTGATGTTATTCCTAGGGCCCCATGAAATGGACATATGAAGGGGAGGCAGCTGTAATGAAGCCGGTCTCTTTCCCCTAATTGCTAAGAGTGGGGCCCGACAGACGTGGGGGAAATTGCAGACATTTCCCTAATTGCTGGGAAAGAATTTCGTACCTGGGTGTTAAAAGATTTGGACCCTCTTTCCCAGGCTGTCCTGACCATCAAAAAGAGACGTCGTAACATTGTGATTTCGTTTTCCCACGATTCGGTCACGATAGCGCGTCTGAAAACTTACAATGTGCACCTAGCCATCGGTGCCCAACGGGAAAGAGATCGAATGGGCCGTGACCGACAAGGGTGGCCTAAGAACAAGAGAAAAGAAGGAATTAGGAGGCGAGAGATGAGAGTTATATAAGGAGAGCAGGAGAGGACGAAGGGAGACTGGATTTTGAGGGAACCGTTTGGAGGCCTCTCCAGCGAGAGAATTGATCAGGGAGCCGGTGTGGTATTCAGCGATAGGGAAAAAACGATGGTGAGTCCGCAAAGCACGGTGGATTCCAAACTGTGGAGACTGGACTTTAGGGAACTGACTGAGGCTCCTATAGTGATAAAGAAAGCGATATTGGATCCACGAATTAAGGCGGATTCTGAACCGCCGAAACTTTACGTGAGGGAACCAAATTGGAGGTCCCTCCAGCTAAAGACTTGTGCTACAGCTATACCTGAGTCCGTGAAGTAAGGCGGATTTTGGAACGGTGGAAATTACGGAGGAGCACGGTGGATTTGGAGGCAGCAAACTCACCCAGACACGGTGTGGAATTACCGAGAGTGAACCCTTTTTTACGTATCCTATGCTTAGGACTATCCTCTAGAGTGTCAATTTAGGACATTATTTTATGTGGGAGATATGAGACATTGCAGCGAAAGAGGCTCGAAATCTGTGGACCATTTTGCTAATTAATTGTGATTTAATATATTTGTTTGATTATTTGCTTACTGAGAAATAAACCGTTTACCCTAGAGCTGTATGAAGTCATTACAACTTGAACATTAAAGTTAAACTTAATGCTTCAGAAGCTGAAGAGAGTTTATTATGAAGTTATGATGGATGTTTAAATAAATAATCCAATGAGTTGCAGTTTGTAATACTGTGCAAGTTTTTTTTTTGACAAAGTTTTGTCCCTTCAGTTTAAAGGTTTATTTTCCTAAACGACGTCTTGGGTATTATGGAATACTAAATATTTTTATTTACACCAGAAGTGCTTTTAAAAAGTTATGTAACTATTTGTAATCCTTCAAGAAATAATTCTTTTTCTTTCCTTTGTTATGTGTATTTCATGCTTACTTCTGTAAGCCTCGTGTGATACTTTGGCTTGCACTAGGATTTATAAATGCTTTCAATAAAAAATGTACGCTTAAATACCAATTGAAGTATTATTTTTCTCAAAACTCAAACTATTAACTGTACTTATAAATTTAAAGAGTCAATATAGGAAATATAATTAAATGAATAATTGAAAAAATAGTTATTAAAAAATAAACGAAACTTTAATTAATAATAATGTTAGTCATCTTAAAGACATTAACATTTTATTAAAAAATAAGAGCACAATATCATTTTTATATTATTAGATTTTTAAATTATTTCCCCGTCACTAGTTTTAAAAATAGTTGTCCTTTCCGTTTTCAGTGGACTTATTTTGTTGGTAATATTTAATTTTGCTCATTTTTTTAAGTCTTAATAAATTTTTTACTAACTCAAGAAACATGACATGGCGAAAACATGTTTCAACTCATCAAAAACTATATGAATTTAAAACAAAAAGGTTTCATTAGGTAGCTATCTTATTAGAATCGATTATCTTATGTCTTATTAATATTAGAGGAAATGAGAACTTTTTCAGATTCGTTTTAATTTATCTATAAGAATCTTAAGGTTTATTTTGAAATTCTTAAAATTTAATGCAGCCACACACACAGAAAAATCATACAAATATTCTATTCCACATATATTTTAAAGATTACGGAGTTAATTCCTTTTAATTAAAAATTTCATTAAAATTTTCCCCGCGGGATTATTTATTTAAACATTCCCCATAACTTCATATTAAATTTTCTTCACCTTCTGAAGCATCAACCATCAAAGTAAATCTTCAAGTACTTCCATTCAATATATGATGTATTAAAGGAGAAAAATGGAAAATACAGCCAGCGTAAGAGAAAGAATCTAAAGAATTCCTCGAAGTTTTTGATTATTTTCTAAAGAATATATTTCTTTCTTTGTTATTTAGCAAATCTGGAATCCTTACTCTATATCCATATACGGCTCTGAGATTTCTTAGGTTACGTATTTTTATCTGAATAAATCCTTTTAAAGCTGATTGTTTGCTAGCTTTGTTTTCGTATTGAGATCAAGATCCCTTCTGCTATGTTTTGATAACAGGAGAAAAGGATAAACAAACAAATAAGGAGAAATTACTTTTAGTCCTCGTCGGTCAGAAAAGAAAAACATTTTACCTTTCAAACCATAAAAATTGCCTGAAGAATAAAACTGAGGTATTGAATAAAATCTTAAATGTAACTAAAAAGCTATATTTTAGATTTTATTTCATTTTGTTGTGCTTTGCTTTACGTTTTGTTCTACGGTGCATCGATTTCAAAGATTAAGGAAAATTCCGGAAAATTACGATTGTAAATTTTTTGTTTATTTGAATTTAATGAAACTTTTCAAAAAAACTTTAATCGAACAGTTTCAAAAACTAGGTACTAAGTGAAAACTTTTCTATTTTAAAAAAAGAAAAGAAAAGAAAAGTATCTAAGAAAACACAAAATGGAAACATAGAATTTGAGTTCTAAGGGCTGCAACAGACATAGACACGACAATTGTATTTTATATTCAAAATAATGGTGTTTATTCGTTCAGTTGACAGTAAAGACCAATTCTTTTTAAAACATTTGAAACGAAGTTCCAAAGTGCGGTTTAAGCAGTGAAGTAACAGAAAACATTAGGGCCTCCCTACAAAGAAAGGTTTTGGTCCCCAAGCTAGATCGTACAAAGGATTGCAAAACCGTAACACTCCCTAGGGTCCTAGGATCCCCCCTCCACGATACGAAGCTGGAAGGAGAGTACGTTACGCTATTGGGGTTAAGTGTTGTAATAAAAAAAAGCATCTGATACATGTGCATCCTAAGGCGTTTGATAAAAGTGCACTTGGGTTCAATTCCAGGGAAGGGAATTAACCATCACACTAATACTCAGAAGTCCAGAATTAAGACGAGAAACTTGACCAAGAATGTTACATCATAAATCAGCATCAACAGTGCTCTTTGAAACGATATAAAAGGCAGTGTACATCTGAAGAGTTACATGCTCACATATATACACATGGAATCTAGCAAGTCCTCTTCTTGTGTATGACTTGGATAACAGGGAGTTCTTGGCTTTCGCCATACTAACAAACTTCTTGGGTCCTTTTACGTACAAATCAATACAGAGAGAAATCACCGTTAACTTACACTTTATTAGAGACATGTGTAAATTTCCAATTAAACCTTTCATTTTTGTAACTTCTGCAAAGTTACCACTCGAGGCTGAATGTCTGGCAGTAAATCTTAGTTAATGCAGCGTTCTACGCATAATTTGTTTTCATATTAATCTTGCAACAACTGCCACAGTAAAAGTTTTTAAGATGGTTGGTTTTGCGATTCTGTCATTTTATGCAATTGGCTGCAAAAGAAGTCATCTGCATTACTCGTATCTTAACGTCTTTTTCGGCTGCATAAATATATATATATTTGAAAAACCAATTTTTTGCTCAGAAATTCAGTTCATAATCTGTGAAATGCAAAAGAGAATTCTCACTAACGTTTTGCTACTGAGGATTGACTTAGTCTACTTCTATTATACCATTATTATTCTTCAGATAATTGAGGTCGAGAAGAATATGAGAAAAACAATCCCTAAATTTTACTTTGGAGTTCATAATTCAGGAGATTTCAGACATTTCTTGGTCAAGATGAAATCAATGAGAGACTATGTGCTATCGGGAAACTAATTTCACTGTAATGGTAATTGATGATTTGATTGATTATTTAACATTACATTTTAAAGACATATGAGACTATTGAGGATGATCCTCGTAATTTTGAATCACATAAAAGAGCACGAGAAGATGCTTAAGCTTCCATTTTACTTTTCTAACTTCTGCATCATTGAAACGTAAGGATTTAGCCCCAGCTTGCATCATCTCTTCTACATGACGAGTACGAGTACCAAGAACAGAGCTCATGATTGAAAGAAATAACCTGGATATAACCTCATGATCATCACTATTCTGCAATCGTGGTCTATGATTACTTTAAAGTATCCGACTACGTTCCGAACCGTGATTTTAAAAAAGCGCATAAATGGATAATTTTCATGATATTTAGTGTCACTTTGATTAGAATACATGTATAAAATAGTTTTAAGAACATTTTGACAAAAATATTATTTAAATACAATATTTCGGCAAAAAATTAATTTAGAATAGCCTTTTTTCAAAATGTTCTCCTTTTGTGAAAAATGCTACTATTATAATAATATTTCGCCTGTATATAGCTCAGACCTCTGTATAGAGGCTCAACTATTAATTTTGAAAACTTCACATTATTTTCAGAGTAACAAATAATTGAAGTAATTATCGGCGTTTTTTTCTTAAAATTTATCCCCTCTGTTGTCGTAAAACATGGATAAACCCACTTCTAAGTTAAATATTTCAGAATTTCTAGTTGAGCCGCTGTACAAGGTCTTAGCTATATACAGACGAATTATTATTATAACAGAAGCATTTTTTTACAAAAAGAGAATATTTTGAAAACGGGTCATTCTATGTTCAATTTTTGTCAAAATATTGTACTTAAATAATTTTTTATTGTAATGCTCTATTCTTAAAACAATTTTATATACATGTTCTAATCTAAGTGACACTAAATATCATAAATATTATCCATTTATAAGCTTTTTCAAAATCACGGTTCCGAACGTAGTCAGATACCTTAAGACCTTAAAATAAGACTGAACCAAAATTTCAGTTGAAATAACAAACATTTAGTTGAACCTGTACATAAAAGTTTGCAAGTTGGAAGCATATATGTAATTAAATTAATTGGTTATTAGTATAAAAATTTATAAAAGTGTGCTACGGTGGGATTTTTTTCTAAGGTAAAGGGAAGAAGAGCGTGCCATATTGGTTTAATTTCAAAAGAAAATGTAATGTAATGTAAAGAAAATGTATCGATTGATTGATTGAATATTAACGTCGCACTGTTCAGCTACACGAGGGCTTTTGGCGACGGACCACGTAATTTTGAACCATGGTCAAGTGACGTGGACGACACCTGAGCTGGCACCCCCTCTCCTAACTACCACACCACACCAACGGGAGGACGTTTCAGCTCTCGACAGATTTAACGTGCATCGCTGCCCTACACGGTGGGTCTTTAGCCCCACAGAAAACAGTCTAGCGGTGTTAAATCACAAGATCTTGGAGGCCAATTCACAGGTCCAAAACGTGAAATTAGGCGGTCACCAAACGTGTCTTTCAATAAATCGATTGTGGCATGAGCTGTGTGACATGTTGCGCCCTCTTGTTGGAACCACAGCTCCTGGACATCATGATTGTTCAATTCAGGAATGAAAAAGTTAGTAATTATGGCTCTATACCGATCACCATTGACTGTAACGTTGTGGCCTTCATCGTTTTTGAAGAAGGATTCCACCAGCCCATAAAGCGCACCAAACAGTCAGTTTTTCTAGATGTAACTGTGTTTCGACATACACTTGTGGATTAGCTTCACTCCAAATGCGGCAGTTTTGTTTGTTGACGTAGCCATTCAACCAGAAGTGCGCTAAACAAAATTCGCTTATGAAAATCGGGAACAACGGCAATCTCGTTTTGGGCCCATTCGACGAATCTACGCCTTGCTTGATGATCGTTTTGATGAATTGCCAAACCAAACTGAGAATAAATCACTTGACAGCTGTTAAATCGGTCGCCGTCTTGGAAAGTAACGCCAACTTAAACTTCTATACCGGGAAAAAAACACTCTTTATATAAAGTGTGTTTGTCTATGTATGAGTGCGTGTGTAATAACTCCCTGTAATTTCTCTGAGCAATTTTTTAATATATAATGGTCCTGGTCTTCAGGACTCACGCGTAGATAATGAACTACCTTTCCCGCAAAACGGGATAATTGTAACCGTGTCTCTTAAAAGTTAATAGCTTGCATTTTAAAAGTAAGATTACATCATATACAATCGAACGATATTTTTCCAATTATCATAGTCTCCGTCCACAAAATGTCACACGGAATTCCCAGACTTCCTGTTATTATAAAAACTCCAAGATACTGGAAATTCCTCTCTTTGTTTTGTCTTTGTCATGGGAAACTTCGTTGCTGCTAATAGCAACTGCTATGTTAATGTGTTATAATTGCCGTTAGCTATGTATGTGTTGGTTGTTAATCGTATAAATGTCTAAATGTCGAACAAAAAGGATTACCTGCGACAAGATGACTCCTCTTTAATTCTACACCCTCCATATGCACTTCCCATCTCAGCCAAATGATCAAGAATCAAGTTATTAAAATAAAAATACAACTCTCCTTGAGGTGTTATATATATAAATATATGAGAAAAAGAAGGTTTTATCTACATATTGAAAAGAAATGAGCAAAAATACCGTAAAAAAACACTGACAATCTTTGTTATACAACTAAAATGGAAATAAGGTTTTATCAAATAACCCATATAAGTATTAAATATAATTTCACCTTAAGAATTTTTTTTTATATTTATTTTATAAAACACAGTTGATCCTCTATATAACGAACCTCTGTATTGCGAATTTTTCTACATAGAGAACTTTTTCCTGGAACCTTGCATATTTGACGATTTTCTGCGTAAAATAACCTTTCTATAGCGAAGTGCATTTTCTATATAACGAACTTTTTCTTTTGTGATTCAATTTTTTCTCTCCTTATTTTTAAAGTATTTCTGAACATTTCAAGTAATTCCCTCTCTTAACACATTTTATAGTGGCCATAAATCTTGAACTGGTTTTATTAGATTCTAATTCGCAGAGAGCAATAGAGTTCTGGACGTTTCATCCAAGAAGTGCAACCTTTAAACCCCTTTGTCCAGTTCACTAGATGTTTTATAGAAAAATCTTCCATATCCCCTTACAGCCTCAGTGAAGTTGTCCCGTATCCTAGTTATAAAATATTGTATATTTAATATTACTTTACGTTTTAAATTTGAAAATACCCATAAAATTCGTTAATTTTAATATAAAATCATTTTCTTAATATTTAAAGTACAGTGTATTTGACATTTTTTTTCTTGTTTTCCTTGCAATTTTTCTTCATTTCTGAGGGGCATAAAATAAACATATATTAGTTTAAAAAAGGTGTGAATAATTATTTTTTAATACATAGTGTTTATGAAATTAAAATTTATTTTATGGGGTTTATACAGTATGTTAAAAGGTGAACCTTTATATCAGAGGTTCTTAAACTTTTTCTTTCATTACCCCTTGCCATGTTTTTCGGTATGGGGCAGACACCTGCTTAATTTATATTGAATTTTTGCAAATTCATCAACTTAAATGTCTTTTTGACAGCTAGTACTACTACTACATTAAAAGAATTAAATTTATAACTAATGAAGTATAGAGTTAAAAGTTTAAAAAGCATATGCTAATTAATTAAATTTAAAGTTAATTAATATATAAGATTACTATTAAATAAAATAACCAAGGAACACTTAATTGATTTTACTGGGAGGGATGAATTTTTCAACATTTAATGTCAATCTTGTCAGGTTTAATCTTGAATCTCCTCTGTTAGCAGTGTCCAGTTTCTTTTTTTTCTTTGTCTTGGATTGGCAACTGCGCTGAAACTCCTTCTAACTAGGAAAAATAATTAAACACTACCTCGCGATATTCCATATTTCGTGACAAATAGCAGGTTTGCCTTTTTAAAGCCAAAATTGCTGGCATCCGTTTCTAAACTTTTAAATCTTCATTGGTGCATATCACGATCAATTCCTGTTGTCATGTGACATTTGTTTGTCAATATGACCATATAAATTCATTGCCTATTATGGTATTACCATAGTCAAAGCATTCTCAAACCTGGTTCCAAAATCTGAATAAAAGGCAGTTAAATGTTGAAAGTTTGGTTAAAACATGCTGACAAATTGTTTGGGTTAATTTGAGAAAATTCCGGACCTCTCCAGTGTATTGTACTTTTTTAGTTTAACTCTCTGGAAAAAACCGCCGAAATGGTTCCTGTTTTAGAAAATTTATGCAGTCACCTTGTAAGGGCAAATTAACCTCATTACATTTAGTAAATAAATCTGTTAAATAAGTAAAATTTGGTCTCCACTTGATTAAATTTTCTTTTAAAATTAAAGTCCCGATCTAGTTTAATGAAAGCCAATATCACATAGACCTCCACTTGCACCTCATTGACCCCCTAATTATTTGTTTGCTAACGTGAACCCCTTGCAGGTCGTCATAGACCCTGGGGTCTATATAGACCACTTTATGAATCACTACTCTATATGACGAATTTTCCATATAACGAACTTTTTTCCGGGATTTAGTGACTTCGTTATATAGAGGTTCGACTGTATTCCCCGCATTTACAACACTTTTAACAGAATAAATGAATTTAGGTATACTTTTGTAAAAAAAAAAAAAAGTAACGAAAAACATTTCAAAGTCAGGAACAAGTACTTTTGCTCATTTAAAAATTTAATTGAGGAACAATATTGAAAAAAATGAACAAAAAAGCAAATAAGCCTTAAATGCGCTTAAGAATTATTTGACTAAAATCCCTCGAGAAGGAGCTGAAATTAGGTATTTAAAAGAAGGCGGCCTTCTATGCAAAGTATGTGGATTAGAAATCAAATTCCTTTCCAGAACAAACTACGAAAACAAACAGAGCTCCCAAAGACATTTAATTAAATTTGTCTCCCCCTCTTAGCAAATTCGGAAGCAAAAGATAAAAAAGTAAGCTACCTTTTTGTTAGAAATTCATTCTAGGATACCAGAAATTCTTGACTTACAATTTTAGATCTGGCCGCTGGAATTTTCTTATGGTCAAAGAATAAAAGTATATTCCTGTTGTTTTTCATGTTTTAGGAATTTTGTTTTATCAGTTATTTTCTGTTTCGTTTTTGCTATTATTTTTTAAAAAATTTGTAACCATAAAAGAAAAAAATATTTTTGCAATTTCATTTTCTGTATTTGTTGTTACTTATAAGTATCTCAAAGCTGTTATACGAATATTGAGTCATTTCATAATTCCACGTTGAAAACTTGTAAACATAAATACTTCTAAAGTATTTGATAAATAAATTTAGCAAATTATTTTTTTAAACATTTATGGAATATGTATCTTTACTACTGATCCTCAAAGTAAATGATACATTTTAAAACTGTAATTGAAATAGCAAACAGTGAAGAACAAAATGCAAGGTTTTGAATTTCAAAACATATAATTATCAAATGTTAAACAATTCTGTAAAATCAATCCCTTTTGATGATTGACTTTAAAGTGCTTACATTTAAAAAATTTAATCATTATGGAAGTGTTTTTCAAACTTTCACACACAATATTTGTGACTCAATATATTCATTCATAATTTTCATCGCCTTTGCAATCGCCTACACCGATGGTTCCTCAGACAGATCCCTCAGCAATGGAGGTGCCGGAATCATCTTACTCCTCCCAGATGGTAATAACTACAAACACAAAATTAACACAGGCATAATCGCCTCAAACTTCACAAGTGAACTCGTAGCAATTATATAGAGAGGCCCTTATATTATATCAACAAAACCCCCATGTTATTGATTCTACAGAAGGATTAGTAATCTTCTCAGATTCTAAATCAGTTATAGAAGCCATAAAAAACGGAGAGACTAACATCTCCTGTGATATTATTACCCTTCTAGAACAGCTGCAAAACAAAAGAAAATCCTGTATTCTGCAATGGATACCCGCACATGTCAACATTGAGGGTAATGGATGTGCGGATATATATATATATATATATATATATATATACATATATATATATATATATATATATTTAAATATATAAAAACAATCACAATTATCAATTTAAAAATTGAAATATATGAATCCCAAAATACCAAAACATTTCAGAATATCAATGGCAAATATAAAAGATAATGTTCCATCATTTTCAAACAAAATTAAAAAATTATAAAATAAAATAAAAATTTATAAAATATCCAAGTGCAATCTCGGACTTAGGATCGATAAGTGGGGTTAAACTAGTTTGATGGCGCCAACCTTCCCCTATTGCAACTTGGTAAAGTTAATTGGAAAATTTTCAAATTTCAGAAGGAAAAAATGTTCGATGTCTCTAGCTTCTTTGGCGAGGCTATATATATATATATATATATAGCCTCGCCAAAGAAGCTAGAGACATCGAACATAAGTGCACCACCATCACACTTGATGATGCTAACGCAGTAGCCAAACATAGAATTATGAATCACACTTTTAAAAAACCCCTAGTCCCCGAATTATAACATCCACAATTGGCAGATTGAGAACTGAACACCTTAAGGGCATGAAGATTCACCCAGACAAGACAAGATCATATGTTCAATGCAAACACTGCCCAGATCTTCAACTGACGCCCAATCACATCTTGGAATGCCCAACCGTCGCAACAAAGTTACTAAAAATGGGAATGGTTCCTCTGAGGGACTCTTTGCGGGAACTCCTGTACAGCCCTGATGCTCCTAGAATAGCAGAGGCAGTGATCAAGACTTTCGATGGAATTTAGTGATATCTACTGCATTTATTCATGGACACGAGAACAACAACATAATTTTCATCACGCCCCCTCCCCTTTCCCTCCATACAACAACAATGTATTGGATTCAATACATTGATGCTAAAGCTATGTAAAATATGACTCTAGCCACTCAAGTGCCAAGGTCAGCCAAAGCGTTAATTGCTTCGGACGTATATATACGTCTTTACGAAGTACGATCTTTTTTGTGCACTGCTATCCGTAAAATTATTCCGAAGACTTCAGAATGCAATAAAAGGACTTTGGTAGTGTTTGCGAAGGATTTATTTATTTCAAAGAATTTGTTTACACTTATAAATTTTCTCTCTTCTCCTAAAAAACATCTCGTACGCGCGCCTGCGTGGAAAACGGTGGTATTGTGGAGGGAATCGCATAACTTTGAATCTGCAGTTAAGGGATTAATTATTAAACCGTACAAATTGTCCAGATAGGTGTTAATTTTTGTGTATAATTTTATATATGACATGCCCACGGGGCACAGGTAATTACTAAATTTATTCTTAATATAGTATTGTTAAGGGTACAGGGACATCGTATACTTCGAAAAAATCGATTTTGCAATTTTAGTTCTAAAAAATAGTGCTTATTTTTCTGATTCTAAAAATGTATAATACTTATATGTTTGTTGATAAAATAGCCCTAAAGTATTAAAAATTAAAATGTAAACAAATGACCACGCCCTTTTTGACGCACCTTTTTGAACTTTAAATGTGTAGTTTCCCCTGTGTTTGATCTATATAAACGTTCTGTATAGTGAACAAAATATCTTTTAGTATGTAATGTCTAAATTTTAAAAAATAAATTTATACGTGCAAAAAAAATTAAGATTTTCATAATTTTAAGGTTTTATGATTATTTTAAAGAAATAACGCAATTAATTCGTTAAAAAACTGATCCATTATGTTTGATATGTTGCTCTAAATATATGTGTAAATTTTTTTGTATATTCAAAGAATATTTTTGTAAGAAATACATGAAATTATGTATTACAAGATCTCGAAGATTATGCTCATGTTAACTAAATCAAAGGGAAAAAAGACATATGAATTTAAAATTACTTTTGTAACTCTAGAAAATGATTAAGGGGATTATTATTAGTCATATAAAAATAGACAAGCAAATACTAATCAAGTGTATAATATGTGAAAATATTGTTTTTTTTTAGTTTTTTCCCTTTTTCTCAAAAGCACATATCTTCTTGCATTTAGGTACATTTTTAAAAAAAACTATTGCACTATATGATTCCAGATTTTTTTATACTTCTATACAAGATGCCTATGCATATAGTCAACCTATTTTTTTTCTCTTAAGATAGTGCCTAATTTTTTAAAAATAGTTTTATGCATAAAAAAGCAGAAAAATGAAAAAATTTCAAATTTCAAAGTTTCATAATTTTTTTAAAGAAACTATACTAACATTTTACTAAATTAATGGGTTCACTGTATTCTATGTATTGTTTTATATATGTGTAAAATATATTTTACATAAAAAAAGGATACTTTTTTAAAAAATGGTACCTAAACACAAGTATATATTACGAGTCCTCAAAAATTATGTATTACTTTAATTAAGTAGTAAAAAAAACCTTTTGGAGTAAAAAGTTATTTTTGTAGTTCTACAGAATAATTAAATTATCTTTATTAAGAACGTAAAAAATCTAAGCTCCATTGGAATTTGCAAATGATATATGTCTCATAAACAAAGGGTCTTAATTTTGGAATTTTACTCTTTCGAGCATGTCCTGGTTTCCTTTTAAATTAATTATAAAATTCACAGACGCATTTATAAATGTATTTTATAAGTGTAAATGTGTGTGTGTTTTTTTATTATGTCAGACTGTATTTTACTCGTTTACTTTATGTAAGTTAATAATTTTCAACTTTTCAATATGCTTGCACCCCCACACACTTGTAGAGTTATCACGCCCTTCTAGGGCGTCGCGCCCCACAGTTTGAGAAATGCTGCATTATGAGAAAAAATGTATTAAAAAAAGTGTCATGCTTTTATTGTAATTAAAGCATGTATAAGGACCGCTTTTTCCTTTTCAATTAAAACTGATATTCAAATCGAACGAAAAACAAAGGGAAAATTTTGGTAATCCGACTTTTAATTTTATGTAATTGTGAAATACGAGCTTCGGATATTTTTTTAAGTCGACTGCGGTGGCTTAGATGTAGCGTGCCCGCTTCGAAAGCCCATGGTGACGGGTTGAACCCCGGCTGGCGTCGATAGATTTTCTGGATGCGAAAATCGTAGGCTGGCATGTCATGGGGCATGTAAAAGATCCCTGGAGAATCAATTTGACTCTGGTACTCTCGGAAAAATTAAATCATGGCAATATTCAGCATCCGAGAGGAGAGCTTGAATTAAATTAATTCTAGCGTTTTATTTTTGGTAACGAGATCCGCCACACACACTTAAATGGATCTCTCATTTGCGGACTTGCCGTGTCTGCAAAAGGCTTAATTGCTCATATGCAACCCACTGGGGAAAAATATTTTCTTTTAATTCAATATTATAAAATTAGTTATAAAATGATTAAATTCAAATAACTTTATGCAGCATTCACAGAAGCCCATTTTGAAAAAAAAATTAATTTCAATACTTACTCGAGATCTCTCAATTACAGCTAATAGTTCAGATAGATGAAATTGAATCCATATCAAAAACTATTTCCGTGCAAGAAATAAATAGTTTCCTTATTAATATTAATTAAAAAACGTTTTTTATGCTATAATTATGCTTATTTGTTCAAGTCAAACTCAGTTTAAATTAGATTTTGGTTCGTAATAAAGTGTGATGGAGAAATATATACAAATAAGCTTTCTGTTCTGACATCTTAAATTATAGCGATCTCTTGGAGGCTCGGATAACGGCCCCAAGTCCTGTTGGGATCACTCGGGATGAGATCGCCGACCAATAAGCCAAGCAGGGAGCATAGTCAGCAGCAGAGTCATCACAATTGGAAGTATCTTTGGCCCTCAGAAGAGTAAAGAGCATTATTTCCACATACATTGAAAAATGTACTGCCGTGACCAAAAAAAACCATAGGAAATTCTGACCACCTCGGGTCCAATCCTGAGGCACCTGGGGAGAGCCAAGGCTGTTGCCCGCTTTCGCCTAACCACTGGACATGACTTTTTGGGAGCATATCTCCTCTGGCTTGGCTTGACTGCTGACGAGGCTTGCCCGCTCTACGACCAGCACCTGCACCAATGCACTGGACTCGATGAATACCCGACTAACGACGTCGTCAGTAAGTACAGAGAGATTCGGTGTCAAATGGTCAAGACACCAAGCACGGGGTTGGATAAATAAATAAAAAATGTTCTGACTTCAGAAGGAATGTAATACATAAGTGAATAAATAAAATAAAACTTTTTTAAAGAAGGAGATAGGAAAAAGTTGTATCTATGGCCTATCCATGAGGTCTATCCTTTCTAACTCTAGTTTTTTTCCATCCGGCCAAATTGGCACTTTGAGCTAGAATTACTCAATGCCGCAAGTAAACATCACTACTAATTGGCGTGTAATAATTGGCAAAAATAGTGATTATGTTAGTACTATCTGAATTGCAGTCGCTTATTCAATTCCTACTATTAGCTCACACTCTCTATATATTTATTTATCGTGGTGGAATTTTCAATCGGTAATAAAATACATTTTAAAGAGCTCGATTGAGTTGAAATTTTACATACATGATTATTTTGGATGACAATAAAATAATTTAATTATTATTAATAAAAATTAATTGATAAAAATTAATTATTCAAAAAATTACAATTACAGCCACTTTGGCATCATTTTTGGCGACTTATGTCAAAGCTTGAAAATATCTTTTTTATCGCGTTTTAAGGCATTCAGTTGAATTGAAATTTTATAAACACGATTGTTTTGGATGACAATGCGATGCTTTAATGATAATTTATAAAAATTAATTACCACTTGATATTGTGATTCTGCCATATGTATATGCATATTTATATTAATTGTAACTATTGAATAAAAAGTAGCGAAAATAAAATTTTTCTGCGTTGATCTAAGTAGGAATTGACTTAATTTTTTATATATATATAACTCTCTCTCTCTCTCTTGTTTTTGAATTATCGTCCTGAATTACTGTCGCGATTAAAAGTTTTTAGCAGATTTCTGGTGGGAGAGTGTCTGAGGTTGCATCTTATCTAAAGTTCAAGTACCCAATATTTCTTATTAATCAGTTTGTTTTGTCAACGCATCGCATAAACAGGTTAATGTTAAATTAATAAAAGTTAATTGTTGTTTCTTGTTTTATGTTTGGTTTAATGGCTTCTCAACCCTCGCTGCGTTCGGATCCCTCCAGAAACCTCAACAAGCAGCAAAATCTCCACTTCGATCAAATCAAGAGAGAGATGAGGAGGTACCCCAATAAATTTCATTCCTTTTTTCTTCTTGTGTTCAAAGGATTTATGCAAACTTTTAAAACTGTATTTCTATAAAACTGGAACTACTTTTTTTCATTATAAGACTCTTTGAATTAAATTATTATTTATTTTTAATTATCTAATTATTTAATTATTTGGAATGAATGATTTAATTATAATTTATTAAGGTAACAAAATACAGCTCAATCTCTCTTACACTTATTTCTATTACAATTACTGTTAATAAAGTTTATGTAAATAGAACTAAAAATATATTTTTAGCAGAAAAGGTAGTGCCAATAAAAAATGCAGCATGTAGAAATTTAAGTACAGCAAGGCAATATAATTTAAAAACTTTTTTATTTTACGATAGAAAATCATAAAAAAATTGTAACTGAAATAAATCTTAATTGTTTGGAGAAATTTCTATTCGAACTTCTAAGGAACAAAATTATTTTTTTAAATAAAGAATAAAATATTAATGACCCTAGCATTTAAAAGAAACGACGAAAGAAACCTCGACAAATTAGTTTTCTTAATAGGAGAAATCGTACCTTCAAAAGCTTTCATAAACATGATGCAATAGCATTTCAGAAGAAGTCGATTTAATGTAATGTACATAATAAAGAAAATGTTCTTTAAAAAATACTCCTGAAAGCATTTTTGAATAATTCATCAGATCGTAATATATCCTTTTAAATATTTTTTGGGAATTTCTACGGTTTTTCGGAAAAGATGGCAGCTATTTTTGAATATTTTAGTATCTAATTTTCAAAGAAAATGACAGTAATGCAAGATTATTAACGAAAAGTTTTTTTTCAAGGTAATAGGTTTTATTATTTTTTTTCCTTTCGATTGGCATGTACAGAATATCCTGCTTCAAAAGTGACATGCTATTTTTTTGTACATTATCATACACTCGATAATTTAAAATAGTAGAAAGTGTGTTTTTTTCCGTTGAAAAAATGTATTCTTTCTTTAATGTCACAACAGAAACCGGAAATAAACAAGAAAAAAATTCCGTTAAGAAGATTTTGAAACTTTGTACTGCTTGGTGAAATTAAATTTGTTACTAAAGTAAATGGTATTAAGATTACAAAGAAAAAAAATAGCAAATATTTTTTCTGAAATTTGTAAAAGGACAAAAGGATTTTGGCATAATTATAGAATATTTGTCTTACTGAAACAACTTAATTTCATTTTTGTAGTACATATTTTATCTAAATTATTTTTTAAAAACTAATACCGAAGTTACGAATCGATATTTGGTTGTTGAATCGACTCTGTTTGAATTCAGATAATTTTTTTTCTGTTCACTATATTTGATTCAAATGAAAATTTTAAATTGATGATAAAAAGGCAATGAGATTGAATCACTGACAAATGTATTTATTCAATCTTATTTTATCTCAACCCGCGGTCACTCGTGCCCGTTTTTGATACCGTCATTGCTCTCGGGGTGTAGAGAACACCCCAAACTTTTAACACGTGTATTTAATGGTTTATTATGCTGTAACACTTATATATCACTTTAATAACATTGAATGTCTTAATAAGTTCTATATTTTTTTAAATGCTATGCATGGTAGAGGTGAATAGGCACAATCTTCATTTTAAAAAAATACCCACATAATTAACAGTTTTTTACTTAGAGTACTGTGAATTGTTAAAATTCGCTGGGAAAGTAAAGACAGAACAATAATTATATTATATAAAATATGTTATTATACATTGTGTTTTTTGTAAGATAATTTACGGTACGTCATTTTTAACGAGAAAAGACTTTATCCGAAAGAAGCTGGGAGTACTTTTAAAAATCTAATACCTTACTCTCCTTTAATCTTTTCAAATTTTTTTAACCATTCGATAAAAATGCGTAGAGAATAATTTGCTTTGAAAAAGATCGAGAAACTTTTTACAGGATTAAAATATGTTTTTTCGTAAGGAGAAGGATAAAATTAATCTTGAAAAATTACGTACTTAACGCGATGTATTATTCGCTGTATATTTATTTATGGCATTTTTTGACATACGATCGTTAAATCTTTGTAGCTTGAATAAAGTTAGTTTTTCAACTTAAGTTTTATTTTAAAATAAGATTTGAGATATTTATTCAATACTAATAGGCCAGTTTGGAGTAAATATAATATCAAACTATATAAAAATTACATGAGAGTGATTTTGTACGGATCTTGTAATTAGGAGAACTAAAGTTCAATAATAGGGATGAATTGCACACACAGAGGCTATTTTTTTCTTAACTCCCAGTTCACTTCACGGTCTCGCACACACATTGATTACTTCTACTATTATTCCGAGTGGTCAGGGTAGCTTAGTGGTCATGACCACAGACTTGTGGTAGTTGTGTTATGTGTTTCGAGACCCAATGACACTTTAAATCCGTCATGGTGCACGTTAAATTTGTTGAGGTTCAAAGCCCTCCAGCCTGGCCTGCTGAGGATGTTAGGATTTCGTGTTGCTTTATGTAGTTGTGTTAATACACGCTTACCCTCCGATTATTCCAAGGAAGTCGCATATCAGGAATTGAAAGCCGTGATCAGAATAACTTGGTTATTTTGGTTCTTATTAAACGAGTAATGGCTACATATATACAGCCGCCCAGCCAGTATGGTGGATATGGCACTTGGTGTGTAATTGAGTGGGTTCGTGTTCAAATCTTGAAGAAGGCATGATGTATCTTCGGGAGAAGAAGTCGGACTTTCGCCTGAAATGGATTCCCGTCTAGAATGGAAAGCAGCGCACCCCCTCTGTTCTATGCTGGTATCATCATTTGTAATAAAGTCTATGATCTTTTGTGATTGCATTGTATGTTTCTGTTCATCAATCTCTCGTATTTCGTATGTGTCCCAGAATAAAAAGCACGACAACAACAAGGGCTATATAAATTAATGCAAACATTTAGAGATCAAGTAATATATGCTACAAAACGCTACATAAGTAATGCGGACCTTAATAACTCCAAAACAATTATACGAAAATAAATTTAAATATTTATATTATGAACATTTAGATACTTAGTTTTTTATGAATGGTTTTGCTTAGTATGTAGTGGTGGCGATAACCTAGTGTTTATGGTTTCGAATTCGTGACAGTCATGAGTGTCCTAATGTCACTGAAGACCCGTTGTGTAAAGGGACTAATGCACGTTAAATCTGACGAGACTTAAAATCCTTGTATGGTAGTTTGGAGAAGTATGAGTGCTCAGGTGTAACGTCCTCATTACTTGACTGAGGTCTGAAATTAGAAAACTCTTCATCAATATCCTTCATGTTGCTTTATAGAGTGACGTTGATAAACACTACCATACTTAGAATGTAGATTTCTTTACAATCATTAATTTTGCAGCTACATATCATAATTTATCCTAAAATTACACAATCAGTTCAAAATTCGCATTACGATAAGATACCAGGAAAAACTAAGTTTAATCACAGTAACTTTATAAAGGGTGTTTTTTTAGAGGTATAGAACTTTAAATTGCAATAAAACAACGATGTATTATTTGATTGACGTGAATTTTTTTTATTCGAAAGATAATCTTGTGGCATTACATTTTAAATATGATGTCTGGCATAGGACTGCCACGGCTGGCTCGAATGTAGTCCAATCTGGACGTCCAAATTTCGATGACTTTTTCCAACATTCGTGGTCGTATATCAGCAATAACACGGCGAATGTTGTCTTCCAAATGGTCAAGCGTTTGGGGCTTATCCGCATAGACCAATGACTTTACATAGCCCCACAAAAAATAGTCTAGCGGTGTTAAATCATAAGATCTTGGAGGCCAATTCACAGGTCCAAAACGGGAAATTAGGCGGTCACCAAACGTGTCTTTCAATAAATCGATTGTGGCACGAGCTGTGTGACATGTTGCGCCGTCTTGTTGGAACCACAGCTCCTGGACATCACGATTGTTCAATTCAGGAATGAAAAAGTTAGTAATCATGGCTCTATACCGATCACCATTGACTGTAACTTTGTGGCCTTCATCGTTTTTGAAGAAGTACGGACCAACGATTCCACCAGCCCATAAAGCGCACCAAGTAGTCAGTTTTTCTGGATGTAACGGTGTTTCGACATACACTTGTGGATTAGCTTCACTCCAAATGTGGCAGTTTTGTTTGTTGACGTAGCCATTCAACCAGAAGTGCGCTTCATTGCTAAACAAATTTCGCTTGAAAATCGGGAACAGCGGCAATTTCATTCTGGGCCCATTCGACGAATCTACGCCTTGCTTGATGATCGTTTTGATGAATTGCCAAACCAAACTGACAATAAATCACTTGACAGCTGTTAAATCGGTCGCCATCTTGGAAAGTAATGCCAACTTAAACTTCTATACCTGAAAAAAAACACTCTTTACAACATAGTATACTTTTACGGCTTACCCTGTTTTTTTACAAATGATTAAAATATTGTTTTCTTATTATTCCATCATGAATATTTATATCTCTCAAAAGCGTTTATTTCACAAAATCAAAAGAGAATACATTATTATTATTTTTTTCTTATTCAACATAAAAAATGCTTAACGCTTTTAATTACGTGTATTTTTTTGCAAGAAACTCATATTAGGTTTTCATTTTTTATTAAATAATTAATGCAGGGTTACTAACCTTTGCTCTCTCTCTGTCTGGGATAAAAAAAATCTTGAAATCACAAAAGATACAAAGTACATAGAGTTCATTGGATTTTTTTTTCAGAATTTTTATTGAGAACTCATTTTTAAATTTTTTATGAATCTTAAGCGGAAATTATTTAGAATTAATATTCATACATTCATACATGTTTGGTATGGTAAAAATTAATGCCATTTTTTTACTCATTTTTTTGTTACATACAAACTTAAAACAAAATAAGTTTCTTTGCAAAAACTGAAATTTAACGTCAGTATTTTCTAAGAGTATAAGTTAAAGTTTAATATTGAAATACTTGGTTAGTTACAAATGATTTTCAGTGATATATGCATAGATACAGGGTGCAGCCGAATTCGACCGAAAAATTCAGAGGGGTGATAGTAAGCAGCATGGGAATAACACATCACAATAGACCACGAGGTTGAAACCAAGTTTAACCGGAGTAATCCCAAAAAACGGTTATGAAGGGTGTGATGGCGAGTGAAATGTAAAGGGGTAATAAAAGGTAAGTAATAGATTTATTAGACGTAAAGAATGTTTACAATACGAACATTGCATCCCATCTTGATGTCAGAATTACAACGACAAGGGATTGCCACAAGAATTTTTTGATGGTGCAGCCGCATAGGTCGAAACACAGCCGACACTGACAGACGAAGGATTGTCGTACGCATTTAAGAAAATCCGGTATGCTGCTGATAGCCACCCGTGTCTCATACGCAGCGATTTAGGGGGCCTCAAAGGAAGAAATTCAAGGGATTGAGGTCCGGGTAGCATAGAGGTCAATCAAAAAGCCCGCTAAGTCCAATCATCTTCCCGTGATAGGATACGCATCACAATTGAAAAATGTGTAGTTTCACTTTCGTGAATGAACCACGCGTTCTGGTGTGAAGAGGCTGGTGCTCCCTGCATCCACTCAAGCAGGACGTGATGTACGTAAGCAAGGTATTTTGTGTCATTGAAGCATTCGGGAAGTATAAGCAAATCCTCGTACTCATTTGGCCACTCCACTCGTTTAACTAATAGTCCTCTTGATGGCTCCTGATTTTCAACAACTAAACTTAGTATGGTTTGTTCTATGGTATGGTGATTTGTTATTCCGATACTATCTACAAGCATTTCTATGAATTTGTCACAGGAATTCAAAAACACCCTGTATATATATATATATATATATATATATATATATATTACAGTCAAACCTCTGTATAACGAAGTCACTAAATACCGGAAAAAAGTTCATTCTATGGAAAATTCATTATATATTGAGGTTCATCCTTTAATATTCTTAATAAACTGCATAAAACAAATTTTAAATCCATAAACATTATTTTTAAAACAAGTAATTATTCACACCTCTTTTTTAAAATTAAAATAAATTTATTTTATATATCTTACAAATCAAAAATATATAAAGAAAGAAAAACTGCAAGGAAAATGAGAAAAAAGACTGTCGAAGAATTCACTGTATTTTCAATATTAAGAAAAAAAATTTATACTAAAACTAGCGAATTTTAAAGACATTTTATGATTTAAATA
This sequence comes from Trichonephila clavipes, assembly GCA_019973935.1. NCBI lineage: Eukaryota > Metazoa > Arthropoda > Arachnida > Araneae > Nephilidae > Trichonephila > Trichonephila clavipes. The sequence goes on along the minus strand of BMAU01017169.1, from coordinate 852,844 downwards.
ATACAAGTAGTATTAAACATAAATTATTTTATAATTAAACCACCGGGACATGGAACAACTCTCCTGAGGGTGAAAGAGGATATCGAAGAAGTTTCTAGTGAACTGTGCAATGAGATTAAAGATTTCACTTCTTGGACGAAACATCCGGAACTCTATAGCTCTTGGCGAGTTAGGATCTAAAAAAACCAGTTCAAGATTAATGATCACCATAAAATGTGTTAAAGAGAGAATAACTTAAAATTTTTTCAGAAATACTTTTAAAAAAAGGGAAAACAAACATTGAATCACAAAAGAAAAAATTCGTTTTGTAGAAAATGTACTTCGCTGTAGAGAGGTTATTTAACGAAGAAAATCGTGAAATGTTCAAGGTTCCAGGAAAAAGTTCGTTATATAGAGGTTCGACTGCATATATATGTATGTATAATACAAAAACAGGGCATGAAACACACAAAACATACAAATTCAAATGCTACGAGTTTTTATGATTGAACAAATACTGAAATTGTTCGAGTTAAACATGTGACGGAGCAATGATATAGAAGAGAGTCGGGTATTATGAAATGCCATTTATATATGTATATATATATATATGTACATTTCTAAAAGTAACTTTACTGGTTTTTGATAGAAAAAAATTGTCTCCCAAATCATCATGGAAATATATTACAAACGATTGTAAACAATTATCACTTGCCAAGGAAAAAATAATGCATATATATATATATATATATATATATATATATATATATATATGCTACGTATTGGCCGAGTGTAGTATTTTGTCGAGTGTTAGCAGAGTTTATTAATACATCTTCAGTGAACATACATCTTCTTTATTGTGACGCACACATATCAAAAGCTTAGGATAATATTACGGTACATTTTCACGTTGACGAGACAAGCTTGCGACGATTATAAAGCAGAGCGGACAGGAGACAAGCAGAAGTCGCATCTTGACGGACACAACACAAAGACACAGAGTTGAAGTTATTTACACTTTTTCATGATGAAAGCAGAGAGGAAGAGAGTGGGATTACACAAGATTTTTGGTTTTATACCAACAGTGCAAGAGCGTGATGATTACGTAATCGTAATTCTTATTGAATAGAATGGGTGGGACAGGGATTTCTGATATAATAATACTAGTCGATTACGATTAAGACCAGGATGATAGTTTCGAACCAAATAATTAAAAGATTATCTCACTATTATTAAGAGAGTTAATTAAAAGGATTCTAGAAGGAATTAGTACACACACACACACATATATATATATATATATTGGATTATATATATATATATATATATTTATATTGGATTTTATATATATGTATATATATTGTTATAAAAATATTTTTTTAAAAAAATGGTAAATAGAGGGTACTACAGAATAGTCCGGTAATGGGGAATATGTGGATTAAACCGTAAGAAAACTAGCTAAGAATTCATAAAACGTAGTTATTACGATTCAATTGACAAAAATGGGTCAAAAAATCAAATTGAATTTAGAATTTATACTTTTTTAAAGGGTTTTTCAATAAGCAATCATTAAAAAAAAGTATTTTACAAATGAGAATCTTGTTATCACAAAACCCATACTAAATTTTGCTATACATTTTTCGACGTAATTATAAGTAAAACTTTAATGTGTCAGTCAGTCATTGTAGTTTAAGTAGAATTTTAAGGCGTGTTGGAAAGCTAAAATCTTATTTTTTTCATAATCTGAGATTTTAAAATTTCCAATTTTATAGATTTTAACTTTTCAAAAAATACTTTACTTTAACCTCTAGGGTAATTAGAAGCCCTTAAAACCTATATTTAAACAATCGTTGGAACTGGGCCACGCCCATTTTAATGGCGAAAAATGTAAACTAAGTACTTCGTTTTTGCTTACATGTTGAACGTCTGATATGAACCAAAATATAAATCTTTTATTGTTAATTGAGCCATTTATAATTTTTTTTTATTTCGTAGCCGATTAGAAGTCTAACTGTGCATCAAAATCAATTTATCTCAAAATGTAAATTTTGATGTTCGTTGTACCTTTTCTGAGAAACTACTGTTTACAGGTATGTAAATTTTGTATGATCTATTTATAACGATGGCTAATATATACTAAAATGAATTTTTTGCAAAAAAAAACTCAAAAATTTATTTTTTACAAAGTTTTTTATATGAAAAATAGGTCAAATTTCACTACGTTTGATAAAATATTTTATAAATTCTGAAAAAATTCAAAATTAGCTAAAAACTCATTTCAGTATAATGAAAAAGGTGTACTTTAATTGGATGAAAAATTTCAAACATGTACATATGACAGATTTTGAGAAAAGGTACATCGAAAACAGTCAGTTTAGCATTGTCAGTATAGAGGTTCCCTACTCCTCTTAAAATCATTTAATGAGTTGTTAAAGATTTTGCGCGCAAAGACTGTTTTACATGATAGATATACAGGGGGCTAATAGTTTGTGAAAATCATGAAATCGAATATTTTTGTTTCCATAAATCATACCATGTCCCGTTAAAAGTTTTTCTGCATACATTTTTAGATTTTTCATATTTAATTTACGAAACAAATTTGAAAACCATTCAAAATTCCTCATATTTCAAGATAAAAAATTCACACATAGTCGGACACGTTACTGTTGTTTAAGAATAAAACCATTATGTAAATTTATATGCAAACAGAATTAGAAGTATTTCAAACTATAACTCTTTTAGAAAAATGTAAATATTTAAAAATTAATGTAGTATATTAAATAAGTATTATATAACTATACTCTTCAGTGGTGAAGTATGCAGGTTATATAGGTATATCAAGCTCGACAGAAATAATTTTAAAATTAAAAGATAAAAAATTCATTAAAAATTTATCGTAGATCCTTTTATTTTTCTTTTTAATTTAAGAAAAGCTGAAATTATATAGTCCTGCGTTTTAAAATTATTAAAGCAATTGATAAGCTAGTTTTCTAAGAAATCGGCAACTAATGAATCCTTAAAGTTCTCATTAATGTAACTTCTACATTTAAAAATAAAACTTTCTGTTTAAAACGCAATGTGCATACAATAAAAATATCACATAAAAATCATCCTTTCGCATACTTAAATAATTCATAAGACCTAATATATATTCTAAAAATGTCTTAAAATATCCAAATCTCTCCTTTTAGATGTCATCTTTTTCTGAATATTTTAGTATCCAATTTTCGAAGAAAATTGACTGTAATACAAGATTAACAAACGTTTCTTGAGATTACAGTCGGTCTTTTTGTTGATTGGAACTAAAGAATCTAACAAATTCAAATTGCTAGAGATAATTTCTTGTTTCATGTAACATATTTGGCACTTTAACCAATTACTTATTTTGTCGAGCAAAAATTGTCTTCTTGTTTAAAAAATGTGTTAAATATCAGATGTTTTCATTTGTAAAGACGGATCGATTATCTTCTATGTACGTTATTCTTAAATCCTTTATTGTTAAATTTTATAGAAAATCATTATCGTAGAAAAAATATGTCGAAGATATCGTTTTAAAAAATAGTTAAAGTATTGTTTCAGAAGTAATTATGTCTTATCGAGGATTAATGTTTCAATTTCACTGTTCTTCGCAAATTTTTTTTAATGATTATTATTTTTATCAAGAAAATAAAGTAACACAAATAAGGTTTTCAAAAATAAAATGTCATTTAAGTTTTAAATTCAAAGTACATTTTCTTCCACTAACGCTTAAATTTCAGTGCTAATTTAAGAAGATATAGACCACAAAATCCTAAAATATTATTATAAGAGTAGTGATATCAAAGTTCAGTTATAAAATAAGTAATATAAAAAAACTTTTTTTAATTCAGTTCCTACTTAGAACAACAAAGAAAAATTTTACTTTAGTTACTTTTATTAAATGGCTACAATTAATATAAATATTGTTACGAATTTTGTGTACATATAGTAAATAATTTGTATTTGAGTGTTTAATGCATTTATATTACTCTATATTATATTTATTTCATGTTAAAATTGTATTATCCACAAGCAATGCCGCTCCTTACGTTATAATGGCGATTCAATGAGAACTTGGCGAAATCTTGGCAACTTTGGTGACCATGTTGGCTAGTTCGGAACGCTCTGGAATCTTCTAGAAAGTAGTAGATCTCTCCACTAGTGTCACGTTCAATGACACGAGCGGTTATATTTCTGGAAGTTTCTATCGCGCCTATAAAAGGATGCTCACCGGTACGTCGATGAGTCTTCATTAAACCAGCGAGTAGTGATGATTGTTTTGACTAGCGATTAGCTCGACTGTGCTTGTGAATAATCTTAACGTACGTGTATTTTTAAACACTGGTGATTGTGTTTGATTGCTATCGAAGGTGTGAAGACCTTTGAATATTTACCCTGTGAATATTGCTGCTGAATCCTGTATTTAAAGAATTGGATTTTCGATAATAAATTCACACCGCTCTTAAAGAACTGCTTATTTCATTTGCGATTGTTTTGCATAAAATCCATGAACTCGGATCTACGTAACAGTTTTGTGTCAGAAGTGGAATTTTATGCCAATAACAAGAGCGGTGGATGAATAACTGAAGACTCTGTTGGAAGGCATCAATACCTTGAAAAACGGTCAAGAGACTAGGCAAGAAATGCAGAAAGGCATGGACGAGACTAGGCAAGAAATGCAGAAAGGTCTGGAAGAGACTAAGCAAGAAATGCAGGAAGGCCAGCAGGGAATGGAGAAAGGTTTGGAAAATGTACAAAAATGTCAGGAAGCTCTGAAGAATTCTTTAGAAAAGAAAATCGACAATGTTGAAGAGAAAATAAATAGTGTGGAAGAGAAAATAGCATTGATAGTTGAAGAAATGATTGCAGTTGTTGAAGAAAAGATTGTAGTAGTTCAAGAGAAGATAAAGAAGAAAGTAGGGGAAGAAACAGAAAAGAAAGTAGGGGAAGAAATAGAAAAGATTAGGGAACAAGTTGAGGAAATAAATAAAGGAATTGCTGAAATTGTTACCCTTATATCACAGCGAATGGTAGATCTTGTGAAGAAACTTCTAGCTAGCGGAAATGAGAACAAAAACAAGAGTATGCCTGTGTCTGCCTTTCCAGAACCTGTGCTTGCTTCTTCAGTGCCCGTGACTGCTTTTACAGGGCCGGTGAAACTGTCGGCCTATGACGGAAAAACGAATTGTGAAGTATACAAGACACAATTTTCCATAATTTCTGAAGCCAATGGATGGAACGAAGGGGCGAAAGCATGTCAGCTAGCAGCATCCCTTAGAGGAGAAGCTGCTGAAGTACTGCAGACTCTTCCCGATACAGAGCGACTGAATTTGAACTCCCTTTATAATACTTTGAATATTTGGTTCGGCCAAAAATACTCCAAGGACTACGCACGTCTGCAAATGAAAACAAGACTCCAGAAAACTGGAGAAAGCTTGCAGCAGTATGCCTCTGAAGTAGAAAGGCTCACTAACTTGGCTTTCTCCGACCACCCAGCAACTGAGTGAGAAGCAATCTCCTTACAGTATTTCGTGGACAGCCTGAAGGATGGGGAAATCCAGAAGGCTGTGAGAATGGCAGATGTGCAAAATCTTAAATTTGCTCTATTATATGCACTGAAAGTGGAGGCCGCCAATGAAGCCAGTTAATGAGACAACCATTCCGTCCGAGGAGCTAGAGTGACTACAGATGCGCCCTGTGAATCTCCATGGAGGAAGGAGATTGAGAAACCGAGAGAGGAAATTCAAGTTTTAATGGCTCGACGTCAGAATCTGAGGAGACGTAGAATCACGTGTTGGGGGAGCGGTGGAGCAGGGCATCTGAGAAGTAGCTGCGCTCGAATAAATAAAGAAGATAAGAACATCAAGTGCTAGGGGTGTGGTAGAACCGGGCATGTAACTGACCTCAAGTAAATCAAGAAGATCCTTGTCGTACAAGTGTAACAGAATTAAAAAAAGTGTGTAGCAACCGAAAAGCATCAGCAGATGAAAATGGAGACGTCCGTTCGAAAAGACCTTGTTCGGAGAGCAGCAAGAATCTCTCAAACAGCTTGAGAGTCGAAAAGAAATTTGGCGTAATAGATCCAATAGTTCACCTAGTTACAACGCCATCAACATCGGCATTGAAGTTGTGGAGTGATGACAGTGTCCGAAAAAATCAACTGGCTGATTCTGAAATAAAATCAATTAAAGAATTCAAAGAGTCGTCTGACGAAATCTGAGCTGGTAAGACATCGCTTCTTTCCATCCTACAACGAAGCGCTTTTGGGCTCTTTGGGACTCTCTATCTGAGAAATGGTTTTTTATATCGAAAATGGGAGTCTGACGACGGAAAAACATTCAGGTGGCAATTAATACTACCAAAGACAAGAATTTCAACAGTTCTTAAGGAACTGCATGGCAGTCTAACTGGAGGTCATTTTGGTGTTATGAAGAACTTACAAAAAGTTCGTGAGTGCTTCTACTGGAACAATGAGCGTAGTGACTTGGAAAAGTGTTGTCGCACATGTGATCCCTGTGCTTCACGCAAAGGTCCCAGGAAACGCAATAGAGGAAGACTGCAGCTGTATAATGTGGGAACGCCTTTCGAAAGAATAGCTTTTGACATTCTAGGTCCACTTCCGAGGTCGTCAGATGGCAACAACATCCTGGTTATCATGGACTACTTCACTAAGTGGCCTGAAGCATATCATATTACTGACAGAGGCCTCAACTGTTGCAAAGGTTCTAGTTCAACACTGGATCTCACGATTCGGAGTCCCTCTACAACTGCACTCCGATCAAGGGAGAAACTTCGATTCTGCAGTTTGCAAGAGACTGTGTGAAATTCTCGCCATCCACAAAACCAGGACAACAGCTTTGCATCCTCAGTCTGACGGCATGGTAGAGAGGTTCTATCGGACCATTCTGAACATCCTCTCTCTCCTGGTATCCAGTAACCAACAGGACTGTGACAAGAAGTTGCCCTTTTTCTTGTTTGCCTACAGGAGTGCCGTTCATGACACCACCTGTTATTCCCCATCCCAGATGCTCTTTGGACGTGATCTTTGTCTTCCAGCGGATCTTCTGTTCAGCCGTCCACCAGATGCTCCCTTGGCGCCTGAAGAGTCGAGAAATTCCAGGCACGGATGGAGGAAATACATCATCTGGCTGGGGAAATAATCGGCTTGGTTTCCGAGAAGATGAAGACCCGATACGATGCCAGAGCAACCAGACACGACTTCCACGAAGGCGGCAAAGTGTGGTTATGGAATCCGAAACGTCGCAAAGGACTCTCTCTAAAGCTGCAGACAAACTGCGAAGGTCCTTATACAGTCCTAAAAAGACTGAATGACGTTGTGGTGCAGATACAGAAATCACCACACTCAGAACCGAAGGTAATACATTACAATAGGCTAGCCCCTTATCTTGGCCTAGATGAATAAGATCCTTAAGTTCATACCATAGTCATTAATTATTTTGTAAATGACGTAGATTATTTCTCTTTTCTAATTCCTTAGTTTTATTTTAATATTGGAATTCATGTTTACATCTCTTCATGTGCTTTGGATGTATTTGTATTGCATATGCTGTGGAATACATTTGTTACTTTATATGTGATTATTATGTGAGTAGTTTACCTATAAATAGATGCCTCTTACTCAAGGATTGTACTGCCTGGAACGTGCAGTCTTTAAGGAGGGGGCAGTGTTACGAATTTTGTGTACATAGTGTAAATAGTTTGTATTTGAGTGTTTAATGCATTTATATTACTCTATGTTATATTTATTTCATGTTAAAATTGACTGAATTCATAAGCAATGCCTCTCCTTACGTTATAATGGCGATTCAATGAGAACTTGTCGATATCTTGGCGACTTTGGCGACCATTTTGGTGTCAATGGCGACCATGATGGTGAGTTCGGAACCCTCTGGAATCTTCTAGAAAGTAGTAGATCTCTCCACTAGTATCACGTTCAATGACACGAGCAGTTGTATTTCTGGAAGTTTCTGTCGCGCATATAAAAAGGATGCTCACCGGTACGGCTATGAGTCTTGATTAAACCAGCGAGTAGTGATGATTGTTTTGACTAGCGATTAGCTCGACTGTACTTGTGAATAATCTTTACGTACGTGTATTTTTAAACACTGGTGGTTATGTTTGATTGCTGCCGAAGGTGTGAAGACCCTCGAATATTTACCCTGTGAATATTGCTGTTGAATCCTGTATTTAAAGGATTGGATTTTCGATAATAAATTCACACCTCTCTTAAAGAACTGCTTAATACTACACAATATACATAACACTACACAGTATACATAATACTACACAGTACATAATACTACACAGTATACATAATAAACACATATATACATTATATTGTGTACATTGTATATATTAGAGTATATTGTACATATTACACTATAAACTAAATGTGTGACTCCAGACATCAACATGTATTTATCTAATGAGACACAGCTACTAGTACAAAAATAGATAAAAAGCAAGCCTCATAAAAGGCATGAAAAAGCCCTACCCCCAAGAGGCCACTGCATTGTCTGAAGAACTATACATCGAACCTTAATTGCAAAAATTGCTCCTAGTAAAGGGTGTTTTTTCAGAGGTATAGAACTTTAAATTGCAATAAAACAACGATGTATTATTCGATTGGCATGAATTTTTTTTATTCGAAAGATAATATTGTGGCATTACATTTTAAATATGATCAAGCAAGGCGTAGATTCGTCGAATGGGCCCAAAACGAGATTGCCGTTGTTCCCGATTTTCAAAATCAAATTTTGTTTAGCTATGAAGCGCACTTCTGGTTGAATGGATACGTCAACAAACAAAACTGCCGCATTTGGAGTGAAGCTAATCCACAAGTGTATGTCGAAACACCGTTACATCCAGAAAAACTGACTGTTTGGTGCGCTTTATGGGCTGGTGGAATCATCGGTCCGTACTTCTTCACAAACGATGAAGGCCACAACGTTACAGTCAATGGTGATCGGTATAGAGCCATGATTACTAACTTTTTCATTCCTGAATTGAACAATCATGATGTCCAGGCGCTGTGGTTCCAACAAGACGGCACAACATGTCATGCAGCTCGTGCCACAATGGATTTATTGAAAGACACGTTTGGTGACCGCCTAATTTCACGTTTTGGACCTGTGAATTGGCCTCCAAGATCTTGTGATTTAACACCGCTAGACTGTTTTCTGTGGGGCTATGTAAAGTCATTGGTCTATGCGGATAAGCCACAAACGCTTGACCATTTGGAAGACAACATTCGCCGTGTTATTGTCGATATGCGGCCACAAATGTTGGAAAAAGTCATCGAAAATTGGACGTCCAGATTGGACTACATCCGAGCCAGCCGTGGCAGTCATATGCCAGAGATCATATTTAAAATGTAATGCCACAAAATTATTTTTCGAATAAAAAAAATTCATGTCAATCGAATAATACATCGTTGTTTTATTGCAATTTAAAGTTCTATACCTCTAAAAAAACACCCTTTATTATATTTTTAGTCATGTTTCAACACAGCAATCAGTTGAAAGTAGAAGAAATATTTTGTCAATATTGTAGTAATTAAGATATGCTATGCTTTTAGATTTTTTTTACAGATATCCATTCAACTATCTTAAAAAATTTCTTTGAAAAAATAACTGCTATGTTACGTGATATATATTAAATTCTATACTTTAAGTCGAATTTTAATTAATAATTAAAAAATTATGAAATTAATGTCATTAAACTATTTAATGACTAATGGTATAATTTTATATGTCCAAAGTGCACTATTATGTTTATATGTATACTGCCACGTATCGATTACATACATCAATTTATAGATCCAGATAATACCCGTAAGGATTTGCGTTTTCGCATATATTTTCTTATGATAAAGAGTTTTTCTTTGAAATAATATGTACAGTGTATAACTAAACTGCTATTTAAATATATAGAGATAGCGCTTGGAAAATTTTCAAACGCCTATCATTTTTTTCATAGAATAATATATTTTATCATAAATATATGTGTGCCTAAGTCTGATAACTTTCACTTATTTTTCTCCTTTTTTTATAAACAGATGAAAAATGAGCAGAAAGATTAAAGAGAAAAACTTGCGAGGAAACTTTTTATGCGATTAATTAGTGTCAAATTTTCTATGAAGAAAAAGAGGAATTTAATCCTGAAAAATTACATGTATAATTTGATATGATAAGTGCTCTGTTTTTTGTTTTAAATGTTATATTTAATATTTGATCTTTTCATGTGTAATTTGAATATACGAGTTTATGTAATGAAATAAAGGTCTCTTTATTTGCTTCATATATATTAAATGCAAACAAGAAGCACTTCTGGTTACTTTTTAAGGAAAAACTGTAGAGATTTATACATCTTTATTACAAAGTATAATGCATATATTAATATGCGCTTTCTAGAATACGAGATTCAAACTAGAGTTGAAAACAAGAATGGGAAAAGAAAAAAAAATATGTGTTGGAATTGTAAAAATGTACTAAAACCTCTCTATGATAATTCTTCAGTTGTTATAACTTTTTTCTTTTTGAAAATTGGCTAAGGAATGAAATTTAAAATACTCATAGAATTAACAAAAAAAGGAAAACATGTATTTCATCAAATACCTATGTGCCTGCTAAAGCCTTAATTTATGCATCAATTAATGCCTATAATAATAAATATAAAGACTGATGCCTATAACACAATTAAATATACGAAGGATTTTACTATATGTGAGAGCGTATAATAGCCCTGCATACCACTTAAAATGTTGTTGTTGCTTCTAATGCCACCTGTCTGACGTAGTCAGATCGAAGCCCACGGAATACATCGGGGCAAGGGGCTAGAAGTACGCCTGTCGTTGGCCTTCAGAATCATACTGGTTACAGTACGATTTAACTCGGCGAAATTCCTCGAAGGGACGATAAATAGCGACACCACCTATCTCCACCTCCGCAATTTCTGCATGGACTGAAGGGGAGGGAAACATTCTCCAGTCCCTGCGCTCGTGACTCAGCCCACAAGACTTTCGGACCAACAGATTTAACGAGCAGGTACTCCGTGTGTACTCGGAGGGTATTTGGTGGCATGTGGCATCGAACTCAGGCCTTCCGGTCTGGAGTCCGATGCTCTAACTTAAAATGTAAAATTATGCAAGAGGCATCCAAAATGCGAGAATTTTTTACGGTGCGTATACCGCAACGGGGTGCATAAATGATTAGTAATTCGGTATTGGTGCTCATTATGAGTACTTACAGCATCACATAAAAGGATGGTCGTGGTTATGGTCCCGAACTCATGGCTGGTGTGTCATGAGTTCGAGCCCTACTGTCCCTGAAGGCTCTTCTGGTATAGACGGGCTAATGAATGTTAAATCTGTCGTTCTTCCTCCCGTTGGTGTGGTGCGGTAGTTTGCAAAGGTGTCATTCTTGTCACTTGAACGAGGATCAAAATTACGAGGTCTGTTGCCAAAAGTCGTCGTGTTGTTTTACTGTGCGACGTAAATAAAACTCTCTCTCACGCCACCAAAAACGACTATATAAAAGAACAGGATGCAACTTTGAATAACTGAAATTGCTTTAAGGGCTTAGACTTGAGGTGGTGTGATATCTATATGAACTAGTACCAACATCACTTGAAGACGATCGTTTTGGCGTGATCAGTAACGTATTCGCATTTGTTCGGAACGGAAGGTACCCACAACGAACATTCCTTCCTTCATTGGTGACTCTGGCTGCGATATGAAAACGCAATCTTCGCGCGCCGCGGTCGTGGCGCCATCTATTCACCACAAAAGCAACCATACCGTCAAATATTGACGCAAAAAAGCCGTTACTTCTCAAAGCCGTCTCACACAAATGACGCAATTAAACCGCCACACAAATGACGCGATTCTCATGCCGTCACGCATGAATGACGCAACCCACCAAGGGACGCCGCTGCTTACATGCTCGCCACGAATATGGTATCGTTCGTTCGCCTATTCGCCGAAACACTGGCTGGGGAGTATGTGGCGGTGTGATATCTATATGAACTCGTACCAATATCACGCGAAGACGATCGTTTTGGCGTAATTGGTAAAGTACTGGCATTCGTTCGGAACGGAAGGTACCCAGAACGAACCTTCCTTCCTTCCTTCAGACTCATAGACGAATACGAGCACCATTTGAGAAAATTTTTGAGTAATCTAAAAAATCTAAGATGGATTAGTTGCTCATTTTGAATACAGATTATCCTTCTGAGAAATAGAAGACCTTGATAGACGTACCAAGAAACATTGAGTCGGATCTGTATTCGGTGGATGAAAAGATGTATGACGCACCGACTGCATCAACCTCGTTGTTCCCACTTAACGTGATTATGGGCATATTGTGAGCATGATTGTGAATGATCACACTGCTACATAAGGATTTAAATTACAAGAAATATGGTCTGTTTGACAACATTTGCAGTCTGAATTTGCCAATGGAACAACATCGTAGAATGTCTGCAAGACGCTCATTATATATACAAGGATTACCTAAGTCTCAAAATCGTAAAAGAACATTGAACGGAAAATAGGTTTCACTGAATACTACGACATTATCTTTACAGTTGAATACCTCATTTGACTTCAACAGTGCAATAGCCGCATTTCGTCAGTAGACATCGTTGAAAAAATGTGCTAATTATTCCCCCTTCGCAATACCGGTTTTCCGTAATACTGGCAATACCTTTCGCACACCTGTAGTACGTATTATTAGTACAATGACCAGCCAGCTCTTTATTTCCAAACTCTTAGGTCTGTTGCCTTCAATTACTTTCAGAGCTTGCTTGTGGTCATATTCCAACAAGACAGTGCGAGTCTACACGTGTCATGTAACGTTCTAGCTTCTGCCTCAACCTACAGACTTCCTTGTAGCCTTGTATTGTTTATATTATTAATCTATCACTTATAGGAATTGCAAAATCGGACTAAAATTCAATACCGGTATTCGGTATTTTTTAGATCTTAATACCCGGATACCGGTTTTAATACCGGTAGTAGAAATTTTAAAAGAAAAGAAGGAAACAAAAGTGTTTCTTTGTTTCATTTGCCAGTTTTATATTAGAGAGTGTAAATATCACAAAAAATGTGTAACTTATAAATTATTACAGTATGTCCAGAATCACAAATTAGTAATTTATTTGTTTAACTCACAAAAGAAGTGCAAATATCACTATTAAGTCGGTGTGTTTTCTGCGGTTTTCATCACATCAAGCCAAAGTACTATCAACTGATTTATTTATGTTCTTTAAAGTTATTCTTATTCATTATATATATATATATATATATATATATATATATATATATATATATATATATATATATGTGTTATTATTTACGGGCATATATATATTATAAACCTGAAAAAAATATTTTGAAGCCTAAGGTACACTCATGTCCATAAAGTTAGGCTAATGAAGTTCCGGCACAAATTTTACTTATTTGTAAAGTCTATTTATTAAACAAAAGAAACAGCAAAAAAGATGCTATATGTTTGACATAATTAATAAAAATATCGATTTTTACTTCTGGGGCAAAATTCAAAAAAGAACCTATTTACAAAAAACAGTATAACATGGTTAGTATAATAGTTACTACTGTGTATGTCTTCCGGACGACGCAATACAGGCCTTACAACGCCTAGGCATGCTGAGTATCAAATTATCAATCTGATCTTGGGGAATATTACACCACTCATCAAGCAATGCCCTCCGAAGTTCCGGTAGACAGGTGGGAGGGGGTTGACAGACTGCAATTTGTCAGGCAAGCAGATCCCACACATGCTCTATTGGATTCAAGTCCGGTGAGTATGCTGGTCAATCCATACGGGAGATATCCTCCGATTGAAGGCATTCGTCTACAATGTTTGCATGGTGAGGACGGGCGTTGTCATCCATAAACAGAAATTCAGCACCCATGGCGCCAAGAAACAAACGTACATGTTGTTCCAGAATGATATCCCGATAGATGTGGTTGTCATCGTTACACTCTGAACATGCAGGTCTGTTCTGGAACGAGAAAAATAATTCCTCCCCAAACGAGCCATCCTGCACCACCGTAACGGTGTCGTTCAATGGTGTTCTCTTGGTGGCAGCGGGTACTTGGCGCTCTCCATATTAAATTCCGGCCAGAATCAGACTGCAAACTAAACCTGTACTCATCGGAAAACATCACGCAAGACCACTGTTGTGGTGTCCACAATGCACGCTCTCTACTCCAGGTTAAGTACAGGCGACAGTGAGTTGCGGTAAGTAGAACACATCTGACAGGCCTACGAGCATATAGACCAATGTGCTCTAAGTGTCTGTACACGATCTGCCTTGAAACTGTCGTATCGGTAGCTGAAAAGAGCTGACGAGACAGATCTGATGCTGTGCTCCGTCTGTTTCTTTTGGCAGTAACTGCCAAATATATACCAGTTCTCATTCGGCGTTGTAACTCGGTTGCGACCTGTGCTGTAACATCTACTCACATTACCATCATCTTGGAATTGTTACGAAAGCCTGGAGATGACACTCTGGGCGATTCCAAGTTTCTCCTATACTTCCAGCTGGGTACGTTCCCATTTCAGTCATCCAATAGTTCTACCACGTAAAAAAAATCATCCAAATGCTTCCTTTGTGCCATAACTATGTGGGTATTGTACTGAAAGGCATTTAAAGCGCTTGTGAACAATTTTACTTCTTTGCCACCATTTCTTATATACCCCTCTCTTATACTCTCGTCATTGTGACCTTCTATCCACGCCATCTGGGTGGTTTCCTGTAATTTGCATACTCTTTTTCAAGACGTGTGTGATAATTCTACAGGTGAAATTTTTATTTTAGAGTTCAATTTCTGTGTGATTCTGAAATATTCTTAATTTATGGACATAGTGTATGGTATGCAGATACAATGTGAATTACAAACTCGCCAATTCAAATAATTTCTAAATATTACACACTTTCTTCACAAATACAACCTTGTTTTTGCATATATAAAATTCGTAGTCTACTATTCACATACATGAATATCAGACTACGAATCCAGCGCGTGTGCAGTATCACTCTGAGCTGTAATAGGATAATTTTGGCCCGCCTCTTCCGAATTCACATATTTTATCATTTCTCTTCACTTTACAATGAAACTTTGTATTCACACCTGTTAGGGAGACATAAAACCAAAAACGTATATTATTTTGCTATGCTGGTGATCATTGAACATTTAATGGAGACGATTTTAAAAATGTCTAGTGAATACCGAAAACCCGGTATTAAAACTTGTGAATACCGTTATTACAAAATTGTGCAACTAGCTCAAAATACCAGTATTCGGTATCCCGGTATTCTGGTATAGCAATCTCTAATTACATATTGAATACGCCCAGTCAATTACTGGAAAATGACTGCTCCAATGTTTGCTTCCAGCTGCTACACATGATCAAATGTGAATCCAAAAATGTTAGCAATTTGTGGAGGTAACAAACAGGGAGTGTCATATACCAACAGGATAATCAATGGTAAAGCATGTAGCAGAGGTTATTGCAGTTGGGGTGTGGAAATACTCAATATTACTGTCATCTTCACCTCTAAATTTGGCTTTGATATCTTTTGCCCAACTTGGTGTTGTAATTTCGATGATCATCAGTGAAGTTTTTGAATATGTACTGAGTGTTTTTTTTCCAGGTATAGAAGTTTATTTGGCATTACTTTCTAAGATGACGACCTATTTAACAGCTGTTAAGTGACTTATTCTCAGTTTGGTTTGGCAATTCATCATGAATAGACTCACGCCAGAACAAAGCTCTCAAATTGTGCAATTTTATTTCGAAAATAATGGTCGATTTTAATAAGCGAATTTTTTTAGCGATGAAGCGCACTTCTGGTTGAATGGCTTACGTCAACAAACAAAACTGCCGCATTTGGAGTGAAGCTAATCCACAAGTGTATGTCGAAACACCGTTACATCCAGAAAAACTGACTGTTTGGTGCGTTTTATGGGCTGGTGGAATCCTTCTTCAAAAACGGTGAAGGCCACAACGTTACAATCAATGGTGATCGGTATAGAGCCATGATTACTAACTTTTTCATTCCTGAATTGAACAACCATGATGTCCAGAAGCTGTGGTTCCAACAAGATGGCGCAACATGTCACACAGCTTGTGCCACAATCGGTTTATTGAAAGACACGTTTGATGACCGCCTAATTTCACGTTTTGGACCTGTGAATTGGCCTCCAAGATCTTGTGATTTAACACCGCTAGACTATTTTTTGTGGTGCTATGTAAAGTCATTGGTCTTTGCGGATAAGCCACAAACGCTTGACCATTTGGAAGACAACATTCTCCGTGTTATTGCCGATATACGGCCACAAATGTTGGAAAAAGTCATCGAAAATTGGACGTCCAGATTGGACTACATTCGAGCCAGCCGTGGCAGTCCTATGCCAGAAATCATTTTTAAAATGCAATGCTATAATATTATCTTTCGAATAAAAAAATTCATGTCAATCGAATAATACATCGTTGTTTTATTGCAATTTAAAGTTCTATATCTCTCAAAAAACACCCTTTATAAAACATATATACTATTTAAATTGAATAAAATGTTGTATATAAGCTAAATAATAAATTAATCAAACCTTATGTCGCACGCACATCTCTTGCATCAATTAAAAAAATATAATTATATCGATTAATCTCATAAATAAATTTTATAAATATTTCTGATGCAGTTAAACACAAAAATACAATGCAAATATAAGTGTAATGAAAGCTTTCCATTTTACTGCCATTAGCAGTAAAATTGAATAGTAATATGATATAGTATACACACACACACACACACACACACACAATTACCTTTTTTTTTCTTTATTCCCTCATTAATAGTTACTGCTGCAAAAAAAAAAATCAACCCTAAATAAAGTGCCTCAAAGTACTTTACTAGACTAAAGACACATTATCCCTCTTGCGAATTTATTTTAACAAACATAGCATTGATTTCAGATTGAAATAGTTTGCCTGTGCATTAAGGATGCAAATTACAGAAATAATTTAATAAAGTGAACAATAGTTAAAAAGATAAATTTTCTCTCAGAAAAAAAAAGCATAATTACTTTCTAAAAATACGTAAACTTTTTTTTTCGATCCTGGAAGTCATCTGACTTTTACCCTTTTCTTTTTACTGAGTGTATTTTGTAACACTTTAATTTTTATCGTGAAATCTATTTGTATTCTAACTTAAATTACTTTCTTTTCAGTCTTTTACTATCAGAAAACGTCAAATACTAGCATTTGTTCATCTAGTATTCTTACTACAGTTTCTTCTTCCATAGCATCGTTTTATCGTTGCCACTTAATTGAGTAGAAACAATGTAAGCTTTGTAAAATCGTTATCAGACCGAACGCAAGCTTTTCTTTTACCTTTTTACTCGAACGACTCATTTAAGTCGATAACCTAACCATGAGAAAATGATCTTCCTTCCGGACGACTCAACCGTCGCATTATTTATTGCAGCTGTCTTTGTTTATCCAGCTTCCGAGACGCACCGAAGAAAACGATAACGATGCGTGGAAACCGTAATCGTTTTCTTTTTTTGCTTTTATTAATACTCTTTTTTTCCCCTTTTGCTTCCGTTCCGGCGATTTGATTTCTCCCTTAATCGCTACTCAGTTATTGGGAAATCCGAGATCTGTGACTTGATGTTACCAGAATATTAGTAGAACGTCGCTGTGAGGATTATCCGACGAAGTAAATCTATAACTTCTTTTATTTTAACGAAATGGACAAAACAATCGAACATCGAACGGAACATTTCCGATGTTCTTTTGATCCTAATACATTACCCGTTTAAGCAAATGGTCGATGTTACCCTTGGAAATTTCAATAACAATAATCGATTGATATCAACTTTTGAAAACTACTGTAAAAGGCATTTCCACAAGATAATTTATTTTCTATAAGTCTGTCACTTATTCTATATTAAGTTCAATTGAATTTTTTGGAATTAATTATCAATTTAGGGTTAATATAATCCGCTTGAGTTTTCATTGCTTTTATACTCTCTTAAAAATGATTTTTAAGTAAATAATAATTCTTTCTTTACATACATGTTAAACGACAGAAAAAAATTAATGGTAATTTTATATATATATATAGTCATTAGAGAATATAAATATTTCTTAAGATTCTTTATTCCATGAGCTATTCTTATATAATTTTTTTAGAATAAATTGTTCATTTTAATTCCGTCTTCTTAACTTCTTGATGTACGATAAATAAGTCTTAAATTATAATTATATTCCTTTTATATTTATTTTATAAAAAAAAAAATTGTGAATTTTTGTTTTTTTTTAACTGCTGACTTTCTTGTTTTTTATTCTGTGTATGTTCTGAACAAAATTTACTAAAAGTTTATTGAGAATATCTTGAAGCAAAATGAAAAAGGAAAGGAAACAATTTTACCATGAAATGAATTTTAAAAAAAAATAATCCCAAATTACATACAGTAGCATATTAGATATTTCACATGCACTCCGATCTAATATTTTAAGAGAATCATTTACCTGATCAACACATATAAACTGTTTCATTATTAAAATAACCGCAGTTGCGAAATATTTACTTATTGAATCTGTACAAAATAAAAGTAGCAATTATAATTATTCATATTTGAGATCTCTTAATTCTTTTAAAGAATTAACTTAAGAAGTATTCGATACAAATTTGTAACTCTTTACCATTTTTTTTAACTTTCTAACCACTATTTAAAATGTACAAAAAACATGAAAAAGACACAAGAAAAAAAGAGAAAATAATTCTATTTACATAAAACTATTTATTTTTAATTTCTCAACAACTTTTATTAATAACAAATATATCATAACAATTTTTTCTTCAAAAATAGACACTTTATTATAAAAGTATTAAGATAACGAGTAATCGATTATAATTCATTAAACTAAAATAGTGCCAAGAAAGATCAAAAGAAATAAGTGCACAAATTATTATTAAGCAATGTAAAAGTATTTGCAGTCATTAATTTTTAATAATTTGATATTAAAAGAGTTACTTTTCTTTAACTTCATTTCTATATGAGAAAAAAAAATTAAAATTCGTTGAGAATACGTAGAAAATTTATCTCTCATTCTCTCTCTCACTATATATATATATATATATATATATATAAATGAATGGTTGTATATATGAAATCGCTTCACTCCGACAAGGTTAAACCGATCACTATGAAAATCGGCATCTATATGTATTTTTTTGTGGAGAAGGTTTTTGTACTACATCCTTTGATTCAGATCTCCACCAGGTGGCACTACAGCATATAAACTTCTGTCCCGTTCAATCAATCGCCATTTTACCAACATGGTCAAGAAAAATGAGTTCAACTTGGCTCTGTAGCCAACATTTCGCCATGCTTCTATTGAATCGCCATTATAATGTAAGGAACGGCGTTGCTCGCAAATATTACAATTTTAACATAAAATAAATACAACAGAAAGTAATATTAACGTATAACACATCCAGATATAAATTATTTACACTATTTCAAATGTTCATTACACAAAATGTATAACAATGTGTTACTTTCGCTGAGCAGAGATCATCTTAGAAAAGTGTTTTCAAAGTCGACCAACAAGAGAGTTACGGGGCATTATAAATAAAAAAAAATTCTTTTTATCAGCTGCAGATTTAAAATGTAGCGAATATGTTTTTTTTGTTCATCTGAGATATGCAAGAGGCTTTTTTTTTGTTTAATTTGCAATTCTCGTAAGATTTACTTCTTGAAAACTTTTTAATTTTTGAAACTGCATTGTTTATTTTTTCAATTCACCTGTACGAAGAACAGGTATACCAGCTAATGTTGTATAAAACTTGTTACTTTTAAATTTTGTTTTCCTGTAAAGGAATGTTAAAAACCATAAAAACAACCATAATTAACCACAAAAGAAAAAATTGCAATTTTAAAAATATTCTTAAAGTAATGACAATTTTATATTTCAAAACGAAATACGCTCAAGTTAACCTAAACTCTAATATTGACTCTAAAAGGAGTACTCAACATTAAACAATCATATTTTAAAAACACAGAGATTTTACTCCATCATTTCCTTTTTACTTTCACTTCTTTATCAAGTGCATCATTATTATAAAGAGCTCTCATAAATCAATTCTAAGTATAATGCAGTTTAAATTAAATGAGGAGAGTTATTTATATATTTATTGAGACAAATATATTTGCTCTCATAATATCTTGGAGTAACAATTCTTTCAGAAGTGTTCAAATTCATCTAGTAACAGCATTTTTCGTAATAAAACTTTCCATTTCCCGAAAAGAAAGATAAATTTTCAAATCAAATTAAGATTAAAGAATTAAGTGGGGAAACATTTATTTAAGTAAGAGAGATTCAAGGGTAAGAAATCCAATTCTGTGGAACAAAAGGAAATTTAATAACTAGCACTTTCTAAGGGGATTTTGATTAAAAGAATGATTTAAGGAAATTATCTGTATTAGAGGGGCTGTACTTTTTTATTTAAAAAAGTATAAAAGGAAATGTGCTCTGAATGTGTGTGTAATTACAGTAGTTTTTGTTTTACATTATATATATTTAAATCACTTTTTTAATTTTAAAATTTTCACTTTGGGCTGAACATTGATACAATTTATTTTGCGCATGCTTTTGTTGTTACGTTGTATTTATTCGGAATGTCCTAAAAATAATTGCAGATTGTTCTTTGTAATTTATGTTAGCACAATTTAAAATAACTGAATGATACTGTGGTCTTTATAAAACGAATTCTATTCGTTATAAATGTATTTTTATATTTTAATACAGAAAATATGTAACAGGATTTCAAACATATTAACGTGGCATTTCTTACATATAATATAAAAGAAGGTTTCTTTTTCCTTTTAACAAATTCGGAGAAAAAAATTTAATTAAAAATTTTAAATAGCATGTTGCACACTTGTCGATTGTTGCACCAATTGTCGATTGTTGCACCAATTGTGGATTGTTGCACCAATTGTCGATTGTTGCACCAATTGTCGATTGTTGCACTCGATTATTGCCTGTTGCACCAATCGGATAATTCAGCTCTCCTCTTTACGTTTGATATCGATTTTGTATGAAATTTAAGACATAAATGAAATCTACTGACACAATTACTATTGATGTAGACCTATGGAGTCAAAATTGATTCTAATAAATTCTTATACACTGTACTTAAATCACATGAAATAGTGAATGAAATACGGGAGAATTCTGTATTTTGAGGCCTTTCTTTTTTGACCAACGAATGTAAGTTTTAACTTCCCCTTTTTCAAGTGTAATTTCTTTAAAATATATTTCTTATGTATATTTTATGTATACCTTTGTCCTTTTTCTTTATTTATAGTAACGGTAAGAGAAATAGTTCTTGTTTTAAGTCATTTCCAATACAATCGAATGCATAATGTAAAATACGATGCAAATATCTGTCAAGAACGCGATGAAAGTAAGTTAAATTTTAAAGTTAAATCGACTACGATCTATTTTCTAAAACCATTCATCAAAGTCCTTTACTTGCAGTAACAAAATAACTAAAATGCTTTTTGTTATTATTCTCCGATGTTTTTAATGTTGAATTTTAATATAATTTGATTCTCGTTTTCAACCATTGGTCGTTATATTTAGTTGTTTTTTTTATATGATACCTCTTTTCTGATTACAAAAAATTAAAACCATTGTTGCATTTATTAAACATCTGATTGAATCCGAAATAGCCTAATTTCATCTAGTATTTGAAAATTCTTGATGTAAATTTAGTGAAGAAAATTTCCAAATCTTAAACGGAAAAAAATTAATTAAAAATAACTGGGAGGGGGACGTACCTCTGTCCACCTAACGGCGGTTTAATCCCCATTGTACAAATTATACAACTGTTCATATTCATTGTAAAATTGTAATTTTCATGTATGAGAGATGTAGTTCTACTTATATGTTCTTTTTTCTTCTAAATTCATGCTTGACGCTACTCTTCATTTAAATTCATCACTGAAACTGCATAGCCCATTACTTCATTTACAAAGCCCTTAGTTTTGATAATCTGCAATTCTTGCAGCTTCCTGGAAAGTTGAGTATTAAGTTCCGTTTATTGTTAATAAGTTTTCGTATGAGACAACACCTTTCTTCTCAAGCAATGATTCTATTCTCGGCAATCGATGAGATATTTCTCAGCGAGAGGTTGCAATAATGAACAGTCGCAACCTTATTGGCGATATTATATGAAACGAAGCACATTGTTGCCAATTCAGCGCGTACGGCGCATGCAAAATTGAGGTTGCCAACTTGGCGAGTTATCTTGAACGTTGTCAATGTTACGAGAGTACGTAATAAATTTATTACAGCATCACGAAAAACTTTTTATACATAGAGAGAAATAATAAAAGGAAATGTTGGGTTCAATACAATTTCGTTAACTTTTCGGTCAAGTACATGGATTAATAGAAAAGTAGAAACTGCTTGTTTATTATAAAAATTAGCACAGTTATGGGAGCAATTTTATGAATTAAATGAAAATAAATATATATGATTCATATAAAGTAAATAGTAAATGTAGATAAATTTCATATTTTCCTTCACTTTCATAAAATTAACTTAGGTTAAAGTGTATGCGTCTTTTTGTCTTTTAAATCTTACGCATCTCTGTTGTCATGCATTATAAATAAACTAATAAAACAGTATTAAAATTAATTTCAATCAGATAACTTTCAGTTTTCAATCAAACCTCATAGAAGCACAGATATTACGATGTATTTATTGATAATGAGGATGTTGTAATGAATGCGCGATAAAACCTAGTTTTTTCTAGAATTTTTGCTAACCCTTTCTTCATTGCTATTATCTGTACCTTAGATTTGCTGGTGGTTATTTCGTACAATTTTATTGTAACTTTTTTCCATTCAATTTTTTTTAACCGTGTGCACTTCATTCTCGTTTTTAGTTTCCCCATAATATACCTCCGAGAGCCTCGACATTTCAATTTGGTTATGTATTTTGCGATAAAAAGGGTTTCTCATGTTGTGCATTTTGAGCTTCTTAAAAATATCCAATCTTTTCTGAAACTTTTGTCCATTAATCCATGTAACTTACCCTACCTATCCTTATCAATTTTTGTGTGTGCTCCCTTTGTAATCTTGCCATGTAACATACCCTACAGATATTGTTCTGGGCTACGGAAACTGAATCGATAATATAAAAAGCACATTTAGTGGTATTTTGAGTCATCCTGCTATCTTGTCTCGGGATTGGCTTGCGAATAATATTCCAACTGCTCTTCATCATAATCATTTATGTATTTGTCCCATTGCTTGCAGAAGTTTTAAAACTAAGTGTAAGCCTGCAGAAACTTTGCCAAACTAAGACCGTTTAGAGTAGTCTTTCAAGTACCTTTCTTATCAGTTTTCTTAATTTGCATAAAGTAAAAGAAATATTTCCAATTAAGTTGGATAGTTAAGAAAAGGAAAGTATCTTTTTTTGCTATGTTTACCAATTTTCCCAGACAAAATAGTTAAGTACTTTTCTTTTAACTGTTTGAATTTTCCCATCCATAGAGAAGAGGCGCTTTAAATTCTCTTTCGTAATGATTAACAAGAATCTGTGGCACGAGTTACCCCACCAGTTTGTATAAAATAATTACATTTTAATTAATTAACTATTGAATATACAGTGAAAATCGCTTAATACGAAACTTAGAGATTGAAATATTTTTTCGTATTAACACATATTCCACAAAAACATATATTCAACAAAGCTAAGTTTATTAGAGTACATTTCATTTACTTAGATATGTGCATATATTTAATAAAAATCAATCACTGAAACAAAAATATTTACCAAAACTTACATAAATTTCATTAAAATTGTTCAAGGTTTTTAAAAAATAAAACATCTATTTAGTTTTTGGAAAATAATCCGATAATTTACTTTGCATTGTCATTTTAGCATAAAATTGTTAACAAATTGTTCGATATCACCCATTCTGCCGTTCATTTCACAATTGGAATGTGTATCTATAAATAGCTGCGTATAATTTTCATGATGTTCCTCATTTTGGATGACGTAGGAACAGAAGCTGGATTATTCATTTCATTTTCATAGACGAAATCAATGGCATCAATGATATTTTTTTAGCTTTGAATAAACTCCAAAATGTCTTTGCCATAATTGGGGCTGAGCATACATCATCATCTTCTATTACAATACAGCGAATTTTTCCAACGATACAGTAATACAGTTCAGTAATATAGAAAAATAATGCGAAAACCCACCTCTCTTACGTCTGTGGTGTTTTCCGTATTTAACTCATTCCCAGAAGGGAAATCTTTTCGTTTTAAGCAATTTTCATTTCATGTTAAGATAAAGAAATGCATGGAAATATATTGTACAGTGAAATAAGCTTAACACGAAAACGCTCAAGACGAAATATCGGTTAACACAAAATAATACAACGGTCACGACAAACTACTACTATATATTTTCCTGCATTTTTATCTCTTATCACGAAACGAGAATCACTTAACACGAAAATATTTCCCTTCTGGAGATGAACAAAATACGGAAATAATGAAATGTTTGAGAAAGTTTCTGAATGATTGAACTATCCTATTGATATTGTATCAGCGAAAGAATTCGTTGCAGTAGATGATGGCAATGTATGCATATCTCCAATTTTATGGCAAGCAAAGATATTTTGGAGTTTGTTCAAAGCTCGAAAAAATTTCATTGATGCAGATTCCGGCGATGAAGATGAAATGAATAATGCAGCTCTAGTTCCCATGTCATCAAAAATGAATAATATCATGAGGAATATACGCAATTATTTAGACGCACATTCCAATGGAGAAATGAATAGAAAAAATGGACGACATCGAGCAATTTGTTGATAATTTGATGACAAAAAGACAGTACTGTTCAAGACCTCAGTAAATGTTTTTTTTAAAAAAACTTGAAAATTTTTTATTATATATATATATATATATATATATATATATATATATATATATATATATATATGTAGTATAATAAAATAAAAGTGAAGAATAACTAGAAACCACAGTGCTAAAGAAGTAAGAAATTGGAATACAACAGACACAACAAATGTAGATACAAAAAAGTTATTGGACTAAACTGGAGACCTATTATGATTTCTAAAGCTGTCGGTGAATTAGGCCTGTGAATTAGGGTTAAGCAGTGCTTTGTGGATCCAACCCTTCTCCGTACAGCAGAAATTTCTCACATAATAGGGTAAAAGAACCAAGTTGAATAATTAAGCCTAATACAACACGTGGTTGTAGAACCTAATAAAATCGTAAAAAGAAATTGAGAAAAGAGAACAATAATGAATCTACCGAGGAAAGGAATAAAAAAAATAGAAAATATTAGGAAAAACTTACTTGTAAAACAAAAATCCTGAGGTCAATAATACATCCTACTGCAATGAAATCCTACGAGAAATGGCGTAAGAGATTGAAACGCTAGCGCAGGAAGGAAAAAACCGTGGCGCATATATATATATATATATATATATATATATATATGCATATATATTTCATTAAGTTCTTGTGAATGTTTTTGTTTCACTAATATTTTTAAATACATATGTACACATGTATGTAAATAAAATGTACTCTAATAAACTTAATTTTATTTAAATATACGTTTTTTTTGCAATATCCTTTAACATGGAAAACTATTTCAGCCCCTGAGTTTCATGTTAAACGATTTTCACTGTTGTTTCCCAGGACCATTGTATTGTTTCATGTCAACCGTTATTTCGTCTTAAGCGTTTTCGTGGTAAACATATTTCACTGTATATGTATTCCTATGATCTTTCCATCATTTTATATTTTCTTAAGCACACAAGTATGTTTAACATCATGCTGGAGATGTATGTTTAACAACATGCATGCTAAAGAGAGAGTGATCATTTTTTTAATCCAATAACCGTTTTGCCATACTACACCTAACACCAGATCCAATTTTAGCCATCTCATCAAGCTGCTTTTAAAGTGATTGCTTTTTGATTTGATATCTTTTCACACCCTATTAAATACTTTTTACTCTTCTTATTTTTAGAATCACCTTCCATTTCATTTAGCAAAGCCAGATGAAACGCTTCAAATATTAGTCTTGGCTTTCAACGAGATTGCCTTTTTAAAAATTCATTTTTATAACAGTTTTAAGAGTAGTTATTACTTTACAGATATTTTTTTAGCAGAACAATATTTATTGATGCGTATTTGCTATTTTCGAAAAATATAACAGTAGAAATAGATGTTATAAATGCAATACGCTTAAGTCCATGGCTAAAGTCAGAATTCATTTCTCAATGGAAATAAATTATCTCCTTTATCTGAATGAATTGAGCTTCCTTTTCATTGAATAAGTACAAGAAGACCAGGCACAATATAAACTTTCCTCAAAAGTTCTTCCGATTATTCAATCGACTGACTAGTTAACTTATGTTAAAATGCTTACGAATATGAGCTATCTGCTCCGGTTTTAAATTCGATCCCAAGTTTTATCTTTGTTTAAAGTGATACAAATTTCTTTTTTAACGACTATTCTTTTCATTGAGTGCTTTTGTGGCGCAAAATGTTTTCCATAGAATTGTATTACATTCATTTACATATGCGGTGAGAAAAAAACCGTTAAAAAAGTAATTCATCTTCGCAACGTTGTTAAAAATGTAAAACACTTGTTCAGCTGTCCGAACAATGAAGTTAGAAAAATAATTAAAAGCATTTTCTTTCGCTATTCAGCACCTAAATGAGGAATCATCTCAACAAGAAGTACTGGCTTGACAAAATGTATGAGAAAAGCATTTCTTTTGTCTGTATTCTGTGCTTTGAGTCGTTGACTGAGTGCAATAGTACCTCAAATAAAGGTGTATGCTAATACTGCTCATAACACAGGATGACTTGACTCTACAGTAAATACTGTACAAGAGAAAATTAACTGCAAATGCATATTTGAGAATTTGTATGCATACACTATACACCTGGAGTCCTCAAACTAGGGCATGCATGCCAGATGTGATACGCGGTTCAGTTTTCAGTGGCATTCTACACTGCTCTACAAATTTGTCAATATTTGGGTGGTTGGAAGTTGATAAATTTGTAATAGACCTTCTTGACAAAAACATCTTCAGAATGTTTACATTTACATGGGACATTTAAGGAACTACGAATAAATCTAAATGATAACTCTAAAGCTAAATTTACGACTATTTTGTAAATTATTGAATGGTATTGCTGGAAAAATTTAATAATTTGAAGAGAGTACATTGCATGTACTCTGCTTTCCGCTTTCTACTCTACATATCTAAATAAAAGTTCTTTCCTCACATGAAAAGTATTTCGAATCCACTGAGGTGGTGTGATATCTATATAAACCAGGACTAGTAATCACGCGTTGACGATCTTTTTGGCGTGATCGCTGAATTACTCACGTTCGGAATGGAAGGTACCCAATTCGAAACTTCCTTCCTTCATTGGTGACCCTGGACGTACAAAAGAACAGCACCCTTCACGATAAACAGTCGTGGCGCCATCTATCCACCTCTAAAAGCAACTAAGCCTTCAGACAAATGACGCAATTTATTCGTCACACCACAAAACCGTCTCACGCAAGTGACGCAATTCTCAAGCCGTCACGCACGAATGACACAACCCACAAAGTGACGCAACTGCGAACACGCAAGCCATGAACATGATATCATTCGTTCTCCTATTCACCGGCACGGTGGTAATGTGGTGGTGTTATATATATATATATATATATATATATATATATATATATATATATATATAAACCAGTACTAGTCATCACACGTTGACGATCATTTTCACGTGATCGCTAAAGTACTCTTTCGGAACGAAAGGTACCCAGATCGAATCTTCCTTCCTTCACCGCAAAGAAGTTGTTTAACAACTGAAATCTCAGAATCGCAAAATAAGTTGAATGGTTGATGGAGTTCCTGCTTCCCGCAGGGAAGCTTAAACTCCTCTCAATGAAAAATGGGGAGTGAACATTGGTTCGACTTTACCTTAGAACTTTACTGCATTAAAATAATTATAGTTAGGAATGAAATTAAAAGTTAAAATTAAGAATTTACATGATGATAACAAAATTACGAGAAAATTTAAGAATCATTAGGGTGAGAAAAAAATGTTGTTGAAAGTGAGTGAGGTTACTTTTAATCATTTAGTGTAGTTGTTTGTGAGCTTGTGCATGTGCAGGAAAACAATTGTGTCGAACGCTGGCTAGCCCGGAGACCTAGCTAGCGCGGTCGGGTTGAAAATCTAGAATGGGAAGGGAGAAAAACGAGCGACGCGGCGAACCCGCTTCGTCGAAATCAGTCCTTGGTCTGAAGAGTCGCCCATTGGAAGATGGCGAGCGGATAGTTTTGAAGATTGCAGTGGAAACAATTTGGAAAAGATGAATTTAGATAAGAATATTTCGAAGACGATTAAAAAGAGGATTTAAATTATATTTTTCATTTCTGGCTATTGCTCTATTATCATGCGAGTCTATTTTTTCAAACAATTTAATGGCTATTTTCTTGAATACAGTACAGTCCCGATAATCCGAACAATATCGGACCGACCCCTGTTCGGATTACGTGATTGTTCGGATTAGCCGGAGTAACAGCGAAATCACTATTTGAACTGGGAGTACGGGTTATGTTGTACAATTTTTCATACTAAACATTAGTGTTCTGTTCTGTAGTTTATTCCATTTTAAAATTTGTACCATAACTTGATGTACAGTGCGTGAATATTAAATAAAGAACTGTTTTGAATTAAGGTTTATACTGTTTTATATTGAAATATTCACCGATTTTCGTCCTTAAAATTATAAAATTTTTTCCGCGGAGCCGTTCGGATTAACCGGATGTTCGGATTAGCCGTGTTCGGATTAGCGGGACTGTACTGTACTTCTTTAAGAGTTTTGAGCTTTAGGGCAGATCTCAGATCATCATTTCTCACGAAAAAGTCTGTGTTTGTGATAATTCTAATTATTTTATTTTGAGCAGTTTTTTTAGAATAGGCTGCGTGCCCCAGACTGGACATGCACAAGTGAGAAGAGGTCAGAGCATCATTTTATAAATAAGCATTTTGTTTTTAATAGATAAACACGAATTCCGGGCATTTAAGTTGTGACGAATCTGTACGGAACCTTTCCGCTAATATTCTTAGGCGTCTTTTTGGGGATTATAAATTATCGTATATATTTCCAATAGACTCCAAAAAGATGAACGGGATATGCAAAGTAGATAGGGTATTTAAGTCGAGCGTTGTAAGCTAGCAGGCATGATGAGGATGGCTATTGAGCCAGCAACAGTAACTTCAAATTTAGAGGATTCCAGGAGATTACGTTAGTGAAGACGTAATGCTGCTATTCTACTGAAGAACGAGACAGCTGATATAACCAGGGGTAACTATAATTTATGTACGTTTAAATTAAACGTTAGTTTAGTCAAATTAGTTAAAGTTAATGAAAGTTAATAATTCGAGTACGTGTATTTCTCGGACCTCCTATTTCGGTAGACCTTACTTGATCTTGAGCATAATTATTAATTAATTGCATAATTCGTAATTTAATTTAATATAAAAGGTAAATCCCCTTTATTTGACGTAACACAGAAATATTATATGTTATTAGAGTTTTTTTAGACTTGAAATAATAAATAATTATTATTATTATACAAAATGGCTCTTGGTGATTCTTTGCCTCAAATTAATCTTGGTGTCCAGGGTGAGACCCAGGGGGAGTCTCCCCAAAGTGGTAAACCTTAACCCTGGAAATATTGAAGTTTCTGCGAATGTGTTATATGTTGTTTGAACGTGAGGCGTTTATCTAGGATTACATCTAGGTATTTAGTTTTGCGAGACCAGGGGACGTGGGTGTTGTGTAAATACCAATCCGGTGGTTGTTTTTTAATGTGGTGAGAGAAGAAGACGGACTTTGTTTTTGATATATTTAATGCGATTTTCCAGATATAGAACCATTCTTCTAATTTCGCTAAGTATTTGTGTAGAAAGTGTGCGATGAAAGCAAGTTCGTTGATCTGTGGGCAGATCGAGGTATCATCAGCATACATGCAGATTGTGGTCTGGCTGGTCTTAAGAATATCATTTACATAGATAATAAAAAGAGCAGGGGCATAGAAAACTTCCTTGTGGGACCCCACATTGTTCGGGTCTATTAGTAGAGTGGATGTTATTCACTCTGACAGAGGAAGCTCTGTTGCAAAGGTAAGAAGAGATTACTTTGATTAGGTGAGGACGGGGGTTTATTTTGATCAGTTTATAGCGTAGGTCTGTGTGCCATACTCTATCAAAGGTTTTTTGGATTTCAAGGAAAACAGCTCCTCTGGAATTTCGATTTTTAAATCCTCTCTTAATCTACTCCAACACCCGCAGAAGCTGGTGTGATGTGGAGAGTTCAGCTCGGAAGTCATGCTGTTAGGAAATGAGGATGTCATTAGTTTTTAGATGTAGGCAAAGCCTGTTTAGAATAATTTTCTCAGCAAGCTTACTGAGAATCGGGAGCAATGAGATGGGTCTGACACTTTCTGGTAAAGTTGGATTCTTAACAGGTTTCAAAATCGGGATAACTGAACCTGTTTTCCAGGCTTATGAAAAGTAACCCACTTTTAGGATATTTTCAATAATGTGAGTAATTTGGAAGATAGTGGATTTATTAAAGTTTCGAACCATCTCTTGTTTGAAATTCCTTCCCTTCCAGAGGCTTTCCTAATTTTTAATTTATTATAAAATAGGTAAGAATTTAAGAAGGTTTAGGCTTAGTTGGGTTATCATCGAAATTGTTATCGTTAGTAAAAAATCTAGTAACCAGCCGTGTGTGGTTTCTGTCGTGCTGAGGTTTGGAAATGTCGTTCAGTTTAAATTGATTTTCGAGAGAGTCCGCTTATGTTTCAGATTTTTCTGTGTCCGAATATGCTATGGTGGTGTGTCCTTTGAGTGTAGAAATGGGAGATCTCTTTTTCCTGAAACTTCTAGCTGAGCCCCATAAGGAGCCGTCATCAGTATCCAGAGAAGAAGGCGTTTCGTCCCTCTGCTTGTGAGTGAAGTCACGGACTTTCCTGTAAATTTTGTGTTAGAGTGTATGTAGAATAGTTTTATCTGATGGGGATGGCGAGTGTATTGATAAATTTTTCGAGCTTTTTTTCTAAGTTTAAAGAGTATTTTTAAATCCCAGAATCGTAAGAATCGAGATTCGTAGATTGAAAATCACAAATTATACCCCTGATTTTGCGATATGAAAGTAGATCGGTGCAAGGACTATTTTTATTTAACTTTTTATTAACTATATTGAAGGGAAATACTTGTATTTTTCTTATTTTAATAAATATGTTTGGAAAATACACAATATACGTACAAATTTAATTTTTTGTTTTCTAAGAAATAGTTATATTTCATGCTGTTTATTTTAACGTTAAGAAATATCTTTAAATGGTGCTAAATTAATGTATACTAAAACTGTAAATATCTATGTTATTCATTTCTATTCTCTAACTCTAAAGGCATTAACGAGGGAATCGAATTGTTTAAAAAGTGTCCTACGCTGTTGCATGTTGAATCATATTGGTAGATTGGTTTCGCATGCCATAGCTAAAAGGTTGTCGACCCCTGCTATGCAAAATCTAAAATACGG
Organism: Trichonephila clavipes; assembly: GCA_019973935.1. Lineage (NCBI taxonomy): Eukaryota > Metazoa > Arthropoda > Arachnida > Araneae > Nephilidae > Trichonephila > Trichonephila clavipes. The sequence goes on along the minus strand of BMAU01017169.1, from coordinate 821,090 downwards.
AAAATTATAGAAAACTTTCCACATTTTCTTAGCCGTGTTGTAACAGTATCACGTTGTAGGGAAATTTTAGCACTTTTTGGAGATCAACAGTTATGTTGCGAGTGTCGATTTTTATCCATATTTGAATTAACTATTTATTTCTCAACTTAATCTTTGAAAAAACTCTGAAATTGCAAACTTTTCTCATCTACGTATGTGATAAAAATATCAAGTTACATCTCTTTTGAGTTACTCTATCTATTTTTATCTTCGAAGCCAGATTTACAACGAGTGTAAGAAAATCTATTATATCTATTGTGAGGTAAAAGAAATATTTTATTTTCCAGATTATAATACAACACTCCATCTGAAATAAAACTAAGCGATATTTTAAATCTGTATGTTTGATAGTCGAAGCTCTATTCAAATTGGAGATGTGTAAGCGATAGAACAATCATTGCAATTCTATTAAATTCGGGGGTATGAGTTTTAGCTGTGAAATGAATCTCCATTGGTTTTCTCTTGAGTAACGGATAGTAATATAATATCTACTACGAAATAACAAAGCATTGAAGTTCTTGAGCTCTATTCCACTATAAAAAATTAAAATTACAGAACCAGGATGTCCTTCAGTTCACTCATATTTTCGTGGGAAACAACATGAATCTACTCCAATTCTCGGGTATCACCTACAGAAATAGTCTGCAATATGCTGCATTTTCATAGACTTTTAAGAAGTTTTCCTTTTCATTGTTGAAATCAGAATTACTCGACGTGACAGATGGATAGTTCTCTCCAGTTTACTGCCTAGAGTTCCTAGGTTGTTCTTTGAAAATGCCTTCACTAATCATGTTATGGTGTGTAATTTCTCAAGGCTAGTAGACTTGTGGAGTTGATCTAGCTGTAGCTAAAAATGATACCAACTCTATCACCAAGCTTTCACCAAGTTTTCATTGAATCGCCATTATAATGAAAGGAACGGTTGCGAATATTACAATTTTTAACATAAAATAAATGCAACATATAATTATGTAAACGTATTACACAGCCAGATATAAATTATTTGTACTATTTTAAGTATTATTTACACAAAATTCGTAGCAATATTCATCATTTGTTCATACAATGGTTTACTTCAACAACTGTTAAAAATAATGTTTGCAATCTTATTCACTGAAATTTAACTTGTAGTTATAAGTTCCATAAAAATAAAAGAGGAGAATTCAATATACCTAGTAAGATGCTACTCTCAGAGAACAACTGGAAAATATATTTAATATTTCCGCTTCTCGTGAAATATGATCCGAGAAATAAATACATTTAGCAAAAACAATGAAAGAAAAGCCGCAGAAATGCATTACTTCATCTGAGACCTAAAACTGGGGTATCAAAAGAATGGGAAAACATTCGTACTCAAAGGAGTGTTATAAATAGAATGAAGCTAATTTGTCCGCAGAAACTATGTTAGTAAAGAAACTACCTCTGTTATTTGTTCCTTATGCCGTTCGCGTGGGTGGCATAACATTGAAGATGAAATGTTTTGCCTATATTGCCCTGGTAGCTTTTTCTCGAATGAACGTGATTTTCGAATTTAATCATATAAAAGATTCTTTTCATGAGAGTGCAAAGAGTCCTTCCGTGTTTTATTTACGAAAAAGGTTTTAAAAACGTATTTATGGAAACTTTGATTTTGTTAATTTGTAAAGGCATTTTCGGGTTTCTTTCCAATCTTATTTGAGTCTTTATCAACTCAGATTACTATACGGGTGAATAAACGTATAGTTTCAAAAAGGTACTATCAATTTTTTGTTTTACAGACTTCTTTTTTAGTATCGTGAAGGAAACTGATTCTGTTTCACAAGATAAATACTCATTTTCATGGATCCATTTCCTTATGTCTGTGCACTAATAGTTGAAAATACTTGAAATAAAAGATACTCACTGTATTGAAAATAAAGTAATACCCAATTACTTGTTGTTCTGTTATCATTGTAATACTCAAATATATAAATGATTATACATAAAAATGTAAATAAAGCTTTCTTTTTTTAAAAAATATTAACTTATAATTTAATTTGTTTTTTAGACTATCGTACAACTTCAGAAAGATAAAAATAACAAATATACTTATAATTTATGAAAGTTAGTTTTAGTTACAAGAAACAGTATCAGTTCCTTGTAAAAAAAAACGAAAAGTAATGATTATAACCTGGCCAATTTTTTTCCAAGCATTACGATAAGCATTTGATTTTGAGACCATCTTCCTTTCAATCTTATAATACCATATAATCTGTTCCTTGTTCTACTTGATCTGCCGAACTTATTGGTTTTGAGTCCAAGACAGATATAGTGACCTGTCTAAATAAATATGTATATTATATTACAATTTTCAAAAACAATTGATTTCGAGGAATTTTCTAAATCAGCACCATGTTGGGCCCCATTTATAACCTGCACTTAAAAAATTACGGTGGTTAGCTCAGATTAATTTTAAATCGTCACACATTCAAGTTGAGCACAGTTACATAAAAACAGTAATACTCTACAAATAACGAGAGGTTTTCGTGCGCGGACATTGGTATGTGCTTTCTTCACTGAGCTGGCTGACTGGTTCAGTGTAAACGCGGCCAGGAGAGGGGGCACTATTGTCAGTCTTTTTGTCATTCGTTACATGATCGTATTTTTTCTCACCGCGCAAAATATGAGTTATCTTAGAGATTTTTTTCGTAATTCCTTAAATGTCCCATGTAAACATTTTGAAGATGTTCATCAAGAAGGTCTATTACAAATTTATCAACTTCCATCCACCCAAATATTGACAAATTTGTTCAGTAGTGCAGAGTGCTACTGAGAATTGTACCAGGTGCCACACGTGGCACGCGTGTCATAGGTTGCCGACTCCTGCTGCAGATCATGATTCCTTCTGTAACACTACAGCTTGCTCTTCCATTTTACTGCAGCACAGGGAAAAAAACCAGTTTTTGTTGAATAAGTTTATGTAAAATTGAATATTTTGTCACTATCGAACAAACCACAATGTGCAACTGACAAATCTGAGCCTGAAACACGCGTTAAAAGTCCCGGGAACGATTTGGAGATGTGTTTCTAACTTTGCCGTTTTCTCTTTAGGCATTCTATAGAATGCCGAATTTCATACTTTGCCGGTAACAAATCTAATAACTGTTTAGCTCGTGTTACTTTATTACCATCACCAATGTTTCTAAAAGGATCTTCAAACCAATTAAGCATGATTTTTCTTAAAAATTGTTTCAATGACCATTTCAATAGCCCACAAATTCTAAAACACATACCCATATATTTTTACCCAAATATCCGAATTAATTTTAAGTGATATATCACTAAGTATGGCATTTAAAGATTGATATTTCAACCTTTGTTTGTTTGTAACATGATTCATACGCAAAAAATTGTTTTTCAAGAAACAGAAAAATGCTTAAGAATACTCAGAAAAAAAACATTTCTTACTGTCTTTTTTTCTTTCAAAAAAATTTCAATTTTATTGCTAAATAATTAAAAACAAGATAATATGAAATTAATTGTAACATTTATTACATTAAAAGCATGTTTCATAATAGATAACGATGCCATTATTTCTCTGTTTATCTTTAGCAAAACAAGAGTTTTTTTTGCCTATAACACATTTCTGTACCCTTTCTTTTTTTATATTTTCTTTTGTTGTGGGAGGGAGTCAGTTGGATTTGTGGTAGCCCGTTTTTTGCGCACTTTTGGTCTTCGGAAGCCCATTGGCCGTTTTCTTCGCCTCTTCTTACGAGACTGCGTGCTGTTGTCGATACTTGTCTTTGTGGAATTGGACCCCGCGTAAGTGACCAATCGCGGAACATCTTCTAGGGGTTCTGTACTGTAGTGAAGAGGTATGAGCAAACTTGATAAGTCTTCAGAATCCAGGTCAATCATTCTATTTTGATAATCCGTTATTGATATGTCTGAGGAACCTGAAGATAATTGTTCAGAAATGGCATGTACTGGAGATATATTAAACATTTGCGATTCTTGCTGTGCTGAATGTTGACGTATCTGCCATGGTTGCTGCATTTCGTCTGCTTGTTGAACACATGGCATGTTACTTGGATGTGTCGTGTCATATATTTCTGAGATTTGTTCGGGAAGACTTTGGAACGATTTCAGGGTAAAAGCAAATTCTTTTCGGTACATTGAATACAACCTTTAAAAGATTGAACTGTTATTACAAGGGTAATGTGCAAAAAAGACAATAATTTTCTTCAAAAACAAGTAATATAAAAAAAACTTAAGTCAATTCCTACTTAGATAAAATTTTTTTTTATTTTAGCTACTTTTTAGTAAATAGTTACAATTAATATAAATATGTATATACATATGACAGAATCACAACATTAAGTGGTAATTAATTTTTATTAATTATCATTAAAGTATCGTATTGTCACCCAAAACAATCGTGTATATAAAATTTCAGTGTAAATGAATGCTTTAAAACGTGAGAAAAAAACTTTTTCAAGTTTTGACACAATTTGCCAAATCGTCGCTAAGTTGCCAAAGTGGCTGTATTTGTAATACTTTAAAATTCCACCAAGATAAATAAATAAATACATAAATAGAGAGTGTGAGTTAATAGTAGGAATTGAAAAACATTTTGAACTTATTTATAAGGATAGTCTTAAGATTTATTAATAAAGGGGATATTAACGGTGAAATAGATTTATTCTTTAGAAGTAACTCAAAACTTATACGTATTATATTTAAAGTAAATCAGCGTTTTTAAAGCTGTAGGGAGAGCCCCTAGCATGGCGTAAGAACCTTACAAGGGGGCGCGAACATATAAAAAAATCAAAAATAAAGGTTATTGAAAAATTTATGAATTTAAAAAAGCAAAACAAAATAATACATCTTGACACAATAAAAAAAAATAAATTGCACATCTATGCTGGTATAATGTGTAATACTTATAAATGTATCACTAAACTGCACAAAGTATTTGATAATTAATTGATCAATAGTAACAACATATAATACTTATCCTGTTAACTATTAGACTAACATAGCACTCATCCTATTTGTTAAACGTAACCTTCTTAAATTACACTGCTGGACACCGTAAATGCAACACCCTGAAGGAAGCATGCAAATAACATGAAATTTACAATATGCATTAGCGGAGGTGAGATATGCAAATAATTAGAATTTCAGCGCAGACACACATCACGCGCGCCTGTGGCGCCACCCTCAAGCGCTATTTAGAGCTCGAAGATTTCGACGATTTCAAGTTCGGCAATTGTGTTTTTCTTGTGGGGTTTTCAAAATACGATCAGTTATGTCTCGTAGAAAACAGCGATCAGCTTTTGATCAAGTATTCGACTTCGAAATAGAAAGGATAGTAACCTATTGAGAGAGAGATTGTGGATTATCTTTCAGGGAAATCGGTATTCATGTTGGACGAAACCAAACAACTGTAATGCGGATATGTGACCGTTGAATGCAGGAGGGTACGACGGACCGACGTGGTCGATCACATCCACCTCAGTGCACCACTTCACGAGAGGACAGGCAAATTGTGCGCATGGCAGTGACGGATCGCTCAGTCACATCACGAACCATAGCACAGCTCATTGAGTCTGTAACGCATCATTCAGTGTCTGCGCGTACCATTCGACGCCGTTTACAGCAGAGTGGTCTGTCCGCAAGACGTCCAATGCTTGGTCTACTCTTGACGCAGAACCACAAACGTCTCCACCACCAATGGGGCGATGAAAGAAGGATGTGGGTGGTAGAATGGAATGAAGTTGTCTTTACTGACGAGTCACGCATCTGTCTGCACTACGATGGTTGGATTCACACAAGTCTGGAGGCACAGTTGAGAGATGATGCTGAACAGCTGCGTTAAGCACCGCCACGCTGGTCCTGCACCGGGTATTATGGTAAGGGGCGGTATTGGATATCACTCACGCACTCCTCTAGTAAGCATTGCTGGTACTTTAAACAGCCAGCGCTACATCTCCGAGGTGTTGGAGCTAGTTGTCCTTCCTTACCTTCAGGGCTTGGCTATAGCTATATTTCAACAGGATAATGCGCAACCACACGTGGCATGCATTGTCCAAAGGTTCTTCATCAATCACCAGATTGAATTGCTTCATTGGCCAGCTCGCTCTCCGGTCCTTACACCGATAGAAAACATGTGATCAATGGTTGCACAACTAATTGACCCAGATTACACCCACAGCTGCCCCACCAGATCAACTTTGGCAACGTGTGGAAGTTTCTTGGTTTACTGTACCCCCAAAACACATCCAAAGTCTCTTTGAATCAATGCCGAAGCGTGTGGCATCGGTGATCTCCAACAATGGCGGCTAATTTGGCTACTGATTCTGGCAGGAACCACACTTCACAGAAGTTTATAAATTGAATCATTTGATACTTGGTCAACATGTTATCTACAAAATAAATTTTTTGTGCTATCTCTTGTCTTTCTTGGTGTTGCATTTACGGTGGCCAGCAGTGTATCTACTACTTAAAAATTAAAACAAAATTTAATATGTGTCCTTATTTTGATAATTAGTACGGTTTATTTTTAAGTCGTATTATAACTTTAGAATCAAAGTATATTATTATTGTATTTAACAACATTATTATTGTATGTGGGGGGAGGGCGCGAGGAAAATGATGATTTTTTTTTTTTAACAAGTAATATAAAAAAATAAGCCAATTCCTACTTAGATCAACAAAGGAAAACTTTATTTTAGCTACTTTTTATTAAATAGCTACAATTAATATAAATATTTATATACATATTACAGAATTACAACACTAAGTGGTAAAATTATCATTAAAGTATCGTATTGCCCTAAAAAAAATCGTGTTTATAAAATTTCAATTCAACTGATTGCTTTTAAACGTGAGAAAAAAACATTTTCATGTTTTGATACAAGTCGCCAAAAACGATGCCGGCAAGACTGTATTTGTAATTCTTTAAATAATTAGTTTTAATCAATTAATTTTATTAATTATAATTAAATTACTGTATTGTCATCCAAAATAATCATGTATATAAAATTTCAATTCAATTGAGCGCTTTAAAATGTATTTTCTTAACGATTGAAAATTCCACCAAGATAAATAAATAAATAGAGAGTGTGAGCAAATAGTAGGAATTGAAAAATTGGTTTGCAAATATTGAAAGTTTGAGAAGCACTGAATTACACACGCCATTCTAAAATAGCCTAATTAACTGCCTGTTGCACAGATTATTGTTGTTCAAGATGCTTTTAATTAAAGTTTCCCTTTCAAAATGCCGCATAAAAGTAATACCGGTCAGAATGCCTTCAAATTTGAACTGAACATACTTGAAAAGGACGGAAAAGGTATGCCATAAGAAAATAAAATTCCAGTGTTAATGAAAAAAAGAAATTCTAAGTCATTCCACTGTTATTACACTATTAGTGAAGAGACTATCCACCACCGAAACGTCGTACTACATTGAAAGGAAAAATCGGATCTTTTAACTATCCTTAGGTCAAAAACCACATAAAAAGCAACAATGAAAACTCTAATGAGTTTTTTTAAGCCATGGCATTTCCCCTTTTTTCAGTTCAAATTTGAAGTCATTCTGAGCAGTGATTTTTTTTTGCAACATTTTCAGAGTAGAACTTAAATTATAATCACCCTGTATTTTTAAAATGAAAAATATTTATTTAAAGACGCATCATGAGTTATTGAATGTGTATGCATATATATCCCCCGTAAAATTCATAAGACATAAAAAATGAGATCATTTATAAATAAAAATATTTCAACCATTTAATAATCATGTTAAAATCATTTTCTAATCCCAAAATTAATGCATTTCGAATGCTTCTTTACAACTTCCTTATCAGTAATATAAGTAATGTAAAATAATTGTACATTTAACTAATTGTCAGATAAACTTTATCCAACACTAATGCCTATTAATTTAGACAACTTTGCAAGATAACAAAAAAAGGTTTCCTAATTTGGGTAGGTAGCCATTCCATAATATGACACATATCATTACTTTAAAAGTGAAATTATTTTAATTAAAAATACTCCATCTATTAAAAATAAATGATAGAACAAAAGAATTCAAAATTGTAATTCAGCCGTAAGTGTTAGAACACCTATGGGGGAATTGTTTTTTAATAATCAAATCTGAAAGGCAACACGAAAGAAAAACAAGCAAATGACAATAAAATAATCTGACTGCCAAAAACATTTCCATTTCTCCCTTTGAAAAGTAATTGAACATTAAATATTATTCATTTCAGTTCATTGCATTATTTCTCTTCATTCTATTTCTATTACAAAGTAGCTTCGAAAACTATCCATATTCTCCTTTTTTAAACTAATTTCTGACATGTATTCCAAAAGATACGTTTTAACTGGATGGAAACACCTTAAAATCTATATCGATTTCCCATTCTTTTTCTTCAAAAAACTCGGTTCCGACTACACCATAAGTGATTTAAGTTAAGAGAAAACAAAGTTCTTGAAGACTTCTCATTGTTACTCAATCGTTCCTTTTAAATTAGCTCATCTCTCAGGAATATATCGATTCAGTAACAGAATTAAAAGATCGAAATGTAAACTTTATATAAAGAAATGAGTAGGACGCCATTTACGCCCAAATTAGATATCGATCCCGTCAACGCTTCATTAATAAAAATTGACAAGAGCTAGATTAAGATTGTCCACGACCTCAGAAACGTGTATTCATTCGAGTTGTCTAATTTTTGCTCTTTGCTAATTAATAGTCTGCATTGTTTTTAAAACTAATAGTTATGTCACTATTCTATTTCTTAAGTGCAATGCTAATAACTATTAATTTTATTTCTTTTATTTCTCATTTTCGAATAACCAATTTTTGTTAACAATGTTTCATAGATATAAGGACAATTAAATAAGTACTGAAATACACCAATTATGTTGTTTTCTCTGCAATGATACACTGCTTGTGGAAAAAAGTTTTACATGCAAAGTACTCTTCCCAGCACAAACGAAAAAGATGATGACAAGCCGAGAAGATGTGAGCAGGGGTTATCAGATTGGTGACTTTATCTCCATTGACAAAAGATTTGGCGAAAAATTATATTATCAAAGAACCATCGAAAAGAGGCACGGCAATTAACATTTCTGTAAATTTCCATGAAGCAAAGCTTCCGTAAATAACCCTCTTGATGGAAACTTTAACTGCCTGAGTTCCTGATACTGGAACTGTGCTAGAGAACCTTTTCTGGAGCACTACAAACCTTGTTTATAACGAGTGTGTTTTTCCATTACTGTAAATAATCTGTTTAATGGGGTCACTTCACGAAAATCCATGAAATAATCGATTTTTCAATTTTGATTGAAACATAAAATATCATTCTTTTTCTTTCTAATGCAGTTTAAATTTTTGCTCTAGCTTAATTAGAAGTATTTTTAATATTTTTTAAAAAAGTTGTTTACATCTGTCAAACCCCAAAACCGCTGATTGCCACGCCCTCTCAAATCAGAACAAAAGACACATGCTACTTTTCAGCCTTATCAAATGGTTTAAATTGATTAAAAGAATTTATTTTGATCAGCAGCTTATCCAGGAAAGAAGTGAAGTGAACAGTTACAGATGTTTGTTTACTTACAGCCTATTTTTTACCTCCTTAAATGCAACGGATTTCTACGATCGTTTTCAATAGTGTTTTCCATCAAAAACATTAATAAAACATTTACAAAACGTTTTTTAAACTCTGTTAATTAATAAAATGTTTAAAAAACGAAAGAGTTTGGAAAGAAATGTACAACATTCCAAACTTTTATGGATTTAAATGTTGATAAGTCAGACAATTTCAACATAAATAAATCTCAGCTTTAAAATCTAAGTTAGGTAAGTTTAATAAAGAGTATGTTTCTTTTTTAGATTCATTTGAATGTTTCTGTGAAATTCCTGACATTATACTGTTCTTTTGTGCTTTGAAACAACATTAATTACATAAAATTAATGTAAAAACCAAGGTATTCACATAAATTTTGGTCACCAAATCTAGGGTTTGGCTACAAAATTGTTAATATGTTGTAACTTTTGTGGTCTTATTCAAACATTTCTTATTACCAGGTTTTCTAAAACAGTAGTTAATCAAAAAAGGTACAAAATTATATGAAGTGGACACAATAGAATTTCATATGCTATGAGGTCTATTTAAAAAGTAGCAGTTGCAAAAATATTTTGCGGAGTTATGCATTTGTCACTTACACCATAGTGGTTTTGTGATTCCATGCATACATTAAATAATGTGACAGAGAAAGTAACCAAAGTGTCTATGGCTTTAGCTGCTGCCGAAACAATATTTAATAATGGATAACCAAATGTACCAGTGGCTATCAATGGTACCTGGCTAAAAATAAGCTATATATTTCTAAATGGTGTTGTTACGGCAGTTAATTTGGACACTGGGAAAGTTGTTGATGCTAAAATATTATCGCAGAAATGTTTGTGTAATTTTAACAGCGGTGTACATAGCAATGAGTGTTCGGCAAGTTACATTGAAAATAGTAGGGGAATGGAAGTTGAAGAGGTGCACTTTTTTTTTTGTATCTCTCATCACTCGCAGACATTACACAATTTACGATATACACAATATTTGGACTATATGGGAACTCTAAAGCATACAAATCAGTTTTAGAATCTAAAGATATGTCAATATTGAACAATTAGAATGTGTTAATCATGTTGAGAAAATGATGGGGACATGACTTAGGGCATTAAAATTAAAAGACAGAAAGCTTAAAGACAAAAAATCTCTAGGATGCCGTAATGGCTTGACAGATGCTGAAATAAACAAATTGCAAAATTGCTATGTTTTGGCTGTTCAAAACAACTCGGGAAAATTTTTCAGTCATAAGGCAAGCTATATGGGCTATAATTTTGATAAAATGTTCACAGGTTCCGTGTATTAGGAAAGCAGAATATTTAGTTTTACAATGAACCAAAGAAGCCAGAATTAAAAACAAACAATTAAAATGTAAGCAAGAAGATGATCTTGCAGATGACACTAGCAATCCCCCCAAGTTATAGTTCTGGTATGCATTAGTTAATAGTAAGTTTGTACTTTAAATCACTATTTCTCAAAAGTGTAAATTTCAACACAAAAGGAACATTTTTGAAAAAAATACTTATTTTACAGCCTTGAAACTTTGCACAGATGTTTACAGTATACAAATAAATATTTTAATGAGAGATTTTGTGAAAAAAATTATTCAAAAAATATTTATGGATTAAAATGTACAAGAATTTTCATCGTTTTAAAATTTTTGACGTGTTACTCCACATATGAATTTTTTTAAAAAAAACTAATCAAAATTTTGAAAAATGCTCCCATTAAAATAATAAAAATAATACAATGAAAACACAAAAAAAAATTCATGACTGTACAACCGGCCAATTTTTAAAAAATGTTCCTTAAACTTGGTCATTTTTAACATTACGGAGATAGGGAAAATGCTGCGTGAAGTGACCCCCTTAATAAATTTTTATTTGCAACGTATATACGTCGATCTCTTGCTGTGTAATTATTTGTTCGTCCTGGTCCGTTAATAAATTTGTTACTATGCAATTAATTGGAGTCGTTGTCTGCTTTTTACCCTTGCAAATTTGCTTCTATATAAACTGAATTTGGTTCTTAAAAACTGCAAAGAAGGAAACATTCCACGCTTTGCTAGTTCTTAAATTTTTTTTATATGTTTATGTTTTTAAAAACACCTACTGGATGCAGGCAAAAATATTTTTAAAAACTTATTTTTCAATTTCAGGAAATAATTTAATATTGATATAACTTAATGTATTTTAGCATTCGTGACACTTCAGTAAATAATCTTAACATGTTTTTCCCTTTTTTATGAACCCTCTTGAAGAAAAGAGAAAAACGAATTACTCCTCGTAGGGGTCATAGTGTCCCTTTAGTTTTACATTTCAATACACGGTTAATTTGAAAATATATATATATATTAACTTCTTTTAAATTAAAACGCATTTATTTTTTTTATAATATGTATACATGGCCAGAATATAAGCGAATCATTCGTTTTGAAAAGTCTATATTTTAAAAAGTATTATACGTTATACACATGACAGATGTATGATTAGAACCACAAAAATTCACCAAATTTGCGCTTGTTGACTAGATTTTTGCGTCAACATACGAGATGCAATGAAAAACAAAAAAATTCACCACCAAGCTGATATTCAGTGAAGAAGCAACGTTCCACGTATCTGATAACGTAAATCTTCATAATGTTCTATTCTGGGGTAGATCGTGCATCCGTAATAATCGAAAGAGATTTGCCGAAGGTGAATGTTTCTTGTGCAGTGTCACAAAGATGTGTGGACCTATTTTTTTCGCTGAGCAAACTGTGACCAGTAAGTATTACCTGGATATGTTGCAGTTGTGGTTGTTCCCACAACCAACTCAATGCTGACTTCAGGGATATGATCTTCCAACAAGACGGGACATCCCTCATTGGTACATACCAGTTCGTGGCTACCTAAACGTAGAGCTTCTGCATCGCTGGATTGAGCGCATAGGTAAAAATAACCTAGCTATAACCTCCTGGCCTTCTGATTAAACTCCCTGCGATTTCCTCCAGGGGGAGGTAAGTTTTGCTTAAATACCCCTACTACCGCAATCCTTAATCGAGCTCAGAGTGCTTCTGTGTAGACCATAGACAGAATTAAGCTGCAAAATGTATAAAATGAATTCGTTTCTCGTCTAAACGAGTGTCGTATTACCAAAAAGGCACATATTGATTATTTTTAGAGGATGTATAAACTTGGTGAATATGTGGCTCTTCTCATATGTATTTCATGTGTATACGCGTAATACCTTTAAAAATATAGCCTTTACAAAATGAATGAATCATTCAGGATAACTCTGTTATCTTATGCACAAGGTATCTATACATCTTTACCCAGTTGGGTTGTTGCTAACCATTATGACCCCATGGTGCATAACTGATGCAATGCTGATAAATATAGTAATTCATATACCAAGCATTTTTATTTTTTGCCTTCCATTTGCATGTAGTAGGTCAAAATTTGAAAGTTAAAAAAATAAAAGCAAATGCAATTTGCTCGTAATTGCATTTACAAGATGAAAATGAATTGAAAATGACCTTTTAATATCAACTGTAATCAGTTTTACAGAGCTATCATCTTAAACTATTTTTAACATAAAAAATCAAAATATAAAATGTGTACTTACCCTGCTAGTACCCACGGACTCATAAAATACGACAAGCAGAAGGAGACAACATATGGATAGTATTTACAAGTGAAGAAAAATGACACTAGTAACAGTAAAGGATACCCTAAAAAGACACAGAATACGATAGAAAATACCTGAAAGCAAAAGAATATGTGGTTAAAAGAAAATTATCTTAAAACTTTAAAATTCAAATACTTTAAAGATAAAATTATTCAAAATTAATATATATGAAGAAAAAATTATATATTTTATATATTTTCTGACAATTTTAATTGCTATTGTTCCTTCTAAGATTCACATTAACAATTCCCTCAATTATAGGTTTTTAAAATCACGTTTAATATAACTAATTTTAAAAATGTTTTACTCGAATCATGTATCTTCCAAAATGTACTAAGGAATTTCGTAATATTGGTAAAAATTGTTGTTAATAACTGGAAGTAAAAAATTATCAATTTCGAAAGAGAAAGGTTTAAATCACACATCAGGTTATAAAAGAATCATAAATAGCTTAATATGCTGCATTGCTTTTAATTTTAATCTTAATGTTTTAACCAGAATCAATTTGTATATTTGTAAGATTGAAGATTAATAAAATTTGAAAGGAATATATATTTAGATGGTAAAAATTTGCTCAAAAGTGAAGCGAGCCCCGATGATAAAGTCACAGAATTTTATGATGCTAATAAATAAAGATAGAGTGATTTCTTATTAATTTTGAACACACAGTCTCCATAGTTCGAAATTTGTATGTTGAAGTAGCTGGATATATATCAGTAAAATCATGGCCAATGTATTAATTATTCCCCAATTCTTTTCTGTTTCGACAAGAGATTTATTATTACATGAAAGACATGCGATATGGAATAAAAATGAACAAACACATATAATGTCTAATAACATTCAAGCAATCGATGAATAAATCTAATTTTCCAAAAAAAAAAAAGATCAAAATACACTATGATTCTCTTACCACAATGAAAAACTGAAGTACACCCATGTCCAATATTAAGGTCACAAATATAACATCTTTGAAAACTGATGAGCTATTAACTGTGTTGCCACCAAATTTGGCACAGAGATATATAACAACGTGAGAAGAATATAGCAGGATAACAATATGGAAAAGATTTTAAATGTAAATTAAGAATACAGGGCTACCAAATTTGGAGCTCGCTTTTATCTCTCCCGCGTTACAAATTTGATGATTGTTGTAACGTGGGAGAGATGAAAGCGAGCTCCATTTTCTCTCCAGTTAAAGACTCGATGAGAATCATTCTGTCTGGTGGTTCTTGACTCATCACTGAAAAGAACACACGCGCATCCTTGTGGTGTCCACGACTGATGTTTTCGGCAGCACTATATCAGGTATTTCCTATTGAATGCAGTAAAATGGATACACAACACGGGTCACCTGTTGCATAGTTTCAGCCTCTGCTAGACGTCTGTAGACTGTTTGCATGGAAATTCTTCTTCCAGAAACAGCAGCAAGGTTAAGAGCAAGCTGAGGAGTCGTTGTCAGCCTATGTCATCGAGCACTTAATGCCAAGTAGCAGTCATGTGCATTTGTCAGTTGATTCCACAGCCAGGAGATCACTTTTATTGCAAATTGTAGTCACTGAGCCACCTTCGCTTGAAACTGGTCAGCTTCAAGCCTGCCAACGACTCTCCAACTCAAAGAATCCTCTTCACGATTATGATGACTTATTTTCACTAAAAACATACTTACTTGTTTGATTTATCGTAGTGCAAAACTACACGCAAAAATCCCAGTTGCTAAATGGTTTTAATCCAATAGTTTTACAGAAACTAACGCTAAACAATCTCTTTTCCTAAGCAGAAGGTTGATATTGAACTATCCATTCTTAAAAATGTATTAAACACAAATTTTATCAGTTTTACTCTTGTAGCACAATTTAGAATTATGATGAAAACCTCGTTTGTGACCCAATATTTTGGACATGTGTAACAAAATCGATGCATGGGGGATTCTTGGATTTTGTATCACATTTCTTTTTCTATCAGCTCTTTCGTTACAAACATAAGTGATAAATTTATACGTAAATAGCTTTTATAATACTCAAATCTCTCTCTCTCTTTCTCTCTCTCTCTCTCTCTCTCTCTCTCTCTATATATATATATATATATAATTTTGCACGGACATATTTATAAGTAAACTTCTTGAATCTTAGCAAAATGGAAATTAGTAACAAGGACGAGTGTATGGTTGCAATAATTGTCTTGAGTTTCTAGAGCAATGTTAGAACAAAAGTTGATAAGAATGAACTGAAATTAAAAATTTTCTTTAATCATTTCTGTAATTATTTCGAAGTACATCTATGACGTTTAAAGCTGAATTATATGGTAGTTAATAATTTCATCTCAACGTTGTTTTTTACATCTTAGATTCCTTATCTTTGTAGAGGTAAGGAATTTCTTCTTGACCTGAAACCTTGGCTCCTGATCAACATGAAAACTACCTTTATTTTAAATGTTATTTTAAAATTTTCAATTCAGCGTCAAGTAAAACATATCTGGACTATTTCTACCAGTTAGCTTTAATATCCCAACACCATTCTTCTTTTTCCATGTTCTTAATTTTAGGATGTTTTCTTTCATTAAAAGTTCCATCGTTAGAATATTTAGTATTCCATTTAAAAAAACTAAATTATACATAAATGCCAAGGTAAGTACAATATACATTATCTGTACAATTTATATTTTAAATTTAATTAAGTGCAATTTCTCTCTTATTTACAGATTCAATTAATTCCTTTTTGGCATCTCTAATAAATAACAAAAATCTATACCGTTACAAAATATCCAGATATATTTCAAATCTATTGAGACTCTTTCTAAAAATGCCAAACTAACTTTTCCTCTTACTTGTTTTTATAACAAGAAATATCGGAATTCATTGGAATACTGAAATTTCTGCATAACTTTGTTACCATATTCTTAACAATTGATGTACGGTATTCGATTAAAATTTGACAAGTATACATTAGAGATTAATTTTAAAACTCGTTAATGCTTCTTGAAGGTATTTACTTCCACAACACGTATTGGCATTCATATTTAAAACTTGCTTAACAAAATAAATTTTGTATGCATTGGCTACAAAACTAATGAATTAGTTATTAATCCTTTGTAAACATGAAGATTCTTCTCTTGATGAAAACTATTTTTCAGCCTTAAGTTTTCTTATTTAATTTTGATGCATGCATGATTTACATTAATGTCATCGCTGACTTAGAATTTTGTGTGTTATGATGTTTCTTTTTCAAAATATTCCTTTGTTTTGAATCGATGTGATATTGATTCGAGAAACTATACGTTGATTAAACGTACCTTGTATTTATTGATCAGTCTTGCTGCATTTTCAAAATATTGAAACTAAAAATATGAATTTTTACATATAAGCACTATTAAATATTCTACTTTTTAAAAATAAATGAAAACGGTACTTTTCCGTTTTACCGGCGCAAATCTCGTCAAGCAGGCTTTATTAGTGACAACACACATTATACACATACAAAAAAAAAGAAAAGAAATGTTAGTTCTCATAGTTTTTTTATCCTGTTTTGATGTTTATGTAAAAGACGTTATTGATAAGAACAGAAAATGACTCGCTTTGAAAATGTTCTTGTAAAAGTTAACCTGAGGGGATATTTCGTTTGGCGCCGGTTGTATTATTTTTGGTGACTAAATCACTTGTGGGCCGACTAAACGGAAAAGTACCATAAAAACAGTTAAACCTTTTTATCAAAACGAGTTAGTTTAAATATACGTAAGATAAATATTTTTAAGTCATTTCTATCCAAGAGCTCTATATAACCATTCAACACTTATTTTTTTAAAAATAAATGTTTATATATTTGCACTAATTACTTACAAATATATTACAAAAAATATTTCAGAACTTACGTATTAGCGTCCCAGCAGCAAAATTGGTGCCACGTGAATCGTATATTGATGTCAAAATAACAATGATTCTAACGTGTTTCAAATGAAAAAATACCAGTCAGTTAAATTATGGTGGAAAATGGCGCGATTTGCGAAGCATCAATATGGCTGCGGTGACGCTAATACGTATGAACCTATTATTTGTTCTATCGTGCAATACATATATGTCCTAAATCTTCGTCATTTATAAATTTTAAATTCTTCCAAATTACATATTTTGGTACTTATGTACAATATCATCGACCGATTTCGTCAAATCAAAAGACATCTCCAAATGCCGTGATATGCAGCCAAAAGTGGAAACCGTTTCCGCGCAAGATTCAACACAATAATAAAAACGATTGCAACGTCTTGCAACACTTTTTAAATTGGAGAAGTCTTTTAATTTAGCGAAATTGGTCGACGGCATAATACGTAAGAGCCTATATTACTTAAAATTGAATATGTATATTCTCTTAACCATATATCGCTGGACTAATTCAGCGACAGCTTTAGAAATTATAATAGATCTCCAGCCTTTTTGTATCTACATTTGTTATGTCTCTTGAACTTCAATTCCCTTCTTCTAAGGCATTACAGATTTTAGAACTTTTTCACATTTTTTTTACTATATGTATATACAGTGGGCCACAAAAGTGTTCGTACACTTGCAATTTCTTATAAAATTTAATGTTCTCGACTAATAAAAATTAATACATTGTAATTGAATTTTTTTATGATATCTACAATTTGTTCTTAAGGGAATGACGTAATTAATTTTTAAAAAAATAGTATAACTATTTTTTTAAAAAAATTAATTTTCAAAAAGCTACTAAAAATTACGTCTTAAGTCTTCGTACACTTAACAAAAATATGAACTTAGCTTTAAATATTGTATTTCTTTCTTAATTTAGTAGTTAGTAGGATATCTTTTAGTGTCTACGACATTTTTTAAGTGCTTTGGTATAGATTTAATCAGTTTTTTGTAATTTCTGCATCGATTTTCCTCCATTTTTCTGTGATTATTGCTTTTACTTCACGTTATGCGTTTATATGTCGTGTTTTCTTTTTTTTACATCAAAATTTACATCAATTTGCTGACTGAACGTTTTATTAAGATGTCAGGGTACAAATTCAATAAAAAATAGCAGGAAAAGGCCGAAAAGTGTTTTTCACATTTGTTGATGACAGAAGAATAAAAATACTATGTTTCAGAGATAAAATAATTTCATGGACATACATCAGAAGTAATCTGAGTGATGCTGGTGTTTCTGTCAGTTCAAAAACAACCAGGAGTAGTAGATATTAGCAGATGTAAGACTAAAAGGTAGATTTCTAAGAAAAAAAGTGGTATCTTAATTTACAGCAGCACTAAAAAAAAGGGACTACAATGGGCAATGGAACACATTAATTGGACAAATAATTATTTTTCACAAGTTATATGGAGGGAGAAAACTAAAGTATTGTTTTTCAGTAGTGATAGCCTAAAATGTGTAACACGTAGAAACCAGAAACGCTTTCACATCCTGACTGCATCCAGGCAACTGTGAAGTACCCACATAGATTTATTATTTAGTCATGCATATCAGCAGATGGTATTGGTCGCCTTCATATCATCGATGGAACACTCAAAGTCATAAAATACACCATTCTTGAATCCAAACTTCTGCCTTCCAACAAGGATCTATTTACCAACAATGTTTATTTATTTTCCAGTAAGCTTCTACTTTTTGCCACACAGTAAAGCAATTGAAATACTCTAAGATCATTACATTGTTGTGCTGGCTAGGAAACAGTCCTGACCTCGATCCTATCGAAAACTTGCGGCACCGTTTGAAAACTCTTGTCCAAATGAGGTACCCATGAAATAAATAGGAACTAATTGAAGATAAATTGTTTCCTGGCATCATTTAATAACGAAGGAAGAGCTTCAAACTATTTTAAGCTCAAAGAAACATCATCGATGTGAAGCTGTAATAAAGAACAAACGCACCCTCACTAAGCTCTGATAACTAACTGCTATCATCAATATCCAAAGCATATTGACAGTTTTCGAAGCATAACTCTTCTTGCGTTGCAAATATTAAAATTATTTTTACATTGAATTTAGTATTAAATTCTCTTTAAAATGATATAAAATACTTAGTATAACATATTTTGTGCAACGTAAAATTTTCCATAAGCATACAAACTTAAAAAAACATAACAATTTAAAAAAGTGTCCATAATTTTGGCCACCACTGTGTATAGATTAGGTTGGGGAAAAAGAGATCAAATTATTTTTTTCGGTAGATGGCTGTAGTTAAGTGCTTCTGAAACTTTCAATGTTTGCGATCCAATTTTCAATCATAATTTTCATCGCGCCCCCTCCCCTTATACAATGACAATTTATTGAATTCAATAATAATGTAGCTTTATGATAAAGTTACAATACGACCTTATTTATAAAACGAACAAATTATCAATATAAGCAGTAAATTTTGTGTATATATTACTTTTAAGTAATAAATATTTAAGTTACTCTTTAGTAATAAGATAATTATTATGCTACTTTTTAGTAATAGGATAATTATTATGTTACTTTTCATATTTTAAAATGTATTTTCTTTTGCTTTCCTTCAATAAATTGATAATTTTTTAAAAATAATCTTTTATCTTCGACTTTTCGATATGCTCGCGCCTCTCCCCTCCCCCCATGTAGGATTATCACACCCCTCAAGGGGGGCGCGCCCCACAGTTTGAGAAACGCTGCTATAGTGTCGATATCTCGTGAAGTATCGATCAAACAATTTCAAATTTATGATCGTTGTCAAGAGGACGTTTCACACTAAAAAATTATTTTGCTTGTTTTTATTGGTCCATTCAGTTGTGAGTTACAGGGTGTTAAAAATGGAAGTCAACAAAGAGAAAATTAGGTTCTTTTTACAATTTTTCTTTGATAAAGGCGAAAAGGCAAGCCAAGTGGCTGAAATTGCGAATGGTGTTTATGGTGTCGATACTATAACAGCTAATTACGTGCAATTTTGATTTCATCGATTCCATTCAGGTATTTTTCATGTTAAAATTTCCCCTCGCACAGGCAGGTCCGCCGTCAAAAATGTCGATAAAATCATAGAAATAATCGAAGTTGAACGGCAAGTTAGTAGTCGTAGCAGCCCCCAGGAGCTACAGATTGACTATAAAACAGTTTTATGCCATTTGAGCAAAGTTTGATTTAAAAAGAAGCTCCATGTCTGGGTGTCACACCAATTAACTTAAAAAAACATGATGGATCGAATTTCCATCTGTGAAGCTTTGGCTAAACGGAATGAAATCAATTCATTTCCTATATGGATGGTGATAGGGGATGATAAATGGGTCACATACTTCAAAATTGTGCAAAAACGATCGTGGTCAAAGTGCTGTGAAGCAGCTCAAACGGTGGCCAAACCAGGACTAACGGCCAGGAAGATACTACTGTGTATTTGGTGGGACTGGAAAGAAATAATTTATTAGGAGTTGCATCCGCATGGTCAAACACTAAATTAAGATCTCTATTGTCACCACCGTTTGAAGCTAGTGATTGACCAGAATTGGCCAACAGAAGAGGTGTTGTGTTCCATCAGGACAACTCCAGACCTCACACTTCTGAAGAGACTCGCCAGAATCTCTGGGAGCTTGGTTGGGAAGTTTTAATGCATCCACCATATAGTTCGGACCTGGCACCAAGCGATTACCACCTTTTTCTCGCATTGCACAACTTTCCTGAGATATAAGAAATTGGGATCAAGAGAAGATTGTGAAAATCGATTACTAGATGTTTTCACCAAACAAGACCAATACTTCTATGAAAGAGGCATTATGAAGTTACCTTTAAAATGGCAACAAATTAAACAGAAAAACAGTGCATATTTGACCCAAATCGGACAATCGGAAGCATGTTAAATAAAGTCTTGATTTTCATGCAAAAATAATGGATTTCTTTTTCCCCAACCTAATATATATAAATATGTGTGTGTAATGGTACTTAAATATTAGTGCCAACGCAGCCAAATTGGCACCCCACGACTTTCGCCATTTTAAACCAAAATCTGACTAATTGGTATCTTTTCATATAAATCACGTTTAGAATCTTTGCTGTTTTCATAAGAAGATACGATTCACATGGCGCCAATTTTGCCATGGTGACGCTAATATTTAGGTACCAATAATAGTTATGAACAGTACCTTAAAATGATATATTTAGAGAGCAACTGATAATAATATTATATTAATAATTTAGAATAACGATGAATTATAAAACTATTATTACATTATTATGAAACTATTATCACATTATTATGAAATTATACTAATATTCTTTTAATTTCAGATTATTTCATATTTATTATGCGTTAAGTGTTTTGCATCATGTTAAATTCAAAATCTAGGAAAACAGATAACTGAACTCAAAGAATTAGTTAAAATGTCAGTTTCACAGGAAAGGAAGCTTTGTAAATAATGATAGTAAATTTGATTGAATGGATGTCGCAGTAGGTCTAAATAGTTGGGCACGTTAGGACTACATGTTACAAACAATGACCTACACTCAACATTTTAACAAGAAAACTTCTTAACTATAAATTAAATATATAAGTAACTGCAAGAAACTGTTAAATAGAAAGAACGAAACAATGATGGATTAGGTGGCAACAAAACTACTTAAGAAGGGATGAAACACTCCATCAATTATACCCAGTTCTTTGCAAAAAGTTTTATCCTTTTATTTTAAGTCAAATATTTGGCCCATGTATTCCAGTATAAAGAGCTCTTGTCCTATTTAGTCACTATTTTATGAAAGAAATAT
This sequence comes from Trichonephila clavipes, assembly GCA_019973935.1. Lineage (NCBI taxonomy): Eukaryota > Metazoa > Arthropoda > Arachnida > Araneae > Nephilidae > Trichonephila > Trichonephila clavipes. The sequence goes on along the minus strand of BMAU01017169.1, from coordinate 799,079 downwards.
AGTAAGACTTGGTAATATTACTAATAATTTAATTATTTCCCACCTCTGCAATCATAAGAAGAGACATTGAAAATATCAATACACACACATATACAGGTTCTTCATTGGCTTTGATTTAAAATAAAATCTCACTGTTAATGAATATAGAGATATAGTTCTCTTTTTTTCTTCTTTTGTTTTCTGTATTAAACTTCTATCCAATATGAAGGTAATAAATCGCGCCAAGTTTGCTACAAATAAACATTTGGCTAAACTAGGCACCAATCATGTTACAGATATATATCCGAGTGTCTAACATACTACACTGGTGTGCAAAACTTCAGCAACAGGTGAGTTTATTGCCATAACTTCACGAAAAATCATCTGAGAGACATGAAATTCAGAAATGAGGGAGAGTATTATGTACGTAATGAATGACGAAAGCATCGGCGTTGAAAAATGAAATACAATGCATATGGTATGGAATCAAACAAAAACAAGCTTTATTGAACGCATAGTATCGTGACTCATGATGGCCTATCCAACAGGAAGAACAACAAGCAGATGTGCCTTAATATGGTGTATGCCCTCCCCTCCCTGTAATGGTTGCTTCGCACCGTCTTCGCATACTCAGAACCAGCTGGTGTAACATTTATTGCGGTAGGAGTACCCATTCTTCAATCAGCATCTGTTTGAGTTGTTGGGTGTTCTTCGGATGATGTAAGCGTGCTGCAATACGTATCCCCAAAGCATCCCACACATGTTCGATGGGATTTAAATCTGGGGAGTACGCTGACCAATCCATTCGAGTGATATCTTCACTTTCCAGCAGCTCCTCAACAGCAAGAGTCCGATGTGGCCGTGCATTGTCATCCATAAAAATGAAGTCTAAGCCAATGGCACCTCTGAACAGACGCACATGGGGAAGAAGTACCTCAGCACAATAGTGATTCCCAGTTACAGGCCATCTATCTAAAATGTGGAGCTCAATTCACGCGTTCAGCATAATGCTTCCCCAGACAAGAACTCCAGCACTACCGTAATGGTGTCTTTCATTGATGTTACTGGTATAAAACCGTGTCCCGATCTCTCTCCAAATCAAAACGCGTTGAGAATCGCTTCTGGTACTGAACCGACTCTCCTCTGTAAAAAGGACACGACTCCATTGATCAGTTGTCCAGTTTTTGTGCTCTCTGCATCACTGTAAACGGTGGCGTCGGTGGTCAACTTTCAACGGGAGGCAGCGTTCAGGACGGCGGTTGAATAGGCCCCCTATTGTGAAGGCGTCTGGCCACAGTAAACCGCGACACTTGTCATCCCGTTGCTCTAGAGAGGTGCTGAGCAATGACGCTTGCAGACTGCCGTCGGCCTCTTTTCGCCTGCAGGATGATATATCGGTCATCCCCTGCAGTTGTCGTCCTCGGGCGGCCACCACCAACCTTTCTAACAGCTGTACTTGTGGTTTGGAACGTTTTCCAAGCGCGCGAAACGACACTTTTGTTGATTCCGAACTCTGCAGCTACACTGGGGACGGTACACCCCTCCTCCAGCTTTCCGATCATGCTTCCACGTGTGAAGTCGTCCAGGTGATTTCTTTTAGCCATATTTCACGAACTGACTCACTGGCACTTGCAATGAATATGTTGAATTGCGTCTCCATCCTTCATTTTATTCTACTGTTGAGCAGCACGCGCTGACATCACGCGTTTCGCGTACACTCACGTCGCTTCTGAAGTTTGGTTCCTGATATATACATACGCATGGCTTTTCTACTGACTTACTTGTTCACTTTACTGATCTTCAGACCTCCTTTTCTACAATTTCATAGCTATCTGCTAAATTTTTACATTGTTGCTTAAGTTTTGCACACCAGTGTAATTAATGTATTCATAAAAAAAATTACTATAACAATATTGCAGCAATACCAAATTTCAAGATAACTTGACTGGTTTGCACCCCTAATTTCGCATGTTTCATACGCGCTGAATTGGCAACCTTAAGCTTTGTTTCATATAATGTTACCAACACGGTTGCGATTAATTGCAATAAATGCTTGAGTTTTCATTCTTAAATTATGAAATGGATCGGGAAAATAATTTTTTTTTTTGTAAATCTCTATTGTTAATTTTAAACAATAATTTGGCACCTATACCAAAAAAAAGTTTTGAATTAAAACTAATTTAGATTAAATGTTAAAACTTAAATTATTATTTAAAATTTCGAAGGTATTTTTTTTCTACTATAATTACATGATGTAATGCACCCAGTTGTATGTTTATATCCTGAATCAAGCGGGCCAAACTCAAAAGCTAACTTGGGCCAAGCAAACAAGGTGTTTAGGCGGGTCGAAAAAAAATCATATTTATAGAAACGTATCTTTATTTTGAATATACATTATAACAAACATATATTAAAGAAGAAAAAACTTAATGTTTACGTCCTAACACTTGACATCTCTTTTCTGCTACTATCTTTCCTATAATTTGGGAGAATTCTTTTTTTTCAATAATATATTGTTGTGCGCCAATTTATTGGTCGGTACGACAAAATGTTCGTTGCGGGCTGCGAATTTGACACCCCTGTCATAAATTAATTCCCAGATTTCCTGAACAAGATTTATGTTCATATTAATGTATGTTCATAATCATCATTGTATCTTATTTATTTCTTGAATTTGGCGAAATTTTTTTGTAGCTTTTATAGTGTCATAACGATTATATACTGGTACACTCTTTATTTAGGAAAGTTTGTTGCATTTATTACGAAAGGAACACATTTTTCTTTCATCTGATCTCTCTCTTTCTCTCATTATTTGTTATTTAAAATCAGCAAATTTTCTTTTAAAGATAGAAGATTTTTTAGAATAAGCATACACATTTTAAAGTTCTTGTTGAAAAAAATTTATTAAGAATTTAGATGAAAGTTTGATTGAGAGAGAGAGGGCAGTCATTAGAAGACTATTTCGGCTCAAGTGTAGTATAAGGGGGGGGGGTCACATCGGATATTTAGCGATTTTTATCTAAATGTCCTGGGGAGATATCGAATTCATTCTAAAATAAATAATAAACAATTCCGAAAAAAGTACCTTAGCGACCGCTTTTAGTCGCCAAAAAAGGATAGCGCCAAGTGTGTGGTTCCCCTACACTACACTTTAACCGATTATTTCATTTAATTTCGTATAATGTATTCGGATAATTTTCTTGAGCAATAAGCTTGAGAAGTACGATTTTCGTTTTTTTCACGAGGTGGAGCAACAGGAAGAACTTATTATGATACAGTGGTATATGATTACACAAACATATGTTTGATTTCTGCAAGTGTCAACTGTTCGATTTGTAAGAATGCTAAGCATATGTGGTTGAAAAGAAGAATTCGACTATATGAGATATATATGAGAATGCTACAAGAAAAGAATTAATGCGTATTGCATTAGAAGATTTGTCTGTAAGAATAGCTGGTTTGAAAAAGAAGGATGAGTATGCTTCAGATGTTAAAATTATTATGAATATGTAGATGTTAAAAACTACCTGTGATCTCATTTCATTCGAATTAATGTCTCGAAAAAATGTCTTAAATTAATGAGTTTTTACTGAAAGTAGGTATGGAAATGTATGTGTTTCCCAGAACTCTGAAGATCCCCCTTGCTTCATTGAGAGCTGTAGAGCTCCATTAAAAATTAGTTACATGGAGCCTGCAGCGAGAATCAGTTCGGTTTTTATTTTGCAGTGTTCATAAGTCGAAAAAAGAATACAATCAGCAATCCAAACAAGCAGTTTTCTTTTTGATGCAATCAAAAGGTTATCCACCTTCGAAAAAACAATTCTAATTAGGCCCTTTTAAAAAATTTCATTCATTTTCTTACTTAACGTTCTAATCTAAAATTTTATTTATTATAACCCAGTATTTTAATTTTTTAAGATACTGAAATTTATGTATTACATTGGTATTACTTTGTTTGGAATTTGCTATTTTTTTATTTTTGAATGACTGTCGATGTTTGGCGACCACTAACACTGCTCGCCAAAAAAATATTGACAACTTCACCAGCAGAGGGAGAGGCACCGTAATCTGCTGTTATCCCTTATTTTTCATATCTTCAATGCAATTGAAGATATGAAAAATATGCATGTAGTAAAAAAAAATATAACGGAATCGGTACTTACAGCAGCAAGAATCCTATAGAGTAATTTTGGCTTGTTTTCGTTTGGAAATAAACTATCAAACCAGTTATTAACAAATCTGACAAAACATATAGTAAACAGCACTGAATTTATCCTATTCAAACTGCAAGACATAATTTTAGGAGAGGGATCCAAAAAGTGGTTTTCAAACGGATCATCACATGAGTCTATAAAAAACTTGTGAAACATTTTTGATTATTTTTCTTCGCACCATTTTAATTGCCAGAAGTGTAGGTAATATTAAAACTACTACAAAATTTGTTTTAAGCCGATTAGTATAAATACAAACATTGGAAGACACGTGCTATAATGCATGTTTTTTGAGTTACTTTTAATACTCCTCTAATTTCTGAAGAATATTATTAAAGTACATCCATATACACATCATAAAATGAATCGTAAAACTAAAAACAAGTTGCGTGGACCCTATCAATAGATATACAAATTAACAGCTTAAAGTCGCTGTGTGCTAGTCAATTTATGACTAGCACACGGGATATTGAAGACTGACGCACATCAAACAAGCGTAGCTTCTAAGTCCTCTAATGGGCTAAATTCCTGTGACTTCATAGTTAGATGTTAAAGGCAATCACGTGTTTCTAGCCAATCAATTCATGAGCCTTGATGTTGCCAGATTTGCTGTTTACTGAAATTTTCTTTTAAAATAACGTACATTATAATAATAACAATGCTCATAGGTAAAAAAAAAATTCATTTGGATTAAAATATATATAGCCCGTGTATTATTATATACATATTATTTTGGAATAATTTTAGTCCTTAGACATCTTTTATCAAATCTGCAGTTTTATCTGCATTCCATAAGCAGAGCAACAAGTATATATTGTTGCGTTTTCGGGGGTTCGAAATGATTGAAGCCGAAGAGCGGGATCCAAAACAATTTTATTCTTGGCCAAAACAGTCCTCCACAAATTGTAGAACAGTTCGAGAAAGTCACGTACAATCGATGAAAATACTGATAACACAGATGTAATACACTAACAAAAGCAATAGTAAACACTCAGCACAAAAATAATAACTCAATAAAAGCAATAACACACGCACTATGCAATCGTCTCTCTCTGTCTCAAGCACAGAGAGGTATCCCTTGCATGAAAGCTGAGATCTGACTGACTGACTAGCCGGCCCGGGCCCTTTTATACCTTTCGGTCAGAAACCTCTTGCACTTGCCAGAATAATCGAGAAATAGAAAGGTCTAGCAAAATCCGGAACGTACGAGAAAAGCTCAATACAGTAATACATTCAATACAATAGTGTTACAATACCGCGATAGGGTTGCCAGACAGGGTTATTAGGAGCAGGGTTGCCATGGTCGCCAAGCTTATCGCCCACATTTGGCGATATATTGCCAAATTTGGCGCCAAAAATTAAGTCGCCAAATCCGTCGCCAACTTGGCGCTAGCTGCAATATTTGGCGAGTTTACCATTTAAACCAATGTTAAAGCATGGGGGCCGTGCAATGCAGTGGAAATGATATTACAGGTAAACAGGGTTGAAATCACATTAGATACGACAAATTAAACTGTAGAAATGAACACAAATGAGTAGAAACAATTAGAATAAGACTAAATTCGTAACATTGCCCCCCTCTCAAGAACTGCACGTCCCGAGCAATACAATCCTTCATCAGACGTTAACATAATAATATAGCAATTGATTAAAAACAACTAAATGAATATGCAATAATAAACATGTAATACATAGTACAAAATAAACACCTAATGCATAGTACAAAATAAACACGTAATGCATAGTACAAAATAAACACTTACAAAACAATAAACAAAATTATTTACAAGATTATTTACACACTAACTTATTTATACAAGACCATGGTCAAAATAAATTACACGATAATTGACACACTAAGAATTATGGCCATAATATGGAGCGAGCCTGTCGTAATGAACGACTTTAGGCTTCGAATTCGTTGACTTACGGATCCGGATTACGACGTCGTTTATTATCTTTAAAATTGTATAAGGACCGTCCCAATGCGATTGTAGCTTAGGAGAGAGTCCTTTGCGTCGAGTCGGGTTGTAGAACCACACCTTGTCACCTTCCTTGAATTGATGTCCTGTGGCTTTTGTGTCGTACCGAGTCTTCATCTTCTCCGTCCTCAGGTTGATCCGTTCTCGAGCCAAATTGTGTACATCTTCAAAACGTGCCTGGAGATTCTGCACGTACTCCTCAGGCGATGAAGGTGTATCCGGAGGGCGACCAAACAGCAGGTCACAAGGAGACGAAGATCTCGGCCAAAAAGCATCTGGGATGGTGAATATCCGGTAGTCTCGTGAACGGCGCTGCGGTACGCTAGCAGAAAGAGAGGAACTTTCTGATCCCAGTCTTGTTGGTTCTTGGAGACCATCAGTGAGAGGTTATTCAGGATGGTACGATTAAACCTCTCCACCATGCCATCTGACTGTGGGTGCAAAGGTGTGGTCTTGGTCTTGTCAATTCCGAGTAGTTCACAGACCCCCTTCAATACCGCAGAGACGAAATTTCTTCCCTGATCGGAATGAAGTTGAAGAGGTACCCCATATCTCGATATCCAGTGCTGCACTACAGCCTCCGCTACGGTGGGGGCTTCCTGATCCGGAATGGGGTACACTTCGGGCCATTTCGTGAAGTAGCCCATGACAACAAGTAGGTACTTATTACCAGACGCAGTCCTTGGCAGAGGTCCCAGGATATCGAAAGCGATACGTTCGAAGGGTGCTCCAACATTGTAGCGATGCAGCTTCCCTCGGCTACGTATCTTTGGCCCTTTCCGAGCTGAACAGGCATCACAGGACTTGCACCACTGTTCCACGTCAGCTCTCACTTTACCCCAGCAGAACCGCTCTCGAACTCGGTGCAAAGTTTTCATGACGCCGAAATGACCTCCTGTTGGGCTGCCATGCAATTCTTTGAGTACCTCTGGGATACGAGATCGAGGAAGTACTAATTGCCACCTGAATGTCTTTCCATCCTCTGATTCGAATTTTCGGTATAGAACACCATTCCTGAGATGTAGAGAATTCCAGAGGGCCCAATACTGCTTAGTTGTAGGACTATAAGCCGAGATGTCCTGCCAACTTGGTTTATTGCTGGAAGACTCCATAAACTCTATAAGGGGTTTAATATCAGGATCCGCCATCTGGTCTTCTCGAACTTTCTCGTCACTCCAGGGATCGGGTGGCGTCGCTGTTGAAGTTGTTATCTGGCGTATAGCATAGTCATATTTGGTCTCTACTCTGGAACAATGACGACAATTTTCTGGGCATGGTCTTCTTGAAAGGGCATCAGCATTTCCATGCGAGGAGCCTTTACGATGTCTGATGTCAAAGTAATACTCGTTGAGCCGTTGTATCCATCTGGCTACCTGGCCTTCAGTATTTCTAAAATTCATTAGCCAGGTTAAAGAGGCATGATCGGTACGTAGAAGAAATTTTTGGCCATAGAGATAGTGATGGAAATGCTCGATGGCTTTCACAATAGCCAGTAGCTCTTTTCGAGTGACACAATAATTTCTTTCCGGTTTCGATAAACACTTACTCCAATAAGCTACGACTCGTTCCTGGCCATCTATTTCCTGAGATAATACTGCTCCGACACTCTCATTACTGGCATCAGTGTCCAAGATAAATGGCTTGTTCGGTTGTGGATATATTAAGATTGGTGAAGACGTCAAAGCTTCTTTAAGCTGGAGGAAGGAATCTTCACATTCTTTTGTCCACTGAAACTTTTGTTTACTTTCTGTTAGCTTGTGCAAGGGTCTTGCGATGTTAGAGAACCCTTTCACAAACTTTCGGTATTAAGTACATAGTCCCAGGAAGCTTCGCAGCTCACGGAGGTTTTCAGGGCGTTTCCAATTCTTTACGGCGGACACTTTTTCGGGGTCCGTACGAACACCTTCTGCAGAGATGATGTGTCCCAGATAATTGACTTCTTTCTGGAAGAACTTGCATTTCGAAGGGTTTAGCTTCAAGTTAGCGTCGCTTAATTTTGATAACACCTTCCGGATATTTTGAAGATGTTCTTCAAACGTACGCCCTCCTATTATGACGTCATCCAGGTAAATAAGGCAAGCTTCAAAAGTCAGACCCTTTAGCACGGTCTCCATCAGGCGCTCGAAAGTAGCTGGCGCATTGCAGAGCCCGAACGGCATGACTTTGAACTGCCATAGTTCTTGGCCGGAAGTGAATGCTGTTTTTTCTCTATCTTCGGGATGGATCTCCACTTGCCAGTATCCGCTCTTTAAATCTAAAGTCGAGAACCATTTATGACCGGAAAGGGTATCCAGGGTGTCATCTATCCTTGGAAGAGGGTAGCTGTCCTTCTTGGTGACGTCGTTAAGTTTTCGATAGTCCACGCAAAATCTTGTGGAGCCATCTTTCTTACGAACCAAGACGATTGGAGATGCCCACGGACTCGAAGACGGTTCTATGATGTCATTTTCCTGCATCTCTCGTAGTAGTGTTCCGACCTTTTCCTGTTTAGCAAACGGCAAGCGTCTTGGGTGCTGTTTAATCGGCGGATGGTCTGCTGTATCAATTCTGTGTTGTGTCACTGTAGTATGGCCAATATCGCTACTGTTTCTAGAAAACACGTCTTCAAATTCTTGGAACAGTCTTTCTGCGGAGCTTTTCTGTTCGGGGGACAATTCAGCATTTTCTAGAAGGTCGGGAGTCAACTGTTGAGGCGAGTTGGATAGGAGCAAGCTCGAACTTTTGCAGACACACGTTACTGGACTGCAGGTTGCCAACACTTCACCTTTCTGGAACACTCTAGGTTTTTCAGTTACGTTGCAAATTCTTACCGGGATAGTTTTTCTGGAAAGGTCCACTAGCGTCGAAGCTATTAGCAAGCCATTCGCTTTATTTTCCGCAGATCCAATTAGGCCAGAGTTGAAACTCACATCGTTACCGATGTATCCAGGTACTATGATTTCAGTCCTTGGGGAATGGTAATATTCTCGTTAGCGGTTACCTGTCGAATAGATTCTGTCCTGTGTTCAATTTTGAATATAGTGACTTCTTCGTGTATGGAACGTAATTCGTTCTTGTTGAAGTCTAGAGTGAAACCATGCTCCTTTAGAAAGTCCAGTCCAAGAATGAAAGGGTCTGCAATATCTGCGACATACACAGCATGTTGGTAGGTAGTGTCTCCAAACTGGATCTTGACTTTTAATTTTCCGTGAATATCAATCTTTTCCCCCGTCACGGTCTGTAGCACCACGCGGGGCGGGGTCCAGATAAGTTTCTCTTGTAACTTTTGAGCCAGATCGTTCCGAATGATAGACACATTGGCTCCTGTATCGATGATCATGTTGCAGGGAAGCTCGTTAACATGTCCCATTATAAAAATTCCATTCTCACCGGTACTCTTTGTCGAAATTTGACACACTTGAAAGTGGGGCTTTCCAAAATCTGGCAACCTCCGCCCCACGAGATGGCCATTAATTAGTTTTTCCGACACCTCCTTCCGGGAGGCGCTATTAGTTTCAGCGCCTTGGCGTGCCCGGCAGCTTCTCTGCAGATGCCCTTCTCGACCGCAGGTCCAGCATTTAAGGGTCTTCTTCCCGTCTGCTTTCTGGGACATCAAAGACTCAACTCTATTCATGAAGCTTCTCATCTGTCGCTCTAACCGCTCCACACTTGAGTTCGGCGTGTCGGATTCGTTGACGGCTCGTATGGGGTGTCTGTCCTTTCGTGTTGCTTGCTGGGCTGCCTCGAGTTTCATAGAAAATACTAGGGCCCCCTTTAAGTCCTTGAGATCCGCCATTCGGAGAGCTTTCTGGATTTCCAGATCACGCACCCCGGCGATGAAGTGTTGCAGCGCCAGGACTTCTCTTACTTCAGTCGGACAGTCAGAAAACGCCAAGTGAGAAAGCCTCTCGACGTCCGTCGCTAGTTCTTGGAGCGTTTCGGACACTTTCTGCTGCCGTGACTTCAGCTGGAGTCTGCTGTAATCCTTCACACATTTCTCTCCGAAGCGTAACTCCAGAGCATTAACGAGAGCGTCGAAATCCAGCCGCTGTGTTTCCGGCAAAGTTTGCAAAATGTCAGCAGCGTCGGCTCGAAGAGAAGCAGCTAACTGGCAGGCCTTGGTCTGGGAGTCCCACTGGTTTGCATCCGCCACTATGGAGAATTGGGTCTTATACACCTGCCAAGAGGACTTTCCGTCATATGTAGAAAGCTTGATGGAAGGCTTGGAAAAAGGAGCTTGAAACTTAAATTCATCCCCTTGACCAGTCATGACTTTCTGCTTCAATTTCTCTAGGTCACTCCTGAACGAGATGGAAACTTCTTCTACCTTTTCGAAAATTTTCGCCTCTAGTTTGCTCTCCATATCTTCGAATTTATTTTCAACCGACTCGATTCTTCCTTCCATTTCTTCAAATTTCTTGTCCATAGTCGTCAATTTGTCGCCAATGCCCTTCAAATCACTTTTCAACTCTTCCTTGTTCGCGGTCAGTTTGTTATTCAACTCGTCCATATTGGCGCTGATCTGCTCGTTTACGTTAGTAAGCTTGGTATTCACTTCTGCGATATTGGTGGTCAACTCCGATTTCATTTCGCCCATGTTGGCATTCATGCTGGCGGTCAAGTCCGATTTCATTTCGCCCATATTGGCATTCATGCTGGCGGTCAACTCCGATTTCATTTCGCCCATATTGGCATTCATTTCAGACAATTTTTCTAGAAGAGTCTGGAACTGGGCCTCCATCGCTCTTGTTGTTGGCATTCAATCCCACTTCTGACACCAATTGTTGTGTTTTCGGGGGTTCGAAATGATTGAAGCCGAAGAGCGGGATCCAAAACAATTTTATTCTTGGCCAAAACAGTCCTCCACAAATTGTAGAACAGTTCGAGAAAGTCACGTACAATCGATGAAAATACTGATAACACAGATGTAATACACTAACAAAAGCAATAGTAAACACTCAGCACAAAAATAATAACTCAATAAAAGCAATAACACACGCACTATGCAATCGTCTCTCTCTGTCTCAAGCACAGAGAGGTATCCCTTGCATGAAAGCTGAGATCTGACTGACTGACTAGCCGGCCCGGGCCCTTTTATACCTTTCGGTCAGAAACCTCTTGCACTTGCCAGAATAATCGAGAAATAGAAAGGTCTAGCAAAATCCGGAACGTACGAGAAAAGCTCAATACAGTAATACATTCAATACAATAGTGTTACAATACCGCGATAGGGTTGCCAGACAGGGTTATTAGGAGCAGGGTTGCCATGGTCGCCAAGCTTATCGCCCACATTTGGCGATATATCGCCAAATTTGGCGCCAAAAATTAAGTCGCCAAATCCGTCGCCAACTTGGCGCTAGCTGCAATATTTGGCGAGTTTACCATTTAAACCAATGTTAAAGCATGGGGGCCGTGCAATGCAGTGGAAATGATATTACAGGTAAACAGGGTTGAAATCACATTAGATACGACAAATTAAACTGTAGAAATGAACACAAATGAGTAGAAACAATTAGAATAAGACTAAATTCGTAACAATATCTATTAACTTCGAATTCAAAGCAAAACACGAGATTGCATTTATCATGTGACCGTCATAAATTTAACTCATTGGTGTATAGAGAATGTGTGAAGTCTTCCAGCTAGATTCCACTTTGGATTAGAAAGTGTAAAGTTATTCCGGTGGAAAATCTGCCTTGTTCCTTAAACCTAGACTTCATCATCAGTTTAAATAAGCTCAAGTGTTTGATAGAGTTTTACAACCCGTTTTTCATTTTTTCATTAAATAAACCTATCTTAAACATAGCGAAGCTGTAAACCATGCATAATACAAGAATATATAAAAAAATATACAATACAAGATTTAAACATTTTGAGAGCAGCCCATCAGGTATTGAAGAGAGGTGGCACAGGCTCCTGACTTTCCCACAAGAGTGTTCTCTCTGTAAATTTAGGTGGAACCGAGCCAAATCGTTCTGTCACCTGTATGGTGCTGAAAGCTACGGCTAACAACATGCGTACACTTAGCCCCTTGCCACAACGAGTTTCGTGGGCCTTGATCCGATGCTAGTGCCAATCAGGGGCCATAAGTAACAACACAAATTTAGAAATAGTTTTTATATATCTCTCTCTATTTGAGAATTTTATAAAATAAAAATAACTTTATTACCAATATTTTATTATAAGAAAAAAAAGAACAGAAAAATATCATAAAACATATCTTATGAGCTTTGTTTTCAGTAACATAATATTTAAAAGGAAAGCTACTGCGTATCCAAAAGGTCATTTTTCATGGACTAACAAATTTGGTGAAGAAATGACCACCGATATCGAAAATCTATCTGACTGTATTGAAGTGGATTGCATTTAATGTCTAAAGTTGAATTAATAGTATATTACATATGTATAGGACATTTATTTAAGAAAATTGGATATTTTTGCATACAACACAAATTCTGTACCACGGTGTAAAAATTAAATTGTTTCTCTTTCTGTCTGTTTAAAGTTAGTTTTTGTAACACTCAAATTCCATTTACCTTGCTATAGTACATTTATTTACTCTTTTTAAACATTGTTCAATCATTGATGTAATATATTTTCCCCCTTTTATTTGAATTTAAATACATTACAGTAAAAATATTTCTTGAATATTAGTAGAAAAATAAAAAAGTATAATTAAATAAAAAAGTATAATTAACTTTTGGGGAACCCCGGTTCATATGACTAATTAAATTTTAGCAAAAAATAGGTAAACCGGTTTCGGTTATAATAGGTTTGTAAGTCCTGTTTTGAAAGCAATAAATTGTAACCAAAAAAGAAAAAAAAAAGTGTTTTCTTTGTAAACATTTTTTTCTCTGATTTTTTCAAAAAGCTTTGAAGTATATTTTAATGATTCACTTACATATTTTAGGATCTTTAAAAATATTCAGAAATATTTTGACTGCTGTACATATTTATTGGCAAGATATTTTATATATCTAAATAATACCTACTATAACTATCAGAAAATATCAAGCATATTCTAAATTAATGCATGGATTACATAAAAATATAGCAGCACACACATTCAATATTAGATATGCATGTGTGTGTAATTTTTCGGTTAAACGAAATTTCTCTTTAATTGCTCAACCAATCAAAGCGCTTGCTCTCAGCCATTTCTACCCAGGTAACTTGCTGATCTCTCAAATTATTTTTCGTTTTTTAAAGCTTCATTTTCTTTAGGTAACTTTAATAAAATTGTGTATTTTAAATTCAATAATTATAATGATGGTGTAAAAGTGCCGTAAAAGTGTATAGGAGTACCTTAATTCTACTATGTAAATTTCTTCTCAATAATACACAATATATTAGGAATTCTGTGAAAAATTCAATATTTATGAAACTCTTTTTGCATTTTTAAAATGTTCAGTAACGAGAAAAAGGTTATTTAAGGATTGAAATAAAAAATATTTTTTAGCTCGTGAAACATTTAATATTTTTGAAGCATATTTTTATTGAAGCCAGTGTTTCTCAAACTTTCAATACATGCGACCCACTATTCAATCATAATTTTCCTAGCACCCCCCCATACAATAACAATGTAATAAATTCAAAAATAGTATATTTTGACGTTAAACCTACTTTCGACTTTAACCTCTCAAATGCTGCTGGCGTATATATTCGTCTTTCTGAAGTACGATATTTTCTGTGAACTACAATCCATAAAATTATTCCGAAGGATTTGGAATGCAATAAAATTACCTTGATAGTGTTTGCGAAGGATTTACTTATTTTAGAGGATTTTCTTATATATTCCTTTACTACCCCCTGCCCCAATACACCAAATACAATCGCCTACATGTTAAACGGTGATATTTGAGAGCGAATCGCGTAATTTTTAATCGTCATTGAAATAATTAATTATAAACCGTAAAAATCATCAAGTGTTAATTGTTGTATAGAATTTTATATATTAAGAGTCCATGGGATTACTGGTAATTGTTAAACGTTCTTAATTTAGTATTGTTAAATTAATTATAAAACACATTGAGCAGTACTGATATATTTATAAGTGTATTATATCAATGAACATGTGTATTTCTCATTTTTCATTACTTAAGAATGTATTTTGTTTGTTTACTTTTAGTAAATTAATATTTTTTTAAAAGAATCCTTTGTTTTCGACTTTTTAATATGCTCGCGCCCCCCTTGCAGGGTTATGACGCCCCCTAGAGGGGGAAGCCCCACAGTTTGAGAAACACTGTATTGAAGCCGATCATTACTGTTAACTAGATTTAATTACCTCGCTAAAGAACGAAATGCTTCTAAAACAAATTAAATAAACTCCCGCCAACGATGCTATGTTTAGAAATGTACAACCAAAATTTATTATTTTCAGGTAGCAATTTGTTATTCTTTTACCGTGTTATTTTTTTAATCAAAAATGATTGAGTGCGCTTTTTTTTATCATCAAATTAAAGATTGATCACCTTAAGAAGAAAACTGCACGCCAATCAGGGACTCATTCCACTACCTGAGCCAAATGAATTGTTAATAAATTTTTACTTTTTTTTTGTGGGTAACAAGGAACGAAGCAAACTTTTCTAATTTAAGAGGATTGAATTTCTTCCAAGGCCAATCCATTGCTTGTGATAAATCGTATACCACGAGAGTTGCAGAAATCCAATTAAAAGTTTTTGCAATCAAGAGAGAAACTTCGGTTTAAATATGAAATATGCATGAAGTGAAATTAAAGTTTTCGCCGGCCCAAGTAGCCAAACTGTCAGTGAAAAAGTAATAATATGTAAATCATTCCTTCCTGGAGCTTGTTATTTAAATTGTTAAGCAATAAAACTGGCGGCGTTTTAAAAACAACTGAAATTCAGATGGATCAAATTGAGTGGTTAATTTTGAGGAAATCTTATTTATGGGTTTTCAATTTCGGGAAAGAGATAGTAAAATTAATTTGATTTGTTTTCTGAATTGGTGAAATT
The DNA here is from genome assembly GCA_019973935.1 of Trichonephila clavipes. NCBI lineage: Eukaryota > Metazoa > Arthropoda > Arachnida > Araneae > Nephilidae > Trichonephila > Trichonephila clavipes. The sequence goes on along the minus strand of BMAU01017169.1, from coordinate 783,953 downwards.
TTTCTGTTTAATGCTTCAATTAGTTGAGTAATATCTCTATAAAGACAAAGGTAATCTTTTTTCAATTTAGAAATTAAGTTTTCATTTAAAAAATTTCATTTCATAAAATTAATAAACGAAAAAATTGAGAATAGTAACAAATAAAAATTTGAGTAAACATCTGTCGATGAATCAAATGACAGACGATTTTAGAATTCTTTATTTTCTGTTCCATTGGTAAAAAAAGTTTATTCTTTTTTTTTTTTTTCTCTTCTTAAAATCTTTTTAAAACGTAATTTTTTTTTTGCATCTGGCAGCAAAAAGTGTTGATCGTTGTAAATTTTTTGTTTTTGTTCTTTTGGAATTTTTGATTGTTGAATTTTACTGAACAAATCTACAGGAAATAATCTTATTCTTTTATTGTTGAAAAAATACTAGCAAAATTTTTTTTCGTGTTGATGAACTTTTACAGGTAAGAGATTACCAGACACCAAATGGAATTAACGGTAAGAAGAAAAAACATTTTCTTGGTTGCTCTTAGGTATTTCATGAAAATATCTATATAAAGTATATAAAATGTTAAAAACTTATTCGAATATATATATATATATATATATATATATATATATATATATATATATATATAGTGTGCCACAAAAGTGTTCGTACACTTGCAATTTCTTATAAAATTTAATGTTTTCAACTAATAAAAATTAATATAATGTAATTGTAATTTTTCATGATATCTGCAACTTGTTCTTAATAGAATGACATAATTGATTTTTTTTAAAAATAGTATAACTATTTTTTTTAAAAATTAATTATCAAAAAGCTACTAAAAATTACGCCACAAAATTCTTCGTACACTTAACAAAAATCTCAACTCAGCTTTAAATATTGTATTTCTTTCTTAATTTAGTACTTAGTAGGATATCCTTTAGTGTCCACAACAACTTTTAAGCGTCTTGGTATACATTTAGTCAGTTTTTTGTAATTTCTGCATTGATTTTCTACCATTCTTCTGTGATTATTGTTATTACTTCACATTTTGTGTTTATGCGTCGTGTTTTTTTTTTTTTTTATAAAAATCTCACCAAATTGTTCTATTGGGCTAAATATGATTGAAGATGTATTTTCATAATTTGGGGACAGTTATAGAGACACCAGTGGCGTACGTGCAATTAATGCAGTGAGCTTGGCATCTTTATCCTGTTAAAAAATGAAGTCGTTTCCAATATCCAAATTTTGGGCGGATAATTTAAAATTTCTCTTTAAAATATTTAAATAGAGCTTATGATTCACAATATCAACAAAAAATACCAAATTACCTAATTCTGTGGCCGATTTACACCCCCACGCAAGAACACTTCTACTTCCATGTTTTATTGATCCAACTAGATTCTTGGAATTAAGTTTCAGAAAATTCAAAACTGACAGCAAAATGATTGGAATGGCAGACAATTCTACTTTTTTGGTTCCGATGTGCCTATAATAGCTTGTAAATGAAAAAATAAGGAGTTTAATCTCATGAATTTATGTGGAACAACAACTCCTTCACTCCCATGCTTCAGCATGGAAAGAAGGTATTCTGGCTTGGGGGTGTAAATTGGCCTCAGAATTAGGTAGTTTGGTATTTTTTCATGGTATTATGAATCATGAGCTCTATTTAATTATTTTAAAGAGAAACTTTAAATTATCCACCCGAAATTTGGATATTGGAGACTACTTAATTTTTTAACAGGGCAATGACGCCAAGGGCACTGCTCTCATTGTACGCCACTGGTGTCTCTATAACTGTCCCCAAATTATGAAACCACCTCCTCAATCACTTTATTTAGCCCAGTAGAACATATTTAGTGAGATTCTGAAGTAAAAAAAAAGAAACATGACAAATAAACACAAAGTGCGAAGTAAAAACAATTATCACAGAAGAATGAAGGAAAATCGATTCAGAAATTACTAAAATCTGATTAAATCTAAACCAAGAAACTTAAAAGTTGTTGTGGACACTAAAAGATATCCTACTAAGAACTAAATTAAGAAAGAAGTATAATATTTATAGCTGAGATTTTTGTTAAGTGTATGAAGACTTTTGCGACGTAATTTTTAGTAGCTTTTTGATAATTAATTTTTAAAAAAAATAGTTATACTATTTAAAAAAATAATTATGTCATTCCATTAAGAACAAGTTGCAGATATCATAAAAAATTACAATTAAAGTATATTATTTTTTATTAGTCGAGAACATTAAATTTTATAAGAAATTACAAGTATATAAACACTTTTGTGGCCCACTGTATATATATAACTTTTAATTTTTTTTTCTGCGACTGCTTAAAAAAACATGGATAGTAATACTCATTATTCTTCCTAATAGCTCATTTTCAGCACAGATTAATAAAGTTATTTAAAATTAAATCACATTTTTCAAAGTTTTATTCCTTTAGTAAAAATACCACGAAAGAATCATTGTTTGCCATGTCAATAACTTTACTATAAGAAATAATTTTGTATACAACACTTGCAAAAATTTCTTTTTTAGTTTAAAAATGGTTAAAACAATGTAGAATAGGTATTTTTTCTGTTAGTAACTAGTTTACATAATTTAAAAGATATTAGGAGAATATATAATTAAAAATGTTTTTTGATTGTTAAATTTACAAAGTTTGTAGAAAAATATATAATACAAATAATGGAAATTGATATGTATTAGTAAAGGATTTTAATCTTACAAGGAGAGGGCACGACTAAGGAAATTCATTTTGGGTCGAGACTTGGTCTAATAGTAGAACTCCTATAGGGTGTTAAACCCTCAATGTAATTCTGCCGAATGGCCAGTCAATTCGGAGAAAAAAGCCTTCGAAATTCGTGCTTAGCTTTTATACAATTAAATTTCAATTTCCTCCAACGATTTCTTAGCTTGGTTGATACATCGTCTGCATACTATGCGCGAGGTCTGGGTTCGAGTTATCGGTCAATTTTTTTTCATTTAATTTAATTTTTTTAAAAATTAAGTAAACTTATTTATGAAAGGTTTATTAAATATTAAGTTATATTTTATGTAATTATTTTGTATTTTATAAAGTAAAAAAATACTGTAACTATAAAAGTATTTATATTAAATTTTATAAATATATTTTTATATTAATAAATAATATTTAAAATAAAATATATAAAATAAATATTAAATGATATTGTACATGAAAATTAGTTACAAATAGTTTTATAATGTGAAATAAAATGTACTATAAATAAAATATTATATATAATATAAAATAATTTATAAAGCATATTATTATTAAATTAATTATTTTATGATTAACATAATAAAAAATATGTCTTTTTCATGCATTATTAAGTTAATTATTTTATAATTTTACAAAATATTTAATAAGTCATTTTTAAATAAATTTAAGTAATTAAAAAACTTAATAATTATTTCAATAATATATAATAAATTAAATAATTAATTAATAATAATTTTAATAATAAATTAATAATTTTAAAAATAAATTAATAATTTTAATAATAAATTAATAATTTTAAAAATAAATTAATAATTTTAATAATAAATTAATAATTTAAAAAATAAATTAATAATTTTAATAATAAATTATTAATTTTAATAATAAATTTATAATTTTAATAATAATTCTTATTAATAATTCTCATTAAGTATTGTAATTAAAATTATTTAAAACAATTTTAAATAACTATTTAAAACAATTTTAAATAATAATTATTTAAAACAATTTTAAATAATAATTATTTTAAATAATTTATAGCTCTGATATATAGTATGCAGACGATATATCAACCAAGCTACGGAATCGTTGGAGGAAATTGAAATTTAATTGTATAAAAGCTAAGCATGAATTTCGAAGGCTTTTTTTCTCTGAATTGACAGGCCTTTCTGTGGAATTACATTGAGGGATGAACACCCTAAAGGAGTACTACTATTACACCAAGTCTCGACCCCAAATGAATTTTCTTAGTCGTGCCCTCTCCTTGTTAGTAAATATCCCAATTGTGTAATGAATAAAATGAAAGATTATTTTTACAATGAAAGTATAATTTTTTTGGTACGAATTTGATATCGGAGTGCTACGCGCCAAGTTGTTGTTTATGATCGCTAAAATTTACAATAACATTACAATATGTACCTTGATATTTTTATCTTGTTATAATGTGTTTAACGTGGGAAAGACGTATATTATAGTTGATTTTTACTGAGTTTTTTTTCGCAGTAACCGTATTAATTTCAGACGATTTTAATTCGATTTCCTTAAACATTTAATCATTTTCGTTGCATTTATTTTTCAAGCTGCTTCTTCAGTCTGCTGTTGTATTTTGTGCTATTTTTAAATATGGGTATATGTCTATGATCGTTGGTGAGTTCAGGACTTTTTTTTTGTATTTTGCAGAATATGAAGGTTGCTCTTTTAGTTATTACGAACCAAAATGAGTACCAAATTCCGATTTTCCACCCTTTCTGTTTTCTAATGACTACATCTTTTTCCTTTTCTTAATTTTATTTCGCAAATTTCGGCAGTCATAAAATGTGATAAGTGTGGAAGTGAAATGAAAATCATTTCCCAGCAACATAAGAACAATGCGTTTTCAGTATATCTATATATATTTTACATATTTTTACTTTTTCTTTTTTTCTTCTTTTCATACCTCAAAAACGTAGTTGGGGTACTTTTATTTGCTGTTTACTAGATTATAAAGCAAATTATTATGTTACCTATAAGAATATTAAAATCTTAAAGAAGAATTTACATAAGGATTTCTTTAGTATTATTTTTTTTTACAATGGTGCTTTTCAGTTATGCCAACAACTGTGAAAATTGTGGAACTAGTTCGATATCCGGGGGCATGTCGCCAAGCAGCGGTAGATGTCGCTCGAATGCAATCCAACATGGCGGAGTCCGTTTATAAATCGGAATGGAAAATAATGTTGTACAAAGCATGATTTCCAGTATCAAATCGTCAGGAAGATAATTTTAAACAATTGCTTCGGAATGCATTGAAATATATTTCAAAAGAAGAATGTAGGAAGAGATTGAGAATAACCAAGATCAATCAATAAATAATAAATAACAATATATCATATTAAAAAGTTAATGTAGTAATAATATTATGCAATATATAATAATAATCTTATTATTAATTTAATAGTAATTATATATAATATTCATTTGTATGATTTAATAATAATTATTATTTATAATAACCATGTATGATAATTTATTAGGAATTATAAAAAAAGAATAATCATCGTATTGTAATAAAATAAAACTAATACATAAAAATACTCTTATTATATAATAATTATGAATAAATAACATTATAATAATCATAGATAAATAACATTATAATAATCATAGATGAATAACATAATAATAATTATAAATAAATAAAATAATATTAATAATTATAAATAAATAAAATAATATTAATAATTATAAAGAACATAATAATAATTATAAATAACATAATACGTAATATTTATAAATAAATATTAAAAAAATATTATAATTAATGAATATTGTATGATTATATTACATGCAGTAATAATTGTATTTTTATATTACTTTATTAATAAAATAATTACATAGTATATATTACAATTAATAATGAATATCGATTACAAAGTACTGAAAACTTGCAATATTCTATAAACTGCAAGTTCCTTCAACGAATTTCATCGAACAAGGAACGTTAAAAAAAAAGCATTCTTAAAACGTAAAATAAAGCGAAAATAAACGATTTATAGCGTTAATTAAAAGTACAACACTCATTCTTAAAAAAAATATCCTAGTACTAATCCTTATTAGAAATATCCATATTCGAAAGTAGCACAAAATAAAACAGACGAGGGAAATAATAGAACAATTACACTGGAAAATTATTTACTGGATAGCGACGGATTAAATAAAATTATTTGAAATAGATAAAATAACAATAATTAAATAAAAATAATAATATATTCTACATGCTCAAAGCAATAACAAATGGAGTGAAAAAGAATAGCTGATGAAACCACAACAAATCCACTGTTTCTAATGCATTTTAAATCTGTAATGGCTAAAAATCCTCACGTTAACGCATGGTTGAAGTTTGGAGAGATTGTAGTGCCAGTTCAGATTCCGTTCTCATGTCTTGACCGCGAGTCAAACTAATGAAATCTGCCACCAATAGCTCTAGTGTAGCTTCAAAGTGCGATGCTAATAAACAATCAACTGAAGAAAATTGAAGGATGCATGCAAATGACACGTGCCACATAAGGAAGTTCTGTTGAAAAAGAAGCCAAAGGGGTCGATTATTCACAGAAGGCGCTGTGATTGTTTGCCGATTATCAAGTAAACAATAACAGCTAACCGTATAAAACTTTACTTTCCTATTATGGTCTTTATGTCTGCAAAATTAAAATTCTTCGAAGTCAAAATGTTCAGAAAGTATTTTAGACTGCTTTAAAACTTTAAATATCGTCGCCATATTTGATAAAAACAAAAAATATTGAAAATGAAATAATGGTACTTACGTATTGTATCGCAACCTATTGGCGACATTATATGAAACGAAGTACAGGATTGCCAATCCAGCGCTTACGACACATGCGAAATCGGTGTCGCTTTGTCAAAATGATCGGAGCATACTAATGAATAGTTACATGATTTAAAGTTTGCTCGAACTAAGTTATGAAACCATTTTTTTTAATAAATATGGATTCTTCATTGGAAACTGAAAAACCCTTTCATCTAACAGTCATTATGGCAATTTAATACGCTACAGTATTTCATTTTGTTCAAAATTGCCGCCAAAATACTAAGTCGAATGGAATACGAGGCTATTTGCTTAGCGTCCTATCATGTGATTATGATGTCAGATGAATCGAGTCCATTATATATTACACAAAAAATATTTTTATTTATGTGTTTTTTATAATTAGTTGTAAAAAATTACTATATTCAAACGTGTTCTTATTTTTCGAATTTTTATTATTGATTGATAAATAAAGTCGAAAAGCTGTAAGCAAATTAAAAATTAAGATTTATATGAAAGGCTATTTATTAAAATGGAACCAACCAAAATTTATATTCATAAGTTCTAACATAATCCTTCTTCTTTAATAGATAATGTTATTTATAGTTTGATAAAACTTTTACTCGTGTATTTAAAACAAAATTCTCGATTTTCTTTAGATGTGTGGGTAGCCAAAAATATCTCACATAAATCATCTTGCTTGAACAACTTACTAAATATTAGTAATAGTTAAATATACAAGATTGCATATTATAGTTTAAGTTATATAGTTACCGCATTTTAATGTAATATTCCCAAAGATTTTTCAATTTGTTTCTTTTATATATATAAAAAGTATGGCTGGATTACCACATCATCTATAAAAAGGTTTTTAAGCCGATGATAAAAAAACGTTTTTTTAAAAAATTTCCCAGGGAAAAGAAATTAGAAAAGCAGAACGTATGTATTTAAAATTATTTTATACACATTTCTTAAAAGGTGGAATACAAGAAGGATTTTTAAAGAATGGTATTTTTCATATTTTTAGTAAGTATGGGAGTAAGAAAAAAAGATTTTTTTTTCAATATTGTGCAAGACTTTTCATATAATTTTTTCTCCTTCAATTCATAAGGAAATTGTAGTATTAACAAGGACAAAATTACTCTTAGATGTAAAAACTCTTATGATAATAAACCCATCTCGGAATTTTCATTGTAATTCTGCTCCCTAACTTTTCTACCTAATCCATAGAAAAATAAATTTTCGATTATTATATGGCTTTTGGGTTTTCTATTGTGAATATTGTTTACTTTAAAATAAAACTATGAGTTTTTTCTTAGATTCAATGAATATGAAAAAGATTAATTCTGAGAAAATGTATTTTTGTAATTTGGGGAAAATATATATTTTTAAAAAAATATTTTCTGATTCCCCTAATAATTGGAATTTATGTAAATGTGCGCTTCTAAATTCTTCATATCAAGCAGGGAGAAAAGTTTTATAGAGTCAAAAAATTCCAATATTTTTAAAACGTATAATGATTCCTAGAATGTTTACATGTTTCTAGGAACTGTTTATCCATTCTATTGGTTTGTGTTTTTATTTTAGTAATAAAGGGTGTTTTTTTAGAGGTATAGAACTTTAAATTGCAATAAAACAACGATGTATTATTCGATTGACATGAATTCTTTTTTTTCGAAAGATAATCTTGTGGCATTACATTTTAAATATGACCAAGCAAGGCGTACATTCGTCGAATGGGCCCAAAACGAGATTGCCGTTGATCCCGATTTTCATAAGCAAATTTTGTTTAGCGATGAAGCGCACTTCTGGTTGAATGGCTACGTCAACAAACAAAACTGCCGCATTTGGAGTGAAGCTAATCCACAAGTGTATGTCGAAACACCGTTACATCCAGAAAAACTGACTGTTTGGTGCGCTTTATGGGCTGGTGGAATCCTTCTTCAAAAACGATGAAGGCCACAACGTTACAGTCAATGGTGATCGGTATAGAGCCATGATTACTAACTTTTTCATTCCTGAATTGAGCAATCATGATGTCCAGGAGCTGTGGTATCAACAAGACGGCGCAACATGTCACACAGCTCTGCCACAATCGATTTATTGAAAGACACGTTTGGTGACCGCCTAATTTCACGTTTTGGACCTGTGAATTGGCCTCCAAGATCTTGTGATTTAACACCGCTAGACTATTTTCTGTGGGGCTATGTAAAGTCATTGGTCTATGCGGATAAGCCACAAACGCTTGACCATTTGAAAGACAACATTCGTCGTGTTATTGCTGATATACGGCCGCAAATGTTGGAAAAAGTCATCGAAAATTGGACGTCCAGATGGGACTACATCCGAGCCAGCCGTGGCAGTCATATGCCAGAAATCATATTTAAAATGTAATGCCACAAGATTTTCTTTCGAATAAAAAAAATTCATGTCAATCGAATAATACATCGTTGTTTTATTGCAATTTAAAGTTCTATTCCTCTAAAAAAAACACCCTTTAGAATGAACATCGAACCGTTCATTTCATTTTAAAATATAATTTTAACTTTTAAATGCATGTGAAATATAGTCAGCAAAGGTTCACAGATGGTTTAAATATATTCTGTAAGTTCAGAATCCTTAATAAACAACTCCAGGTCAGGCTGATCATATCTAAATATCGACGAAACGGACACAATATTTTAAACCGATTCCATCTTACCTTACCAAATGAACATCGCTCTAGCAAAGTATTCGAAGTTAATGACGAAACAGTACGAAAGTATTTACACTAATTAAGGTAGAGCCAGAAAGTAAGTAAACAGACAACGCAGTAAAAAATTCATATATTTAGAAGTGAGATTCTTCCTTACATTCTTCTTATTCGCCAGACATATCTCCATTTACCACTGAGCAATAACATGCATTATAGACAATTTAATATTGATGAAGAGTTTAAAAGAGAGGAGCTGACATTTTTTTGAAAATAAATATAAGCAATTTTATATAAGAATTACAAATTAATTTTTTGTAATGAAAGGAGGCTAACTGCGGAGCAGATATCTTGTCAAATAAAATTATTCCATGTAAAATATAGAAGTACTTTTCCAAGTTAAGTTAAAAACTAATAGAAGTTAAGAATTTACAGAAAACTTAAGAAGTTAAAAAACTATAGAGCTTTCTTGATTAAATGATATGTTTCAATTTAGTACATAATGAATCTATAGAGGATCAATTATAATGTATACTGGTATTAATCTAAAATCAAATTTTGTCAAAGCAGGCATTGATTATAAAATAAATTTCGACAGAATATTCTTGTTAAATTAACATTTCATTATCAGATTAACATAGTTTCAGTAAAATTTGGTATTATTTTATACTGTGAGACTTTTTTTTTTCAAAGAGCCTTTTTATATTGTAAAACTTTTACTGTGCGACAGCTTTTTCTTGCCTATATTTTCGGTTTTATTGTTAGTCATTATTATATTAATATTAAATAATAATGTTAATAATATGAACGAGAGATTGTGTGTTTATAAGGAATGATGTTAATTATTGGGAAAAGAAATATGAAGTGGCGAGAGAAACGACTTAGGGCAATTTATTACATATATTTTTATGTTACGTTGTAAATTAAACCATTTTTTCCCTAAAACCATTGTTTTATTCCAGGCATCATAGCATTTTATAAATTAACTTGAATCTAAGCAGTTTCAATTAGTTTATAGATGCAAGACATTTCGTAGCATTACGACGATTCAATATATTAATTTATTGAAAAGGATGATATTTTATGGAATAAAATGTGTATAATAATCATAAATTATTTTAGCTACCGAGGAAAAGCTATAAAATTCACCCGCCAGTGCCACCATTTTTCTTACAAGCGCGAGTTGTTACGCAAGTGTTTCTCATCATTTCAATACTGGCCACCCAATTTTCAATCATAATTTTTGTCGTGCCCCGCCCCCCTGTACAACAATAATGTATTAACTGCAGTAAAAATGCACTTTGACGCTAAAGCTACAATGCGATCTCAATTATAAACAGTATAAGAATTAAATTTTGTGTATGTTACTTTTAAATAATATATATATTAAGAATATTACTTAAAATATATATTACTTACTTATTATTACGCTATTTTTCTTTCTCTAATTTTTAAATTGGAACAGATCGCAAAATGATATATTTAATTAAAGATTTATTTCCTTCAGCATCCATTTCAAAAATACAAATGTCATTAGAAAAATAGTCGAGCCTATATTGCTCTCTATCATATCCATCACATTTGGCATTATCGGGTACGTTTGCGTGAGTCTAAAACCTATCGGATGTCTGCGCAAAACATGTAAAAATGCTTTTCCTCGTACAATTCCAGTCAATTTTGGTCGATTCGATACTTCTACAGCTACCGAACCTAGCTTGAATGTACATTTTTTTTGATTTGCACGTTAATTGTAATCCACGGTAATTAAGTATTTACGGCAGTAGATTAAAACAAAATTATACATACATTTTTAAGTCGTAAGCAAACATGCGACGAAATTAAAGAATCAACAAGTACACAGACAAGCATGGTTTCGAAAATTAAATCAAGGAAATATTCTCAAAAATACTTAAATTTTGGATTTACCACTACTGAAGTAAATGATAAAAAAAAGCCCCAGCTCGTTACACGTTAAAACTTACAAATATGAAGGACAACATGTGAAAGTTGTTTTTAAAACCATGTAAAATCATTTAGCTATGTTGGCAAAAAATTTTAAAAAGTATTTTCTGGATGAGGACAACTTTGTAGCAAGTTACGAGTAGATAAGGGCAGTGTTTCTCAAACTTTCAATATACGCGCCCCACTACTATTCAATCATCTTTTTCATCGCGCCTCCCCCTCCGTACAGTAACAATGTATTGAATTCAATAATACTGTACTTTGACACTAAAACTACAATAATATATTCGACTTTAACTTCTTATGTGCCACCGACGTATAAAAATGTCTCACTCAGCCAAAGCATTAATTTTCTGAACGTATATATATATATATGTCTTTCCGAAGTACGATCTTTTCTGTGCAGTGCTATCCAAATAATTATTCCGAAGGCTTCGGAATGCTATAAAAGAACTTTCATAATGTTTGCGAAGAATTTATTTATTTCAGAGGATTTGCTTTTTTATTTTTTTTCTCAACTTCAAAAAAAAACCCATCAAAATACGCTCGTCTGCGTGGTAAGCGGTGGGGAACGAATCGCGTAACTTTTAATCGGCAGTTAAGGAATTATTTATAAACCGTACAAATTATCATGATAAGTGTTAATACAAACCCATGGGATAATTAACAAGACCCATGATTGATAATTATCAAACTTATTCTTAACTTAGTATTGTTAAATTAATACTAAAATATACATTGTGTACAGTACTGATACATTTATAAGTGTGTTATATATTTTTATTATATCAGAAAGTATTTTGTTTGTTTACTTTCAGTAAATTAATCATTTTTAAATAACCTTTTGTTTTCGACTTTTCAAAATGCTCGCCCCCCCCCTTGTAGAGTTAGCGCGCCCCAAAGTTTGAGAAACGCTATGTTACGCGGTTTATTGAGGGGAAAAAAAGGTGTGTTTTTTTCCACCTAAAAATTGTTTACTTGCACTTTGAAAAAGAAATAAATAAAAAGGATAAAATAATAAGAAAATAAAAAATTTAATCTCTAGAGTTACAATATAATAAAAAATAAACAATAACTTATGTATTATGTGATATATCATAAAACATGGTTTAACAAATATACCAGTATCACATCCAGTGCATTCGTACAAAAAATTAAAAATTCCCATTACACACGATAAGCCAAAATGAGAGCAAATGAAGGGTAGAAAAGAGCACACACAAAGAAAAAAAACAATAAAAACTGCTTAGCTATGAATTTCATCGTTCGTGGAATATACCTTTTAAAATATATAATCCCTTTCCCACTTCTCTGAAACAACTAAATTCTTTAGAAGCACTGCCGATGTCATTTTATTTTATTCCTAAGCCGTGCGACTAGTTTTAAGCAGAGCAGCACAATGCAAAAAGTCCTCCTTTGGAAAGACGAGTATACTCGTCCGGAACACTAAAGTCACCAGCTCAGCAGGACGTGTATATACGGCCGCGGTACTTAAAGGGTTACAGAAACTTAAAAATTACATATTCTTGTGTGAGTAGAATATCACTTAAGAATATTTAATTTTTAAACTATTAGAGTAAAAAAAAAAATTAAAAATTTTTTTATCGTCGTCTTTAACTTCTAGATACCTTTTTTCTCTTCTTTTCTGAAAGAGTTCATAAATAAAGCACTATTTAAACTTAAAAAAATAAGTATAAAAAATATAATAAAATAAAAACATTTCAGTACTTTACAATTTTTGATAATAGAAGTTAATATAATTTTTTTAAAAAAAATCATTTTATAACTCATATGCGTTTTTTAGGTATATTTTCTTTCCCTTTCTTTAATCTTTACTTCTAACTGAAGCGACCCAGACAGAGTAATGACAACGAGCTAAATTTAGAAGCGTTTGTTGAATTAAAAAAAAATCAAACGCGTGGTGAGGGAAAAGAACTAAAGATTACTCGTAGCTCCGTATGTTAAATTCTCAGCACTGAAGGGCAAACTGATTTTTCAGGATGAAAACTTCGCAGTTATTTAATTTTTGAATTATTTAATTCACGTAATAACATTCTGGGTTGCTGTCAACGTAATGAAAGCCTGAAAGCAAAACTTGACACTGAACTATGAGTTATTGAAGGCTTCCTGTTTTGCATGTAATTGAATCTTCTACTATTTAATGATGCTTATGATAGGATGAACCATGCCTTTGAAGAGTTAAGAGGCACTCAGTTAATAGAGTCAAGCCTTCTTTAACTACCCACGTCTTGAGGAAACATGTATGGCTTCCAAGAATCATTTATCAACTATGCAATTAATATTGACTCACTAACACATAACAATTCAGTGAACTCAATTTTTTTTCTTTTGCTTATGACTTCCATACGCAGTTAGTAAAAACAGAAAGCTAAAATAAGTACACGATGGTTTAAACAAGAAAATTATTTCGAACTCAGTAGTTTTATACTTATTTTACTGTACACTTTAACATTACCATATATTATTCCATTGTAGATTTGGAAATATATATATATATATATATATATATATATATATATATATATATATATATATATATATATATATATATATATATGTATGACCATATAACGTAAAAGTATTTTATTTTTATTTCCCTTTTATTTTAGGTTTATTCTAGTATATTGATGGCTTGAGAACTTTTGAATCTTGGTGAATAAGTCATCAGTTTGGGCTTGGTTATCGCTTGCGACAATGAAAACTTTTCTTAATTGACATAAATATTGATGGCATTTCTTATGAGTTTTGGTACCGAACTTTTGGCAATATTCTATATGTATTGTACAATCCACCTTCTGCCACATAATTTAATTCTCGTAAAATCTTAGTAATAAGTCTTGTTTTTTTTTGTATTGCAATGCAGTGTACATAACTATTAATTCCTATTCATTGTTATTGTCATGAGAAATTTCAGAAAAAGACACGATAATCTTCAGAACTGATTCATAAAATTACGCGGAAGAATCAGCATTTATTCTTCCCAGCCGAAAGTATATTTCACAATATATTAAAAGACAAAGTCGCTTATATTTCAGAAACTAAAAAGAGATTCCTGGAAATTAACACGACAATCATGATTTAGAAAGACAGTGAAAATTGTTTAACACGAAACTGAGGAGACTGAACAGTTTTTCGTGTTAAAAGAGTTTCGTGTTAAAGGATATTGCAAGAGAAAAAATTATACACATTCAACAAAAAACTAAGTTTATTAGAGTACATTTTATTTGCATAAATATTTGTATATGATTGTATTTAGTGAAAAAACTGTTCAAACATTTGTGTAATTTGCTCTCTTTTTTTTAATTATTGTTGATAAAGTAGTGTTCGCTGTACCAAAATTATAACAGAATTTTGTTTTCGTCTTCTGTGTTTGTTCAACAGCTTAAGAAACTCCATATTCGTTTTAAGCCAAATGGAAGTTTGCTTTGTGCCCCCTAAGCTCTTTCCCTTGTACTCGCAAAAATGTTCTTCTAAAATAGAACAACTAATGCGAACCACGCTTACTGAGTTGCACTCACACTGTGATGAACTCGTCACCGAATTTCAAAGCCAACTGATGAGAGATAAGACGTTCTTGTGTGGCGGTTGTAGGAATGTAGTATAAACAGTGGCGTAACGTAGACCTCTGCACTGCGGGGGCACAGGGTTCTATGGGGCCCCAAAGCCTGACTGACGCCAATTACTTAATCTTTGTAAAATCCAACTTGGGTGCCCAAAACCTGACTTCGCAGGGAGCCCAAATGTTCTCTGTTACGCCACTGATGATGAAAGTAGCTTAGATAAACAAAACTGGCTCGTGTCACAGGAAATACTGATGGCATTTCAAAGCCAAGTTAGCCTCCTTTCAACGAAACATGTGAAACAACCTCTCTTTCATTTAATACCACTCTGAAATCTAGCTTGAGCGATTGGTTTTCCTGATTTTGTTTATTCCAAGAAGGGAAATCTTTTCGTTTCAAGAGAAAGAAATGCATGAAAATACACATTAGTTTATCGGGATCGTTGGATTATTTCGTGTTTACCGATATTTCGTCTGAAGCGTTACGTTTTTCGTTGTTTTTGGTGCATGCAGATTTTATAATGAGATAAATATATTTGAAATAAATTACTTTTTATGTTATAATAGGGTTTCACGTTGCCTGAAATTACTATTCATAAAGGTTTGTTTTAATTTCAGATTGTGTCTGCATCATGCTGATGGATACTGTTCTTAGTTTGAATTATCAAGTTGTAGCTTAGCTATCTGTATTCCTGAATTAGAATTATCACATTTCATTTTTTTATTTATTTTTGTGACTGTTTGATACTAAAATGCATGCTTAGTAAGAATATTAAATGTCATTGATTTTTTTTTGTGATTAATTTTATTTGGTTTTTTAAAAGAAATTAACAATGAAAGCTAATGGAAAGTCAGAAAGTAAATGTGTAGTTCTAGGTAATGTCTAAAGATTAATGCGCATTAAATCTTCCGGGAAACTAAGTTCTCACATTGGCGCGGTGTGGAAGATTGGAGAGTGAGGTGTCAATTCATATGTCTTCTTCGATTGACCATAGTCCAAAATTACGAGATCACCAATCACCCTAGTTAAGCTTCAAAATTAATGCTATTAAACAATCAATCAACTATATCTATTCTGCCAAGGACGACATGGATAATGTTATCTAACAAGATGTCAGAGTGTGGTTATATATAATGAAAAAAATTTAAGTTGTTAAAAATTTTTTTGAGTACATTGATGATTGAAAAGTTCTTTACTTAAAAGTAATTCTTCTATATTATTAGTCTCTTAAAAAAGGTTAAGATATCATGTTACATTATGAGGAAATAAATAAATTTCTCTCTAGGAAAAATTTGCTATTATTTCATCATTGAGATCTCCCATAGAAAATACGTAGTTGAAAATTCCTACATAGTTGTGGACCTTTATTCCCAATAAATGACAAGTCTGAATTTTTGGAGTGGTTAATTATTCTGGTGTTGAATCATCAAGTTAAACGAAAAGCGGAAACTCCAACTGTTTCCATATCTGAAGTTGAGTTGCTTCGATTATCCGACATGGAAAATTAATATGAAAGTTCTACTAATTGACCGGCTTAGTTGGGTTCATTTCTCGTTACTACCAGGAGAAATAATATTTAACTCTGAATTATTTAGCTTTAAACATATTTTCAACGAATGCATCGAATAGATTGTAATGTATCTAATATCTCGAGCACTGAAACTTCTGACAAATTTGAGAGATCCATCTAACTTTGAAAACCAGAGAGAAGTTTGTATTTTTGAAATTCATAAATTGTTTAAGCAATCCAAGGCATTGTCGGAATAGCAAATTTGGCGTCAAACAGTAGATAAGTAGATAAGAACAGTGGGCAAAAATAACGTGTAGTTGTTAGCTGATTCTCTAAAACATTTTTAAATTATAGATTATAAATGGGTCTATTCTGCTAAAAAAGACGCCAACTGAAAAATTTAAAACTTAAACTTGTAGATCAAGGATTTAAATAAAAATTTGGAATGGATTATTAAAGAAAAAGTTAAGCCTACAGAACATTTTTTTCTCTTTTGTTTATAACTATAATCATTTAACTGGTTTATATGCATGTACAAATAGTTATATGCATGTATGTAGAATTGCATGAGAAAACTTAAATGTATCAACTACTAGGTTATATTTAAGAAAAAAAGAATGCAAGGCATGTTTACTGAAAACATTATTTCTGGGGCATTTATCGAAACAACGTAATTTGGAATAAGAAATGTTCGAATTACAGAGAGTGAGGGTTATTTAATTTTCATAAACCGAAGTATTGTAACTGTGCGCTGAACAACAAAACTGGATACAGAAGTGGCAAAATTTCGTTTTTTCAGACGATTCACGGTTCTGATTGCAGTATTCTGGTGCCCGTATACGTGTCAGGCTCCGAAGATACCGCTCATAATGTATTTGCCTTCTATATCGGCATAGTAGCCCTGTACCTAGTGTGATGGTTTGGGCAATCATTAGGTCAACGACACGCGCATCTCTAGTTCGGTTCAACGATAATTTGAACGCAGATCGGGACATTTCCGGAATCTTTTGTCAGTGATTGTGCCCTATCTTCGTGATCTTCCACCGAGATAATGTAAGATTGTATATTGTACGTCGTGTTCTGACTTTCCTGGATACACAAGATATTCGATAGTTTCTTTTGCCATTGAAAACATCTTGACTTGGGTTGCTGAGAGACTGTTCCGCAACTTATCTCAGGCTATTACGGCTGAGGAATTGGGTAATAGATTTTAGTCAGCATATTCTGGTATAAATAGCCGATTTCTGTCTTCCAATCCCAGTTAGACTCCATGCCTAACCGGGTAAGGGCAATTTTAGCTTCCAGGGGTAGCAGCTGTTTTATACTTATTTTGCACCTTTGTAAGCCTCCAAACTGCTTGAAAATTTTATCATTTTGTCTTCATGCCACACTGTTTATGTTCACACACAGTAAATATCTGTCTTATATTTAACTTCCTTATGGTGTTGCAATTTTAATGGCCGGAAGTGAAAACTTAGGAATCGACAGTAGGGGAATTTTTTTAGAAACCCAGCATAATGTTGACAGATAAATAAAGATGCGCACATACAAACAAAAATGCAGTAATGTTTTAAGTTTTACTCTAATTAAAGAAGACTGGGCAAAATTCATGCGACTTCACGGTCACATGATAAATGCAATCACGTGTTTACAACCAATCAGTTCATGTGTTTCGGAGTTATCAAGCATTGCGTTTTGCAGAAACTTCTTTTGAAACGTATGTACATGTGAACAACAATAACGCACAGAGACAAATAAAATAAAATGCACTTGATTCAAAAACAATCGTATAATTTTTTTTTATTTTGATTTTTTTTTATTATCATCTTTACCCATTTATCAAATCTTAAAATGCATTTGAATTTTGTAACAAGTTTAATGTCAGTTTTTTTTTTAAATTCAATGGAAAACACGTGATGAGATTTATCATTGGATCATCATGTATTCATCGCATTGACAAATTTTACTTACAACTACGTTCAGATTTAACACCTAGTTATATTAAAAGAAAACTAGCTATTTCTGTTTAATATTTTACCATTATATGTTATAAACATTAAATATATCTTTGAACAAATGCCGAAAAAAATCTTTTTCATTTTCATGACATATTTGAATTATTCGTCGCATATTTAAAGTAACAAATAAATATGGTTACTGAGATTCCATTACATACATATTGTAAATCTTTTGATATCGCGATAAATGACTTTAACACGTTAAATGATTCACATACAATTCATGATACTATTCACAATGATTACCCTATAAACGATGTATCTAACATTTATGATGCATTTTAACCCATGATTCATGGGAATTCGCATTCAACGCTTTTTTGCAGCAAGAATTTAATGGTTGAAAGTTTTTCCGCAAGAATCTGTTTTCATTAATCATATAAGACAGCTGGAGAAAGAATAATTCTTTGTAAACTCTGGAATATTCATTACGTTAGAGATATAAAATACATTAGATATGACTCAAAGAACTAATGGGTTTTCACAAAAAAAGAAAGAGAATAAAGCATTGAATAAAATCTTATGTTTTATTTTGTATTTGTTTGTTCATTTTTAAAATTTATAAAGATTTAGTAAATAAATGTTATATTTTCAAACAGGATTTTTTTCAAAATTTTTAACAGTAGAGATGTCCCTACTTTTTTTGAAGATATTTATAAATATATTATGTTCCTCTCTCTAAGAGTATACTAATATAAAATTAGAACTATTAGGAATCGAGATTTTATTATTAGTACACTTTTTAGGATTCTAAAAAGTTACGTGGGGTTTTTAGATAATTAGTCAACACTTATTGCTTTTTATGTAACTTTTCGAACAAAATTTTTAAACGTCATATTTTTACGAATTTTGAGTAATTAGTACTTAACTTTACCATAAAATAGTGTAAATCATTTATATCTGAATTTTTGACTAGTTAATATTAAATTTTTTTAGCATTTATTTGTGATAAAAACTGTAATGTTTCCAATCAAAGTCATCTTTTATATTATAAAAGCGTTTCAATGAGAATCTGATGAAACATTGGATTCAGACAAGTTGGCATTATTTAGGCAACGTTCGAGAAGCTATATGGAGGTTTCTCGAAACTTCTGAAGAAATATCTGGCGTTGTGGAACGGAAATTAGAATTTTCAGATGCCAACACCGAAGGCGTTTATACCTAGTATGAGAAGAAAAGGAAATCCATGATGAAATTAATAAAAATCAACAACCCCTCAAAAGGAGGGGGAATGAACGAGACGCCTACGAAGCCCACCGAACGAGCTGGGCTTTTAATAACCCAGAGACAGGTTGGTGACGAAGAGGCTTGAATGTAAGCGAAGAAATCACTCTTTCACGACGCAATCTTGCCTCTTTCCTCTCAACCAATCAGGACACACCCTCTCCCTTCAAGGCGCCAATCCAAAACCAAACGCTGTCGCTGGGCATATGGCTCGCGAAGCGAGCCTCCATCCCATATTATAGATGTTAATGGTGCCTGGGAGAGTTAGAGTCCTTGATGAGGAGAAACAGCCTGGCTTTCGTTGAGACGTAGGAGAGAGGTGCGGTTTATTTAAAGTCGAAGTTGGAAAAAGTTCATCCAGAAGTAACTGAGTAGGTTCCTTGCGATTTGACGATGGTGAAAAGTGAACTGGCATTTGATTGGCTGCACTGATATTAATGTAAGAATATTTGAATTGAATGGGAAAGTAGCCTGTGTGTGGGTGAGTGATATATTGAAATTAGGTAATTAAAATTAAAAAAGCAAAACATTAGATAAATAGGAATACAAAATTTAGGTAAATTGCCAACATGCAAATGAGGTTATTTAATGTTAGGGTGGATTATAGGAGTCAAGAAAAATTCTCCTTGGTCTTTTGGTGTTATCATGGGGAGTGTAGCTTTCAAGATTAAGAATGTGGTAATTATTAGTTAGAGGTAAGGAATCAAAAAATTTTGTGGTAAGTTTTTTTAATGTAACTTTTAAAAGTCGGTAGTTTCAGTGCTTTGTATATATCGGAATTTCTCATATACATATTCGCATGAACAATCATGCGAATGGTTTTATTTTGACAAATTTCTAGCGTTTTTAAATTGCTTTTAGCAGCATAGCCCCACACAGGACTACCGTAACTCAAAATGGGCCGCAAAACGGCAGTGTAAAGAAGTACCTTTTTTCCATAGTCATTGTAGAATTCCGGCAAGTTAGAGGGTAAATTAATCTTAGAGCATTCCGGAATTTATTTCGCGCATGTACAATGTGTTGTTTCCATGTGAGTTTACTATCAAGCACACACACACACACACACACACACACAGAGTCCTAAGTAAATTGTGTTTTGAGACCATTGGAGTGGTGTGGAATATAGTGTTGGTGATATTGCAGTTTTTTTTCCTTGTGAATACTGCAACAGTTTTTTCAACGTTTAGTTTTATTTTCCATGTGATGAAGTAAATTTCAAGTAGCATTAAATGATTATTTAAGTATTTGGTGATGTATTTGTGATTTTTGTATGTCGTTGCAATGGCAGTATCATTCGCATAGATATTGAGACTTTTCTGTGGATGTGTAGGTATGTCATTAATGTAAATATTAAAAATAATTGGTTCAAGTAAACTCCCTTGCGGGGCCCCGATGTTGACGTTATAGACATTGGAGAGTGTATCCTTAACACGAGCTTGATAGGATCTGTTAGTGAGGTACGAGTTGATTACGTGTATTAGAGCGGGTGGGAAACTGTTAATTATTAGTTTGTAAATTAGTCCACCAATCCAGACCCGACCAAATGCCTTCTGAATATCCATAAAAACAGCTCCAGTGGACCTGCCCCTCTGGAATCCAGAAGCAATTTTCTCAGTCTGTCGTAGGAGTGGGTGGGAAGTAGAGAGTCGCTTTGTGAAACCATATTGATTTGGGTTAATAAAGTTTGTATCTGAAATGAGAAAGTGTTAATTCTGTTAAGGATGATATGCTCAGTAATTTTACTGAGGGAAGATAGAAGGCATATAGGTCTGTAACTTGTTGGATGATGATTGTTTTTGCCTGGCTTTTTAATTGGGAAAATAATTGCATTTTTCCAGTTATTAGGAAAATGTTTTAATTTGAGAATTTTGTTAATTAGGAAGGTAAGAGTTAAAACGGCTTTAAGTGGAAGTTTTTTGATCATTTTATTAGAGATCATATCGGCACCTGGGGATTTATTGTTTTTTAATATTTTTGGCATAATTAATGATTTCAATCGGGTCTGTTGATGTGATAGGAGTATAAGGCGGGTTAGTAAAGAAATTTTCTAACGTGTTAGTTACAAGTGTTAAAGTTTGCAGGTCTTATGTTGTCTGTGAAATTGCTTTGAAATGTTTCTGCTAATAATTCGGCTTTTTGTTCGTCAGTGATTGCCGTATTATTTAAGGAAGGGATATCTGAACGTTTTTTACGGAAATATTTTTGATACTGCCATAAGGTGTTATCTCTGGCATTCATTGCTTCTAATTTAATTTTCCAGGTTTGATCAAAGAATTTTTTAAGTTCTTTTTTAATCATTTTCTGTAGTCTATTATAATTTGTTTTATTAATGGGATTTAAAGTGTTTTGAAAGGTTTTTCTGTCTTATGAGGTTTTGTATGTATTGTGGAGTGTAAGTGTGATTCTAGTTTGTGATTGGTCGGGAGGCGTGTTCGTAGGCGGAGCGGACAGCTTCGGTGAAAAGGTTGATTTTATTTTCTAAGATATCGGGATTTTTTTGTGATTTTTTCAAAGTCCGAAATATGAATGTTATTGTTAATGTACTCAGAAAATTTTGACCAACAGGTGGTAACTGTTCAAGTATTATCCTTATGAATATTAGAATTAAAAGAAAAATTAAGAATAACGGGGTTGTGGTCGGAAGAAAGTTCCGGAATAGAGAGAATTGTGTAGGGGTATTGTGAAAGTTCTTTATGAGCGCGAAATCCAATGTATTAGATGAATTGTGCCCGAACCTGGTCGGGGAATGCAATTTCGATAGCAAGAGTGTCTGTAAAATTTTTAAGTTGATTTCCCCGTGTGGAATTGTTGGAGCAGTTCCAGGCGTTGTGTGTGGCATTAAAATCGCCAAAAATCACACAACTACTGTTGATCTGAATTAAGTTTTCAATGTCAAAAGTGTAAAAAGTCTATTGTCAGAACTAGGGGGAATGTAAATGCTAATAATTGTGAGGGGATTGAAATTGGGAGGATTAATTGTAACAATGGTAGCTTCAGAGTACTGAAGTTGGGGTGTTGGCGGGGCCGCATCAAACTATCTCGATATGAGATGGAGGAACGCTTCTCGTTCCCTTTTCCAAAGGCGTCCAGCTTCCGGAAACTGAGTTCTACAACAGCTGTTCTGATTTTTAGGACTCTCTCAGCATAATATCCATGAACCCTGATCTAAGCAACAATATGTAACTTATTTTTATTGCCAATTCATATCGAAAAATTTTTGGTAACTAAGTTGTTTTTATGATAAATTTAAATTTGAATAAACACGACTAGCTATATGCAAATGATTTAAGAAAAATGTATAATATGCCAAAATAAATACCTCATTTTACTTATAC
Source organism: Trichonephila clavipes (assembly GCA_019973935.1). NCBI lineage: Eukaryota > Metazoa > Arthropoda > Arachnida > Araneae > Nephilidae > Trichonephila > Trichonephila clavipes. The sequence goes on along the minus strand of BMAU01017169.1, from coordinate 761,103 downwards.
AAAAACGAACACAGCCTATTTTAAAATTAGTTTTAATTTTATCAGATGATCATGAAAAAGTAGCTTAAGATAGATAAGAAATAAAGCGTGGTAAGTTATTGAATTAAAATATATAATAATGAACTTTAACCCTTTATCGACCGACGGTACTTATTAAGTACCACTCTCTTTAAAATTACATAGAATAACAGTTTTTACGAATACTCTGACGATACTTGGCAGGAATATTCTTTGAAATCCACTCTTCCAAGATATATGGCAGAATGGGTTCTATGATGTGTATTTTAGCGGTGAAGGCGAATAATTTTAAGCAGAAATTGCGTTCTCAGTGGATAGCGAAGATTGCCATTTTTGTTCAGAAAAAATAGTTAATGACAAAAAGTAAGACTCTTATTTTTTTGGTATGTTAATGAAGACCTCAGAAAACGATTTGACTATTTATTTTAAGGGGACAGTGTGTGCATCTTTAATTAATTAATTAGCTCTAACTAATTAAATTTCCCAAAGTTGAGTATTTTGTTTATGTATATTCCTTAAGTTTTCAATGTAGTGATTCAAAAAAAAATACTGTATTAAAAAAACTGCAGTAAATCATAATGCGGTTGATAAAAGTCTAAACAACATAACCCTATTTTTACACACGCTTTTATTTAACTTGCAATGTAATTTGTTCGTATGGAATCTTGCAACTCAATTTTGAAGCTGATATCTTCAACCCATTAGGCTGAAATTTTATATACACGTTTAGTTTGGATCACAATGCATATTTTGATCATTTATATTTTGATATCGCAATTAGTTAAAAAGATTTTAATTAAAAACCTTAAAATGCATAATTGTTTTACCCCTATTAGCTTTTTATTCTGCCGAGCAGCTTATCGAATTGAGCTTGAAGAAGTTTCGATTTTTCGACTTTTTAAAAAATTTTCTTAATCTTTTAAGTAAACTGAGACAAAAAATAAGTACATAATCAGAAAGATCATTTACTTCACCACGATACGGTATAATTCTTTTTTTAAAAAAAATAATTATATATATTTTTTTTTCTACGAAAAAAACTGAACCAAAATCTATGCGTTTTCATGAAAAAGATTTCTAAATCGTTCCGTATGAATTTTTTTTCGTGTTAATGAATCGATATTCTACTCTAAGAAAGTTCAGGCTTTTCTCTTTTAGAATAGTCATTTAAAAAATAAAATGCTGAAAACTTTTTTTACGATTTCTCAAAAAATATTTAAATTTTTAATAAAACGTATAAAAACTTCGTCATTTTGAAAGGTAATCGCACGAAACTTTTTTTTTTCGTTTGTATAATAGTATTATCCAAATTCTGCACAAAGATTTAAAAAAAAAATTGGTTTAAAATTACGGATTAAAAATTTTTTTGTGTGTTTTTCGTTTTTAATATACTATCATATTAAAAGCAGAAAAAAAAGTTTTGATATTTTGATTAATTTTGCTTTGTTCAATATTGTTTTGGTCTTACAGTGTTTACCCCCCATTATCCTCTTGTTGTGGCCCGAGTGAAATATCTATCATATGTACATAACTTAGCGGGAAAAAAGATTGAGTTCGTTTGAGCTATAGACTGCTCAAAATGAACCGGCAAACGGCCTTGCAACAATGATGCTTTGAATGAGAAACCTGTCCAGCGATTACTAAAAAGTAATAAAAACGTTTTTAAAAACAAGCTTTTATTTAAATGATCTAAAAAGAATAAAATAAACTTTTGTTTTAAAACTTTTTTTGTGTGCTATTAAGTTATAACGTGTGTGTGTGTCATTACACAATTTATAATATAAAAGCTTGTCTCGAGATTTACCTGAGTAGATAAATAAATAAATTAAATAACTTGATCTGAATGATTTAAATTTTTAAAATTTTCAAGCTAAGTAAATACGAGTACTTAATCTCGCGTTTATATCATAAATTGTGTAATGACGTTATAGTGAGTGAATGAATATTAATGTCACACTGTTCAGCTACACGAGGGCTTTTGGCGAGGGACCACGTAATTTCGAACCATGGTGAAGTGACGTGGACAACACCTGAGCTGGCACCCCCTCTCCTAACTACCACACCAGTGGGAGGACGTTTCAGCTCTCGACAGATTTAGCGTGCATCGCTGCCCTACACGGCGGGTCTTAGTGGTACTGGGCTCCGACTCGTGACAAAGTCAGCCACGATCCGATACCTATACCCCTCGGATACCACGGCCACGTAATGACGTTATAAGTTGATAGCAAAAAAGTTTTAAAAGAAAGGTTTTTTTTATTGTTTTCAGAGTATTTAAATAAAAGCTTGTTTTTAAAAAAGTATTTTTTTTTATTTTTATTTTTTTCATTTGTGTATTTATTTTATTTCATTTCACAATAGGGCATTGTTATTGAAAACAGAGGATGCTATTGTAATCGAAAAATGCAAGTAAAACACTAACGGATTTAGAATATCAATTACATGTAGGTGCAAATGTTCCTCCACTGAAGGTAGATTTGGAAAACATTTTGAATTCATATATTTAATTTCAACCATTTTCAGAGATCATAGATCACACTGTGTAAAACATGTTTATTTTATAATTAAAAAGATTAATACGATTACTATTTAGAGCTGTAAAAAATAATGAATGAATTTTGAATAAATGTGACACACAGTTTCCGCAAATATCCCTGTATATTTTTGACGTTTAATATATTTAAGAATATTTATTTTAAAGAAACCAGTCACACACAACACTATGAACACTCATTATTAAAAACGCATTTACAAAAAAAAAATGCTCAAATTTTATGTTAGACCAATAGTCCCTAACCTCCGGTCCGCGAACCGGTACTGGTCCGTGGATCAAATAGTACTGGAATAATTCATTTCTATTTTAATTACTGTCTTATTTCTTCCGGGTTTGTGTGGCTTCTTGAGAAAAAATCTCTTTGTATTTCATGTTAAAACACTCTCTATTCATTTTTTTTTTGTTGCAACTGCATTTTATTCTGAAGGTATGTTTAAAAATATTTAAATTAAAATTATTGTCAAAATATTCTAAAATATAAACAATCAATGGTACCCTTTTTTTGGACCACGGTAAAACTATCAAACGTTGACTGGTTTGGGGAGCACTACGCTAGATAATAGCCGAGTTCAAAATACATTTGACGCGGACAAATTAATTTTACTTGCAAGATTTCCTGATTTCGCTTAATTTGTCTGAAAAATTTTATATAAAAGTGTTTTTTTTATTTACGAAGATTTTAATTTACAGAAGACATAATAGAAAACACATGCGTTATTTTTGCATTATATTACTATTTCAACGAAAAGGAAATGTAGTGAGGAAACTTAAAAATATTAATCCACTTGTATTTACGTCTTTCTTTTCAAGTATCGCAATTTCTGAAACATTACGCTAAAATTATATTTCCCTTCAATTTAATTAACTGGCAATCGTATTTTGTACAGCACTCTTTCGTATCCCGAACAAAGTATTAAAACGTTAACATTAGCTAATAATTGAATTCAAATCAATTTGTTAGGAAGGGGGGGGCAATCTGATTCTCGTATAATAATGACATGAATTTCTCTTATAAAATTTATTTAAATTGATAAAATTTCATCAAATAGTTTCATTTGTTCATATTAATAAAAGCATTCATTTGTTTTGTTTAGTAAAATGACAGTTGTTTCTTTTCTCTTTTTGAAACTATGGTGGAGTATAAGTTTTTGTATGCATTATTTAAAATGTGACGATTCCCTTCCTCGCAGCTGAAATATTGTTTTCTCTATGCAAGCATTTCTCAAACTGTGGGGCGCGCCCCCCTAACGGCGCATAATACGTCTACGAGGTGGGGGGGGCGAGCATATTGAAAAGTTGAAAACAGACGATTACTTCAAAACTTTATTAATTTACTGAAAGAAAACAAAATACATTTTGACTAATAAGAAATAAATACATATTTACACTGATAAAAAATACTTATACATGCATCAGTACTGCACAATGTATTTTATAATTAATTTAGCAATACTAAGTTAAGAACAAGTTTAATAACTACCATTAACCCCATGGGCCTGCCATATATAAAGTTACGTACAAGAATTAACACTTATCTTGATAATTTGTACGGTTGATAATTAAAGCCTTAACTGTCGATTAAAAGTTACACAATTCGCTCCCAATGCCACCGGACACACTGTTAAGGTCCTTTTATTGTATTCCAAAGCCTTCGGAATAATTTTATGAACATCAGTGCACAGAAAAGATCGTACTTTGGAAAGGTGCATATATACGTCTGGTGAAAATAATGCTTTGGCTAGGCGAGACGTTTATCTACGTAGGTGGCACTTAAGAGGTTTAAGTCGTATTGTAGTTAAGTAACGTCAAAGAATAGTATTATTGAATTCAGTACATTGTTATTGTTTGGAGGGGGGTGCAATGAAAAGTATGATTGAATATTGGGTAGCAAATATTGAAAGTTTGAGAAGCACTGCTCTATGCAGATAAAATTGTTCCGTTCATATCATCACGCGCTCTCCACTAAAACACTGCAGAATCCTTTCATCTGGCTTCGCGTCGATAGCCCATAACCCAAAAAATCCATTCGGTGCCTTGGAAGCCGAACCCCAAGTGGAATTCGAGAAATAAAAAGGGACCACCGCATCCCAGGAGAGAGCTATAGAGACCCGTTTGAACCATCAGAAAGAGAAGATGCGTTTTCTTTCTCTTCTCCTATTCCCTTTATTTACTGTAGCATTAAACCATTCGGTATATTGAACAATTTTCATCCACATTTATGTATTATAATTAATAGTCTTAGACTCATAAAAATAATTTAATTCAGTTCTTTAAGTCTTACGCTACTCAGCAATTTTCCTAACACGCTACAAAGATAAGTTATTTTTTTATCTAGAAGATACGTTTATTTATGGTTGGATTATTGTTTATTAACATCGTACTTAGAAGCAATGCAGAAGCTAATAGTGACGAATTCGCAGTTTTGAACGACGGAAAAGGTAAGAGGAGCTTGTGTTTACGTTGCTTCCGTACGACACCAGTGTGAGAATGTTGAATCTCGATAAATTACCCGTACATCAGAGGTGTCAAGTTCACGGCCCGTCAGTATATTGGCACATAATAACATGTTATAAAATACTAAAATTTCTCCCGAAACAGGAAAGAGAGTAGCAAATAAGAGTTGTCAAGTTGTGACGGATCTATCAACGTACCTTCTTTTAATCCTCTAGGGAAATCTTTGATCTATCAATTCGCGTTTATTCACTACCAACCCTTTTGAAGAAGAAACCGTGATATTTTCAAATTAAGTATACTTTATATAGTCAAGGTTTTCTAGATAGCAACGAGGAGAAGGAGAGAGATCGTGATGAAATAGAATAGATTGCTACTGATCATGTATTATAACATTTTATAGAATATTTCAAATGTTTGATAGAAGAAAGAGTTAAAGTGACGATTGATCACAATAGTTTAATTAGAGTTAAATTAAGTGAGATAGTGGATTTGATCTGTAATAAGAGGATCGATATTAATAGTCTGCTTATAATTCGTGTATCTTGCTATTAATCCACATTTTGTTATATTGAGGAAGTCTCTTCTAGTTGAATTTAATTGAATCAGTGTTGCAATTTTGTGAGATCAATAAATAGATTGTTTCTGATTATGGCTAGTGTTTCTTCTCTTCCTCCCACATCTCTAAGTGGGCAAGAGAGAGGGACGAACCCCTCTCTCTTGTGTCAGGACATAAATATTAAATATTTCTTGTTCTTTTATATATGTTTACTATCATACATTATTCGAAATACACCTATGTTTCTATGAATATGAATTTTCTTTGCGGCCCACCTTATGTTAAACCTTGTTTATTTGGCCCAAGTCACCCTTTGAGTTTGACACATCTGTCGTACATCAACCCCTATTCATGTCGGACCATTTGTGATACTACATTAGGAACTGGCTCTCGTTGTCCAGATGTAGTATATCTAGTATCTCTAATAAAATAATTTAGCTTAAAAATTAGAAAACTATTAAAATTTTGTTACCATAAAATCCGGTGTATAACGGGCATTTATACTTTCTAGTTGCAATTTTTAATTTTTTAATTTTTTGGTAAATTCGCCGTATAACGCTCACCTCATTTATTACGAAGAAACCTGAAATGTACATTGACAATGTTCTGACGTTTTGAAGACATTTATTTGAGGTATTATTTCAACCTTAAAAAAAAGTATTGTACTTCTAGAATTACAACCCTTTAAACGCATTAGGAATTGTTATTCTTTAAAATAAAAAGTATTTCAATCTATGTAGAAGTCTAATTTGTTTTCTATGTTCATCTTTTTTTTTATTTTTAAAGCTCCCATTTTTGTATCCGGCGCATAACGTGCATCCGTAAATTTCGATCTTATTCTTTGTGTTCAAAGTGCTCATTATACGCCGGGTTTTACGGTAATTATCGAAATTAATAAAAATGGTAAAATTAAAAATAGTAAAACTCTCAACTATTAATTACCGAAAATATGACAACAAACTTATATTGATAATTTGCGTGGACATTACCCAAAAATATGATATGATACAAAAAAAATTAAACATTTTTAAATGTACCATTTTATGAATTAGTTTTGTGAGTATTGTACAATAAAAAATTAAGCCATTAGCTTTAAATAGAATTAATACTTACAAAATATTAAACTACGTGATTTACTCCAATTCCTTCAAGTTAAATTTTATCATCATATTACACAACTGTATTATATTTTTGAAGTTTTTCCTTTATAAAATATATAATTTATGATACATTTCTGAATAATATATTTTAGTTTATTCTTGTTTAAACAAAAGATGAAATAACGCTTTAAGTTCAAATATCAAAAGTAGTAAATCTTCTCTCTCTCTCTCTCTCTGACGCAGTAATAACTTTTCATCCTCTCTGTATAGAGAAATACATAAATTCTGTTTTAAATCTCTTATCAGTAGCACACACGTAACTTTTGATTTAGAAAAGCAAAATTAATATGCAATGATATTATTCAGATCTTGACAGTATGAACTAGGATTTCGAATGTGCTATAATTCTAAGCTATTTTTAAAGTCAAAATTATTCTGAGTATTAAATAATATTTGGAGAGAGAGATTATAGCAACGCATTTAATGCTTATCAAACTCGGATATTACATTTCTGAGTGTGAGAATATTTAAAATGGTATTTCTAACGTTAAACAAATTGTGAGAATTTTATTTTATTTTATTTATTGAAATGAAATATTTAATACGATTACAGGTATGCATGACATAAAGTATGTGAAAAAACTCCTCAAGTTCAATCATCAAATTACTGAAGTATGTGCTATAACTATGGAAGTTAGAATTTTAGTTTGATAAAACTGCAACATAAAAAGAAAATAAAAAAAGCTTTTAAATGGGATCTTGTTTTTATTGTTTAAATTTGTTACAGCCGCTGCTGCCATGTGTCCTAATGAAAAGTAACATCAAATGTTAATAAAAATTTGTATTATGATTTTTTATAGACATTATAGAAACCAAGAGCTTTTCTTCCCTCTTTTCTTGTAATACGGGTTTTCACCTTTAACCGCCTAGGACGGATGATTTTTTCTGTTAAACCTAACTTCATTTAAAAATTCACATAAAATCATTATTGTAATAAAATACGCAAAAATGTACAGTTTGTAGTCATTCAAAATTCAGATCACACCATGATCCTCAGAACGGGGATAGCGAAATCAATCGTGAGCCCTGAAGGGAGAAATGCGGAATTACGTATATGTAATCATGGTCCTCATGGGATTAAGAGGCTGCTTTTCTTGATGCTAAAGACTGTTACATAAGCTCAGAACATACTTCATATTGAAAAATACTTCAACATTTATATTGCATCGTGGTTTCTTTAACCCATAGACAACAGCATATTTTATTGTGTTAGCTACTCATCTCTGTTTAAATTACTTTGTCCCATCGTCCAATATGTTTTCTTCCATGTGAATCAATGTTTAGCTTTATCTGTTATGCTTAAAATGGTATATTCATAATATATTTCGAGATTTCAAGAATGGTAAATTGATACATGTGTTGCATAATTTTATTATTATAAAAACATATATTTAATATCAAAACATTTCTTTTTTCAAAACATGTTTAGAGTTTGATACCTACTTATATTTGATGAAGACAACATTAATCAGTGATCGGGAAGCTTTTGGATATGTTGCAGAGTTTGTTTTTTATCCGTGTCTGTGTGCAATAGGGCGTGATCTTGTTAATAAATGACAGTGGATGCACTTTGAAGGAATACTAGTGTTAATGGCTGCAGTAGGTCATTTACCAATTGTTAGATCCCCATAATATGTACTAATGGTGTACAATTATTGTAGGCAATGGTGCCCCAACCTAATGCAATATTATCCCACGATGTCATTCCACAATTATGTCATTGACCTAGTTATAATGTTTTTATCAGGCTCCTAGTAATGACTGTCTAAGTTGAAACAAAAGCTTAAGTTGGCATACCTCAACACTAAGCCATTGCGTTTTTCGCCCAACTTTAACTTGACATCAATACAAACGGAAACGTCAGTACCGTCGGATGAATGACATTCTCCTTAACGGGCTCCATGAATGCAAGTCATTGCTAGCTAATCCTTGGATAAAGTTTAAGATCGATAAGAAGCATCCAGAAATTCCTACACATATATGGTTCAGGTTAGCTCGATGAAAGTGGATTGTTTGACTCTAAACCAGCGTTTTTCAAACTGTGGGGTGCGGCCCCCTTGGGGGCGTGATAACTCTACAAGGGGGACGCGAGCATATTGAAAAGTCGAAAAAGTAAAAAAAAAAAAAAGATAATTTTTTAAAAAAATTACTAATTTACTGAAAGCAAACAAACAAAAAATATATTCTAAAATGATAAAAAATAGAATATACATTTATACTCATATAATACAGTTATAAAAGTATCAGTACTGCATAATGTATTTCATAATTAATTTAACAATACTAAGTTAAGAATAAGTATAATAATTCCCACAATGGTTGCGTCACTATATACAAAAATCAATACTTCTCATGATAATTTGTGCGGTTTATAATGAATCCCTTAACTGCCGATTAAAAGTCATGTGATTCGCTCACCAGTGCCACCGTTTTCCACGCATGCGTGCTTATATTATGTATTGAGGGGAGGGGAAGGAATAAAAATAAGCAAATCGTCTGAAATATAAAAACATCCTTCGCAAACACTGTCCTTTTATTGTATTCCAAAGCCTGCGGAATATTAGAAGTGCACAGAAAAAATCATACCTTTGACTGACTTAGCTGAGCGAGACGTTTATATGCACGAGTAAAACTTAAGGTATCCGACTACTTGCGACAACTTTTTTTTGAAAAAATGGAAATATGAGGATTTTTTTGTGATTTTTAGATTTATTTAGTATATTTTTAAGGAAAAAATTCTTAAAATTGAAAAAAAATTTATTATTAAAATAAGAAAAAACTGGTAACAATGTACAAAATTACATAAACGGGGCCCGCTCTGTACAAAATTTTTATGAGAAAATTCTCAATTTTTCAAATGTGTTACTTTATTATTCGTGTTTGAAATGACCTTCAGGATAAGAGATATTCAACAAAACCTAGAGCACTTTATCTTAGTGATTATACGAAATTGCTTAAAAAGAAAGTGATTATATTCACATAAAGGACTGTAAATTTTAAAATAAAGCAGCGATTGATAAATCTGAAGATCAAAACACTTCTACTGTTATACATAACGTACACAAAAAAATTCAGCAAATTATTTTCAAAACTTTTTGAGCAATCGCTGTCCCCGTTTGAACTTTTCGCAAAAACACATTTCGAGTAAAACGCATTTTAAAGTTTGTCATCTTGTGTAAAGTTATGGCATCTGCTTTAACTTGTAATTTTTGTTCTAGTGAATGGAAAATAAAAACTTGGTATTTTTATTGAGCTTATATGATGGCCTATAAAATAAAATCATAAACAAAATTTGTCAATTTTTGAAAAAAATCATGATTTTAGGGTAGTCGGATACCTTAAGAGATTGAAATCCTATTGTAATTTGCATCAAAGTATCGTATTATTGAATTCAGTAAATTGTTATTGTATGGAAGGGGGGGCTATGAAAATTATGCTTGAATATTGGGTCGCAAGTATTGAAAGCTTGAGAACCACTGCTCTAAAAGCTTCTCGGTAGCTATGTGTGTACCGGCATCCCTCGAACGTGTCCCATTCTCTGCATCCAACGAACTTCTCCATAATTAGTGCTCCGAAGACGCATATACATGAATGTTCGTTGTGATACGATGGGCGAGATGGACCTAACTCCTCTTTTGAGTGCAATCACGTAATCCTTCAAGAACTTGTCTGTTCCTGGAACTTTGTTGTTGATGAGCAGATGAAACAGCACGCTTTATTTGCGTTGCGAAAAGACTCCATTGATTGGTGCTTTTCGACTGTAGAGAAATGCAATTATTGCGAACTCTGCTAGTCACTTCCCTCTCGTATCCACTAGGTCCAGGACAGCTGTACCCTCCGCATCATTAACAGATTTAGATAAGTTGTATCTGCACTGTGTGAGAGATATTTGCATCCTTTTCTAAAATATTCCTTCTTGGACTTGTATGCTCGTTGTCAATATAAAGAGTGTTTTTTTCCAGGTACAGAAGTTTAAGTTGGCATTACTTTCCGAGATGGCGACCGATTTAACAGCTGTCAAGTGATTTATTCTCAGTTTGGTTTAGCAATTCATCAAAACGATCATCAAGCAAGGCGTAGATTCGTCGAATGGGCCCAAAACGAGATTGCCGTTGTTCCGGATTTTCATAAGCAAATTTTGTTTAGCGATGAAGCGCACTTCTGGTTCAATGGCTACGTCAACAAACAAAACTGCCGCATTTGGAGTGAAGCTAATCCACAAGTGTATGTCGAAACACCGTTACATAAAAAAAATGACTGTTTGGTGCACTTTATGGGCTGGTGGAATCATTGGTCCGTACTTCTTCAAAAACGATGAAGGCCACAACGTTACAGTCAATGGTGATCGGTATAGAGCCATGATTACTAACTTTTTCATTCCTGAATTGAGCAATCATGATGTCCAGGAGCTTTGGTTCCAACAAGACGGCGCAACATGTCACACAGCTCGTACCACAATCGATTTATTGAAAGACATGTTTGGTGACCGCCTAATTTTACGTTTTGGACCTGTGAATTGGCCTCCAAGATCTTGTGATTTAACACCGCTAGACTATTTTCTGTGGGGCTATGTAAAATCATTGGTCAATACGGATAAGCCACAAACGCTTGACCATTTGGAAGACAACATTCGCAGTGTTATTGCCGATATATGGCCACAGTTGGAAAAAGTCATCGAAAATTGGACGTCCAGATTGGACTACATCCGAGCGAGCCGTGGCAGTCCTATGCCAGAAATCATATTTAAAATGTAATGCCACAAGATTATCTTTCAAATAAAAAAAATTCATGTCAATCGAATAACACATCATTGTTTTACTGCAATTTAAAGTTCTATACCTCTAAAAAACACCCTTTAGTACATGTTATCATAAATAATATGTATTTATTGGGATGTGCATCATTATGAATCAAACATTGATGAACTATCAAAGTTTTTTTATTGTGTTTAGAGCATATTACTAACCAGATCATAAATTTTAAATCATTGTTGTTGGAATAAAAAAATGCACTGTTTTTTTTTTTTTGTTGTTTTCTGTTTTTCAGATAATTGTTTTGAAAATTAAACTATTTTCTATAATTTTTGAAATTTTGAGGTTTTTATATTAATATAGTAATTATTTGGAAATATTAACTAAAAAAAATATGCAGCTTATAATATATTTCTTCAATTAGAAACAGAAATAATTTCAGTTTTTTTCGCCTTGCTTTTCATAAGATAAAATTCTCTCTAGCAATTTCTAGATTCTGAATCAAATATAAATCAGAAATGCAAACAATTCATTTGTAAGTATTGTAATGCTTTAAGTGAAAACTGTATGATTTTTATTACTGAGCTGTATTTTATATTCTAAACAAATAAATTATACTATCCGCGGATTCCCGCATTAACTATCCAACTGACCTGCTCGTAAATTTATCCCATGATATGTGTTTATGTACATTTTCATATATAATGTTATTAAAATATTAAGAATGTGAATGTTAAATCAGTTTTACAGAAATTTAAAAAATTAGGGTATCTCAAATCAAAGTCCTTCACTTTATATTTTATGTAAGAAAAAAAAATTACTTTCCCTCAAAAAGTTAAATAAAATTTGTTACATTAAATTACATAACAAGACCAATGTTATTTAAAATTCAAATACTATTTTTAATTCAGATATTATTTTTCATTCAGATATTATTTTTGAGAACACGAAATAATCTAATATTCTATATAAATATTGTTATTTTATTTAGAATTAAAGCAAAATAAATGGATATAATACTTCAGGATAATGGATAAAATATTGTACTTTAATTGAAAGGATGCTTCTTGATAATTATTCATGTACTATTTTCCTTTCTAATTCAAATTCACATTCCTGACATATTTAATTCAATATGAGTTAATGTTTCTTTATTCAATCACAGTAATAGTTGACTTTCTTTTGAGTCGCATTGGTCTGTGAAATATCGCTGTTCGTTTCTTTTTACGTTTTTTGCGAGGATTCTTTTGGATTATTAAATTTTCAGATGACGCTGTCTCTTCAGGAGTCAAATCATAATCGACTATACTTAGATCCCTTTTTGCGGAATTCATATTTTTTCGAAGAGGCAAGTGTGTAGAGGAATAAATTTTTGACTGAAACAGATCATTATGACTTTTAGATTTATAAGTTGGTGCAGATATATCTGAAGGATTTTTAGACAGATTTCTTGGATTATCGGATGTTATGTTGATTATTTTGGATTTACTAAAAGATTGCTTTAAAGAACTTGCTGTCTTGGATGCATCACATTGACCTAGGGAGAGTCTTGGAACATGACTACATTTTGCTGTAGACTTATCTGATTGACTTCGAATTGCTCCTACAGAGCTGGCGTATGTTCTTCTTCGCATCTCTGATTGACAGCGATTTTGTCGTATAGATTGATTTGACAATATTGATGATATCTCAGGTTGACTTCGATGCAAACGTACAGGATTAACGTTTAAAAAGGGTATTTCAATCGGCTTCATTTCTTTCTGGGCTGCAGGTATCAAAGCCTGTTCTTGAAAGTAATTATGGGGTTTTTCAGTACTGTAGACACTGTCAGATCTCCTTATACACGTCTGAAGATTTATTTTAGATGCCTCCCATGATTTAGGAGTAAAGTTTTGAGACTCATTGAAAGTTATAAACGATTCTTTTTCATAAAATGAATTAAACCTGAAAAAAAGAAATAGAAAAATTATTAAAAGAAATTCTATAAAGAAAGCAAAAATTTTCTTTTCTTTTGATATACGGTGGTATACGGAACACCTGCTAATGCACCTTAGGGCCCAAGGTCACGTTTACTGATATGGGAATAGTAGGCTTGTTGGCCCTCATGGGCTGTTGCACCACTGAGTTAAATTAAGTATACGGGGGGTTTGTGAGAAGTTTTAATTATAATTAAAAATAATTGAGACACAGAAACTTAATATTTATCAATTATTCTTAAGACTCTTCTGCACAAATCTCCATGAAGTGTCACATATTTCTCCCAGTGTTTGTGGAGCATTCGTCATAGTAGAACTCAGCAGGTGGCGTTGAAAATAATTGCCTCCTTTTTTAATGACTTTTTATGTTGTCAAAAGTTTTTTTTACGTCCGGGAATTAGAAAAAAATATTGAAAAAAAATCGGGAGAATAGGGTGGATGTGATATAATTTTAAGGTCACATCTCTTTAATTCTTCAATCGCATCTTTAGATGAGTGAAAATATACTTGTCGGTACGAAGACTGACTCTTGGTTGATGCTGACCGCGTCGTTTCATGATCAGAGGAAAACGAAATTTTTTTAGGAGTAATAAGTACTAGTGATGGTTTGAACTTTCTCCAAGTGTCCTGCTAAGATGTTTTAGAGACTGTCTCTCCCTCCCAAAAAAACTGCTCAATCTTTTTTCATGCTTCTATTACTTTGGCCTTTGCTAATTTCTTTGGTCTATGAATCATATTGTTGTATCCAAGATTTATTCATAATTACCAGGCGACAAAAATTATCCTTTTCATGCTCCAAAACATCTCTTTTGACAGGTCACACCATATTTGCTTCTGAAAATATATCATTAATCGTGGGATCCAGTGTGCTCCCATTTTTGACAAGTACAGTTCTTCTAGAAAAGTTTTCCATTCACTGATATAAAAGTCATTCAAATGAAACCTGGTGACAAGTGTAAAGTAACAGTAACACAATTTTATTAACTCAAAAATGTAGTTATACAGAATACACATACTCAAAATTAGTCGCCAAAACTGTCGGCACATTTATCACGCAGGGAAATAAAGCAATTGGACAACATGCCTGGGCGTTTCGACTTGATGGCTCATCTAAGGTTCGATAAAGTGGCTTGATAACATTGGACATTGATGGTGGTTACCCGTTCCAGAGACTCGAAAAGCAGTGGGCCCTTGTAGTAAAAAAAGGACATCGTGACCTTACCAGAACTGGTGTTTACAGCCTTTGATTTCTTTGAAGGTAGTGAAGTTGCACATTTCCTCTGCTTGCTCTGACGCTTGCTTTCGGGTACAAAATGGTGACCCCATGTTTAGTCACCAGTGATAATTTGTGACAGAAAGTCGTATTCCTCCTCATGATAACGTTGCAGTTGACTCAAAGACACCGCCATTCGAGTATTGCGCTATTCGGCGGTCAGTTGGTAGGAAACCTACTGCTGCATTGCTCCATTTCACAACACTTTAACGACACAAACTGTACTCACCGTACGCAGCCTTTATCCACCGTACGGCCTCCAACTCTAACCGCAGCTAAAAATCGAATCACTCCTCCTTATGCCTTCTTACTCGCTTGGATGTTCAGTAGTAGACTATAGCTCTTGGGACAACCTTCTCTTTGGCGTGAAACCACACAGTCATTATAAAACATCAAACGATGCTCACGCGGCAGTTCCTCTAGTGATAGATAGTGCCACCATACACGTAGCTACGTGGTGCCAACTTGTGTAATGCAAAGTTAGATGCACTGACCGGATTTCAATTGAATTAACCTAATATAAGTAGGATCAGTCTCATTCATGATTATTTTTACATTTGCTCTTTTTTTAGTCTAACAGGATAAAGTCCACCCCTTTCTTAATTATGGCACCGTCTTTCGTGTGTGAGTGGTAGTCCTCCAATTAGTTAAGGACATATAGCCAGTTTCAAAGTTTCTATTCTATCTCACTACAGTGTCATATGATCGCCTAGTATTAATATAAACAGTCAAAATTTCTTCGTGTATTTATCGGCTACTTTAACCTTTGAAATGAATCACACTGCTGCGAATCTAAAAATTTCTGTCTTCTCCATATGCTACGGATTACTTCAATCTAGAGCTTTCTAACTTTAGAAAATTTGGCATGATTTAATTAACAATATTTAATTTTTTTAAAGGTATCTACGGTAAAAATAAAAGAAGAAAAAACACTGTCTATAAGACTTCAATACCTCAGATCAAAGACAGTATAAATATTGTATATGAGGTACATTTTGTCGGCGTTAGATATAGGGAAAATATTGCAATTCTCTTGACAATACGAGTGAAGATTTCTATTGCAGTATTTTTCAGAAAAACTAAAACATTCTCTTTTTTCTTCTTCAAGAGTTCCATGTCGAAATTTCGGAACGTGCGTTTTTAGTATAAAGTAAAGAAAGAATTTCTAAGTAATCATCGATTCCCAATTTTTCATACCGAAGAGAAACGCAAATGCATTAAATTTTAAGTAGTGGCAAAATCAGAATTATTAAAGACACCTTTGTCATCTTCCTCCTATTAAATTAGTCCATCTCTCAAAAATATTGATTCAGAGGAAGAGTAAAACTATTGAAGTCGAAACTTCGTTAAAAGTAATGGCGCAAACTTTCAGAAATCAATAAAGCTCTAATTTATCAATAAAAACGTAGACTACTAAATTAAGAGTATATCCACGACTCAAGAACTTATTATTCTTTCTATTTGCCTGAATTTTTCTGCTTCGCTAATGCATATTCTTACTTGTGACTGAGCCCTTAAGAATCTTGGAATAACTTAGTTCCTTTTGTTATTTTGTAACACACACACATTCCCGACTATTTTCTTCTTTTCTTTACTTTAATTTTTTCAATTATTACTATTAGTTCACACTCTCCTATATATATATATATATATATATATATATATATACACTGCTGGACAATTGCTAAGGATGGATAACACTATCATCCATAGCAACCACAAAATGAAAGGAAGCAAAATGTGGAAAATTAGAATAATTGCGGAATATTAGTAAGAAGTATGAGAATGAAAAATTTTTTTCCACGTATGTTCACGTGATAGCGTTCATGAGAGCTTTAAAGGTTTTGACGCGTGTGGATAGTTGTTGTTTCAAGTCGAAGTTTTACAGGAAAGATTTAGTAGACGAACTTAAAATTTTTGGCATGTCTTTCCGACATCACATAGATGATTTTATGCATGGCCGAATTATTGTAAAGATCGAAGAGAAGGGCGAAAAACAACAGATGTTGCCAGGGAGTTCAACATCGCTCACAGCGTTATTTCACGGCTGTGGAAGTCATTTAAAACTACTGGAATGTGTAGTAGACGGCACGGGGGAGGTCGTGTTAGAAGTGCGACGCCTGCAGAAGACAGATATAACGTCTTATGAGCAAAAAGGAGCAGGCGCACCACAGCTCAGCGGGTGGCAAATCAGTTTCTTGCTTCCTCAGGAAAGCAGATCGTCCGAAAAACTGTTGCCAGACGTTTGAGGGGAGGAGGACTATATGCACGCAGACCTGTTGTGTGTGTCCCATTGACCAGACAGCACCGTACTGCCCGTTTGCAATGGTGTCGTGAGCATCACAATTGGACTGAACAGGACTGGGCATGCGTACTATTCTCAGATGAGAGTAGGTTCATTCTGTCATCGGATTGTAGACGCCAACTGATCTGGCGCGAGAGTGGTACTGCTTATCGTCCAGAAAATATCCAGGAAAAGGACCGATATCCGACATGCAGTATCATGGTGTGGGCCGGCATCATGATCAATGGCCGCACACGGCTACATGTGGTTGCGAATGGGACTATGACGGGCCAACGATACATTGATGAAGTTCTACTTCCTCATGTTCGTCTTTTCCGTGGTGCTGTCGGTGATAAATTTGTTTTTATGGACGACAACGCAACATGCCATCGAACACTCGCTGTTCAGGATTGTCTAGGCAGCGAGGGTATTCAACGTGTTGTATGGCCCACGCGTTCTCCAGATCTAAACCCCATTGAAAATGTGTGGGATGCTTTGGGGAGGCAAGTTGCTGGTCGAAACTATCCTACGACAAACAAGAACACCCTCATCCGTGCACTCACAGAGGAATGGGATAATTTCCTCAACAGCTGCTGGATAATGTTGTGCAAAGTATGGTACGACGTGTGGACTGTTGGATCACATATCCCGTGGACATATCCTGTACTAATACCTTTCTTTAAGGCGCCTGCTGACTGTTAGATGCATTGTTCCATTTCTCCGTACGCAGATCAAATGAACATTTTTTTTTCTTTCAGATGTTTCACAGCTTTTGTACTTTCCAGAACAATAAATATTCTTTATTCTAATGTCTGATTAGTGTGGCAACTATATTTTATCCTACTAGGCCTCATGTCTCGCTTAATGTTATGCTACATAGCAATTTGTGATCCGTCCTTAGCAATTGTCCAGCAGTGTATATATATATATATACTAATATACTAGTTGGTATACCCGTTCTTCGCACGGGTGAAATGAAAAATTAAACAACACAGATAGAAGGAAAAATGAGTTTTTAATAAGTTAATTTTATGTGAATTGAAAATTAAACAAAAAAAGCTTTTTGCATATCTCAGCTAAACAAAAAAAGAAAGGAAAAAAACACCTTTGTTAAATTTTAACTATGTAGATCTAATAGCCGATAAAAAGGATTTTTTAAATTTATAATTCCTCGTAACACTCTTGAGGGTCGATTTTTCAAAATACCTCCCTAAGCTGATCTCTGCTCAGCAAAAGTAACACATTCTTAAAAGTTTTGCGTAATGAACGCTTAAAGTAGTGTAAATAATTTATATCTGAAAGTGTAATACATTATTATTACTTTCTGTTGTATTTATTTTATGTGAAAATTGTAATATTTGCAAGCAACGCTGTTTCATAAATTATAATGGCGATTCAATGAAAAACATAGCGAAATGTTAACGATAGAGTCAAGTTGGCAAATGCCTAGCTACTTTCGTAGCTCAAGCTTTATTAGAGCTTTGTAAGACCCGCCGTGTAGGGGCGAAATGCACTTTAATACTTTATCCACCGCATTATGATTTACTGCAGTTTTTTTCATACAATATTTTTTTTGGATCACTACATGTACAAATTAAGGGATATACATAAGCAAAATACTCCTCTTTGGAAAATTTAATACGTTAGAGCTAATAAATTAATTAAAGATATTCCACTGTAAAATTAATTATGTACACCATTCACTTAAAATAAGTAGTCAAATCATTTTCCAAGGTCTTCATTAACAGACAAAACCATAAGACACTTAAAATTTAACATTAACTATTTTTTTGCGACAAAAATAATAATCTTTGCAATCTGCTAAAAACGCAATATCTGCCACAAAACTGTTCGCCTTCCCCACTAAAATACTCATCATAGAACCCGTGCTGCCATATATCTTGGAAGAGTGGATTTCAAAGAATGTTACAGCTAAGTTTTGGTAGAATATTCCTTCTAAGTTGGTGTGGTGTGGTAGTTAGGAGAAGTGGGTGCCAGCTCAAGTGTCGTTCCCGTCACTTGACCATTGTTCAAAATTACTTGGTCCGTCTCCAAAAGCCCTCGTGTAGCTGTACAGTGCAGTGGTTATAATTAGTTTTATACTTAAAAATTCAATATCTGCACATTCAATTAAAATTACAGCGTTATAATTAACTACTAACCACAAAAAAATATGAAAGTTTGTCCAAATGATGTGTGTAGTGTGAAAGAGAAAGTTTATTTACTTTAAGTACCAGAAGCGATAAAAGAAATAGTTATTTTGAAAATAGATCAACTTCTTACTACTAAATGTGCATAATAAAATTATAAAAAAAAACATTAAAATAAAAGGAGATTTATAACAACCTCTCCCTTCAAAACTTAGTTTTATTCTGAAATAAAAAAAAATAGGCATTATTCTGAACACAGGAATTAATTAGAACCGAGCCCCTTGCGTAGCCAAAACAAAAAGAGTTTTTCATAAACAAAAGATAGACATTTGCTGACGTGGCCTTTTTTGCAGCTTTTTTGCTTGCAGATGGCAGAATTTTTTCCTTCTTACTTGACAAATATCGTTATATTTTGGGCACTTTTTACAAATTTTTATAAATTATAACCTATGGTATAAATTATAGCCTATGTGTTATTCTGATGTATAAGCTATATTTCTGTAAAGTTTCATTAAAATCCATTCAGTTGTTTTCGCGTGAAAGACCCACAAAGATTCTCACAAACTTTCACATTTATAATATATATATTAGATATATAAATATGTATATATATATACACTGCTGGGCAATTGCTAAGGACGGATAACACTATCATCCATAGC
This sequence comes from Trichonephila clavipes, assembly GCA_019973935.1. Lineage (NCBI taxonomy): Eukaryota > Metazoa > Arthropoda > Arachnida > Araneae > Nephilidae > Trichonephila > Trichonephila clavipes. Next base: position 741,268 of record BMAU01017169.1, on the reverse strand, counting down.
AACCACAAAATGAAAGGAAGCAAAATGTGGAAAACTAGAATAAGTGCGGGATATTAGTAAGAAGAAGTATGAGTATGCAATTTTTTTTCCACGTCTATTCATCACGTGATAGCGTTCATAAGAGCTTTAAAGATTTTGACGCGTGTGGACAGTTGTTGTTTCAAGTCAAAGTTTTACAGGAAAGATTTTATGAACGAACTTAAAATTTTTAAAATGTCTTCCCGACATCACATAGATGATTTTATGCGTGGCCGAATTATTGGAAAGGTCGAAGAAGGGCGAAAAATAACAGATGTTGCCAGGGAGTTCGACATCGCTCACAGCATTGTTTCACGGCTGTGGAAGTCATTTAAAACTACTGGAATGTGTAGTAGACGGCACGAGGGAGGTCGTGTTAAAAGTACGACGCCTGCAGAAGACATATATATCGTCCTATCAGCAAAAAGGAACAGGCGCACCACAGCTCAGCGGGTGGCAAATCAGTTTCTTGCTGCCTCAGGAAAGCAGATCGCCCGAAAAACTGTTGCCAGACGTTTGAGGGGAGGAGGACTATACGCACGCAGACCTGTTGTGTGTGTCCCATTGACCAGACAGCACCGTACTGCCCGTTTGCAATGGTGTCGTGAGCATCACAATTGGACTGAACAGGACAGGGCATGCGTACTATTCTCAGATGAGAGTAGGTTCAGTCTGTCATCGGATTGTAGACGCCAACTGATCTGGCGCGAGAGTGGTACTGCTTATCGTCCAGAAAATATCCAGGAAAAGGACCGATATCCGACATGCAGTATCATGGTGTGGGCCGGCATCATGATCAATGGCCGCACGCGCCTACATGTGGTTGCGAATGGGACTATGACGGGCCAACGATACATTGATGAAGTTCTACTTTCTAATGTTCGTCTTTTCCGTGGTGCTGTCGGTGATAAATTTGTTTTTATGGACGACAATGCAACATGTCTTCGAACACTCGCTGTTTAGGATTGTCTAGATAGCGAGGGTATTCCATGTCTCGTATGGCCAGTGCGTTCTCCAGATCTAAACCCCATTGAAAATGTGTGGGATGCTTGGGGGAGGCAAGTTGCTGGTCGAAACTATCCTCCGACAAACAAGAACACCCTCATTCGTGCACTCACAGAGGAATGGGGTAAATTGCCTCAGCAGCTGCTGGACAATGTTGTGCAAAGTATGGTACGACGTGTGGAATGTTGCATCACACTCCACGGTGGACATATCCCGTACTGATACCTTTCTTTAAGGTGTCTGCTGACTTTTAGATGCATTGTTCTATTTCTCCGTACGCAGATGAAATGAACATTTTTTTTCTTTCAGATGTTTCACAGCTTTTGTACTTTCCAGAACAATAAATATTCTTTATTCTAATGTCTGAACAGTGTGGCAACTATATTTTATCCTACTAGGCCTCATGTCTCGCTTAATGTTATGCTACATAGCAATTTGTGATCCGTCCTTAGCAATTGTCCAGCAGTGTATATATGTATATATATATATATATATATATATATATGCATATATATATATATATATATATATATATATATATATATATATATATATATATATATATATATATATATATATATATATATATATATATATATATATATATAAAAATTTTCAATCGTTAATAAAATACTTTTTATTCATCCACTCAAGTTCAAATACATTTTTTTAAACCTATAGCGGATGACATTTGATGTTAATACTGCTTTTCAAATATGAATTCATTAATTAAATTAAGAAATGAATTAATAACAATAACAAAAAATAATATTCCACCAGATTATATAGAACGGAAATTCGTTCATTGTGTCCCTATAACTCAATGGGTAGCACGTTGGACTTCTAAAACTAGATTCTTGGGTTCGCATTTCACCTGGGATGGCCTAATTTCTGAGAATGCGATTTCTTTTTACGCGCGCGAGCTTTTATTTAACTTGCAATGTAAAATGTTCGGGTGGACTCTTGCAACTCAATTTTGAAGCTGATGTCTTCAACCGATTGGGCTGAAATTTTGTATCCACGTTAAGGTTGGATGACAATGCATGTTTTGACCATTTATATCCCAATATATTTTTACTGTTTTACAGGGAACACTAAGAGAAAGACAGATCTATAAAACCATTTACTTTGAAACATTTTAAGATATCTATTTACTCGATTCCTGTTTCTCCCTTAACACTTATAATTGACCTAGATACTGTAACGATCTTGTTCAGGTGTTAAGGTGAGCATGTTTACAATATGACACAGGTGACGATCGGGAGCGTAGCTCAGATGGTAGAGTGCTCGCTTAGCATGGATAGATAGATACCTTGCGCCTCCAATTACAATTTTTTCGTTTCGTGTAAAATATTTGATTTGTACTACGAGATATTTTATAATACTTCTACTCTGTACACGTACAAAGTATGTTATATTTTACAAGCTTTTATTTAACTGGCAATGTAAATTCGATGTCTTCAAACGATTGAGCTGAAGTTTTGTATACATTTTTAGTTTGGTTGACAATGCATGTTTTGACCATTTATATTCCGATATCGCATTTATTTAAAAAGGCTAGCTGCATGGCCCGGCATTGCACGGGCTTTCTCTACTTTTATAAATTTTCCCTTTTCTTCACAAAATCAGCACTTCTCTCTAATAATCTTTTTCAAAATGAATTCCAACCCCGCTCCTCCAATTCAGCCGATATTGTTCGAGCTTCTACCTAGTGTATAACTTAAGATTTCATGTTTCGAAATTTTTCCGCTTCTTTTCTTTGTCAGACAGGTTTACTCCCCACGGCGTTGCACGAACATTTTTAAATGCATAACATATTGTCATGGAAATTCCCCTTCCCCTGTCGCTATCAGAGCTCTCGAGAAAGTGAACACTCAACGATTCTTAAACAGCTTGACAGGTGCAACACTCTTGTGGCACGCCGAATTATTGCACAAAAAAATTCGTAAAAAAAGTTTTCGACATTTTATTTTTAAATCACTAACTGTTAAAAGCAAAGTATGAGTTTTTTTAAAAATCAATTTCATATAAACGCATCGATAGTGATTCCTTTTAGAAAAAGTCATATGGAAAGTATCGTTGTTTTGTGAAAAAAAAAAAAAAAAAAAACGTACTATATCGTGACGAAATAAATCTTTCCAATTACAAAATTGCTGGCGAAGTTATTAAATGCGTGAATAAAATTTTGAGTATTTTTTAAAACAATCATAAAAACTAAGTGATGGTGTTGTTTATAACCAGGGGACAAAAGTTAATAATCCAGCGTTCTAAGCGTTCAGTCCACAAAATTTTCGGAAAAAAAAAGAAATAATGACCTGTAAAATAAAAGGAAGAGATATTCAATTTCGCATAGCGTTATTTGTTAAAAGTTAAATTTGGGGGGGCTTCATTTTTAATTTAATGCCTACAAACTTCATATATCGATTGCAAACAACGGTAATTTTTAAATAAAAAATGTAACAAGAATAATGCTTTAATATTTCTCGCAAAAAGGGGATAAAAAATGAAAAACACAATTTTTTTAAACTGTAATTTTTAAGCAATATTTTCAAACTTTGTGCATATTACGGATAATATCATTCTACACACGGAGAAAAATGTCAAGAGATTATTTTTATAAATAAAGAAATTATTAAGTATTTAAATAAAATTTTGAGTATTTTTTAAAAATCGTAAAAAATAAATTGTCATTTTATTTTTTAAATGACTGATTCTGAACGAGAAAAGCAACAATTTTCTTAGTGTAGAATATCATTTCATTAAATTGAAAGAAAATTCAATCGGGGTGATTTAGAAAACAGTTTCAAAAAAACGTATAGATTTTGACTCATTTTAGAAAATATCGTAAAAAAAAAGAAAATATCATTTTCTTGTAAGATAATTTATAACGTATCTCGTGGCGAAATAAATGATCTTTCCGATTCTGTATTTTTTTTTTGTTTGAGTCTCATATAAAATTAGATCATTTCTTAAAAACATCTGGGATAAAAAAAAAGTTCAGGAAATTGGAACTCCGGCACCTGGCGGGAAAAATGGCAATAATTATGCATTTTAAGGTTTTTAATTAATATCTTTTTAACTAATTGCACTATTGAAATAAAAGTGTTCAAAACGGATTCCTCGGATCAGTTCCGATCTTTTGGTACCTTTGGCGAGTGTCTGCATCGTGCGGTTCGTGAGAAGATACACCTAGTCGTATAGTTGCATACGTTTGTTTACCTTCGAGTTTTAATAGTGCAGATATTAATTAAAGTTATTTTTTCGGGCTGAATCTTGCAACTCAATTTTGAAGCTGTTGTCTTCAACCGATTGAGCTGAAATTTTGTATACAGGTTTAGTTTAGATGAAAATGCATGTTTTGATGATTTATATTCTGATATCGCAATTAGTAAAAAAGATATTAATTGAAAACCTTTTACTCCTGTTAGCTTTTTATTCTGCCCGGCAGCTTATCAGATAGAGCTTAAAGAAGTTCCGATTCTCTCTCTCTCTCTCTCTTCAACCTTTCTTAAAAAACCATCTTATTCTTTCTCTGAAATGGAGACAAAAAATAATAGCCTAATGGGAAAGATCACTTATTTCGCTACGATACGGTATAATTTGTTAAAAAAAATAATGATATTTCTATTTTTTACAATTTTTTCTAAAATAAGTCAAAATCGATGCGTTTTCATGAAAATGATTTCTAAATCGTTCCGTATGATTTTGATTTTTTGCGTGTTAATGAATCAATATTCTGCACTAAGAAAGTCCAGACTTTTCTCTTTTAGAATCAGTTATTTAAAAAAGATAAAAGGCCAAAAACTTTTTCTTTTATGATTTTTAAAAAAATACGCAAATTTTGAAAAAAACATTTAAAAATTTCGTCATTTTTAAATATAGTTGCTCGAAAATATTTTCTCGTTTGTTTAATAGTATTATCTAAATTTTGCACAAAAATTGGTTTAAAATTACGGATTTACAAAAAAAATGTGTTTTTCGTCTTTAATATAGTGTTATAGTAAAAGCAAAAAAAAAAAAAAAAGATAATGAGTTTTAATATTTTAATTAATTTTTCTTCGTCCAATGTTGTTTTGATCTAACAGTGTTTATCCCCCCCTTCCCATTGTCCTCTTGTTGCGGCCCGAGTGACATATCTATCATATGTATGTCATATGTATGTAGCCTTGAGGAAAAAAAATTTGAGTACCCCTTAGCTGGACTGTTTAAAATTAACCGGCAACGGTGATGCGATGAATGAGATTAACAGACTGAGAAACCCCTGTCTAGCGATAACTAAAAAGTAAAAAATAAATTAAAAGTAAAAAAAAAAAAAACGTTTTTAAAAACAAATTTTTATTTAAATGCTCTAAAAGGAATAAAATAAACTTTTCTTTTAAAACTTTTTTTGCTATCAACTTATAAAGTCGTTATACAATTTATGATATAAAAGCTTGTGGCGAGATTTACCTGTGTACATAAACAAGCAAATTAAATAACTTGATCTGATTGATTTTAATTTTTAAAATTTTCAGACTAAGTAAATATGAGTACTTAAATCTCGCGACAAGTTTTTATATCATAAATTGTATAACGACTGTATAAGTTGATAGCAAAAAATGTTTTAAAAGAAAAGTTTATTTTATTCATTTTAGAACGTTTACATAAAAGCTTGTTTTTAAAAAAGATTTTTTTTCTTTTAATTTATTTACTACATTATTTTATCGGAATAATAAAATTTAATTAATGAATAAATCGTAACGAATAAAAATAATAGTCCAACGCCATATTTTGTCACCCATCCGGTATAGTGTTTAAGTGATGCTGACTGTGGTGCTGTAGGGTTCGGGTTCGAATCCCGGGTAAGATATGGATGTTTGCGTTGTAATCCTTCTCTTTGTGATGTGTGCTTCATGCTTACTTCTATGTAAGCCCCGTGTGATACTTTGTGGTGCACGGGGTTATAAATGTACTCACATAAAAGAAGCCACGGTAGCCGAGTTATCAAGGTACCGGATCGTGGCTGGCCTTGTCACGAGTTCGAGCCCAGTACCACCAAAGACCCGCCGTGTAGGGCAGTTATGCACGTTAAATCTGTCGAGAGCTGAAACGTCTTCCCGTTGGTGTGGTAGTTAGGAGAAGGGGTGCCAGCTCAGGTGTTGTCCACGTCACTTGACCATGGTTCAAAATTACGTGGTCCGTCGGCATAAGCCCTCGTGTAGCTGAACAGTGCGACGTTAATATTCACTCACATATAAAAAAAAACGCCATATGTAGAAAGGAAAATCACATTATTTTTGGAGCTTATTATTGTGATTCTGTCATTTGTATATACATATTTTTATTGTAATTATTTAATAAAAAGTAACTAAAATAAAGTTTTTCTTTGTTGACCTAAGTAGGGAATTACCCTTAATTCTTTTTTTATATTACTTGATATTGAAGTTATTGCTAAACACATCGAAAGGAAAAATGATAGAAAGAATAGAATGAGAACAATACTTATCTTAAAACGTAACACATTGATTAATTTTCAGTGAAGTAAGCACATCTCGTTTAGCAAGAAATTACTGCAAAAAGTAAGAGACACTTCCCTTGATTTCAGAAAAAGTCTTCAAGTTTTACACAGGATTAGCATTACTATATGATTTATAAATACCGAAAGTATCGCCATTTTTTACATCAGGTATTACTTTCTAACAAATATTACTACATAGAATAGTAACATAACCAGAATTATTTTTTGCCTAAAACAAAAAAAAATGGTTTTATGTATCTTATAATTATACATATTTATCTTCCCTATTATTTTTATAGGCCTTTTCAAAGCCTTATTTAAAAGCTCTCCGTTTTAATTTTGGTTGAAACAAGTGATAAAAAAAATTGAAGTCAATTCCTACTTTTTCAATAGTGTATAGAAAATTGCAGCTCAAACGAGCGCTTTAAAATTTGAGAAAAAACCTTTTCATGTTTTGACAAAAGTCGCCAAAAATGATGCCAACGTGGCTATATTTGTAATTCTTTGAATAATTAGTTTTAATCAATTAATTTTTAATAATTATAATTAAATTACTGTATTGTCATCCAAAATAATCATGTATATAAAGATTCAGCTCAATTGAGCGCTTTAAAACGTATTTTATTAACGATTAAAAATTCCACGAAAATAAATAAATAATTATACAGAAAGTGAGAGTATAAGTGTGTAAAAATATATAGAGAGAATTGAAAAAGATTTAATGTGTGTGGATCTTCTTTTACAATTTTACTTCCGTAGAAAAATTTTGGTAACGTTTCTAGGATTTTCTGAATCATGTGTATTGCATAAAATGTGTTGCACTATGCATTTTTGAAAATTTGTAAGAAGGAAATGGGATTGATGTTGCAGTTCTGATTTTGAACTACGAGAGAGAGAGAGAGAGAGAGATTCCTTATCTCTGCCCACAATTATTATAACTTTATGAGAACAAAATTAACCAAATAATTATTCAATGCCTCTCTCATATTTGATTATCCCTATTAAATACGTAAAAAAACTATCAGATCATGTGCTGTAAGAACGGTGATTCTATGTTGAAGTATAGAATAGATTTTCTCTCTCTTTTAGATACAAACACATTACTTTGGTACGTATATTCTCTTGTGATCATAGTCCTCTCCTTCGGTGTCGAAAAGGATATTCTAGAAAATAAGATTTTCGTACCTTATTTTCAACTCAAAAGAAACTTTTCTTCAGGCAGCGTTGTCAACTCAAGAATTCCAAAAGGAACATGTGCTATTCTAACTTTTGGATTTTACTGAGGATTTGGCGAAATCTACTTTGCTCTAACTTTCAAAAGGAAAAATTCAGAAATTTCACAAAGACCTAAAAAATATCTTAAGGAAACTTGTTTCAACTATTTGTAAAAATAGTACTTGGTGTTAGATTTCATTAAATATAATTGTTGTGTTTTCAATGAAAAATTTACATTTTTCTGTTTAAACGAAAATTTGAGAAATTGGAGATATTCAGAATTTTTTTATTATCGCTGTGTATTTCTGTGGGATAAGCTTCAAGACTTAAACGTAAATTTCAAATAAAAATAAATATATTAACTTTAAAGTTCTCTTTTAATAAATATCAAAAATATATATTAGCTATGTTTTAGTTTAATATGAAAAAATCATCACTTCATAGTTATGACTTGCTTATTAAGTACAGTGAAATGCGTTTAATGCGAAAACGTTTAAAAGAAAATATCGGTCAACACAAAATAATATACAACGGTCCCGAAACACTACTTTTTTATTTTCCTGCATTTTTTGTCTCTGAACACGAAAATATTTTCCATTTGGGAATGAACAAAATACGGCAAACCCCCGGCACGCCAGCGAGATTTAAGAGAGATGTTTGAGAAAGAGTCTTTTTGTGTCGTCTTTTACTTCAATTGAATGAAGAATGATTGTTTTGTTAATGTCGTGAGTGAGTGAATATCAACGTCCATTATTCAGCTACTCAAGGGCTTTTGGCGAAGGACCTCGAAATTTTGAACGATTGTCGAGGACGACACCTGAGCACGAACCAACCCCTTCTCTTAACTTCCACATCACAGCAATGGGAAAAGGTTTGAGCTTCAACAGATTTAACATATAACACCCTTCCCCCTCAACACAGCGCATATTCAGCGGTACTAGGCTCGAACTCGTGACACGCCAGCTACGAGTGCGTTACCTTGACCACTAGGCTACTGCGACTTGGTTGACGACGTATTGTGATGCAATGCGAGGAATATTAGCAATGGTCCATAACTCGACAGAAGTAGCATTGTGAAAGAAGAGAAAATTTTATATATATATAAGTAACTTAAGCTCACACACACCGTTTAATCCGATTTAAAATCAATTTGATATATATTTAATTTTTTCTAAAAGCAAGTTCAAAAGATACAAAGCTGTAGATAAATTTAATGACTTTAAGCGTTCAAACGCCAACAAAGTAATAAAAGTAACTTGTTTCTAGTATTTTTAATGTCTTTTTCAAAGCATAACTTCTTATTGATTCCTTATTACTCCCTTATTGGTACTTTCAAATGATCGCAACCGTATTGGCGACATTGTATGAAACGAAGCACATGGTTGCCAATTCAGCGCATACGACACATGCGAAATCTGGGTTGCCAACTTGGCGAGTTACCTTGAAATCTGGCATTGTTGAGGTAGTATGTAAGATCGCTATTTCCCTATTATTTCTTAGAATTATTTATCATAATTGAAAAAGCATGATTTACCTGTTTGGGACTAAAATTCCAATTCATCAAAGTAATATATGACATAAGTATTAGATAAATTTCAACTATAAGTACGTTTTTATTATGTTTTTTTTTTTTTTGAAAATTCGTGATTGTTTTTTTAAGTAAAGAACCTGATTGAATCGAAACTTACTTGGCAAATATCCATGGCATTAAAAAATATGATAATAAAAGAGAGATGATGTATTCACAATATTCGCATATCATAAAAAATGAAGCAAGGAACAAGAATGGATATGCCAGAAAAACACAGAAGGCTATAATAAAGACCTAAAATGATAAAGGAAAAGAGTGAAGATTAATTTAAGTCAATTTTAAATTTTTACATATACTTTTGAAATAAAATGACAAAAAAATTTTTAATACACAAACACATTCTATTTCCTGGAAACAAACAATAAGTGCCAATGGTGACTTTTCTTGAATAGGTAACATTTTTTTGAAGTGAAAACTTCTTTAACCACTTTGGGCACTTTTTGGTAGGGGAAAATGTTACGAGTTCGCGTCACCGACATGCTCATGACAGGCGCACGCGCAGTGTGCTGTGCGCGTTAGACACTTTATGGATGGGTGAAATCTCGTGCGTTCGCGTCACCGACATGCTTATAGCAGTATATCTGTAACTATACAGCTGACGTTTAGTGCTGTGTATATCTAATAAATAAAATTGAATGGATTTAGTGAAAAGTTCAATGTGTATATACTGTGCATTGTTGAAATAGTGTTTTTGTTTGATTATTATTTGAATCGTTTAATTTGAAGAATCATTGCGCAGGACAATATTGAGTACTAAATAAATATACTTATATTTTTAAGATAAAAAATAAATAACTGGAAATTATTTTAAATACTCGTATTTATTTTGGCGTTTGAAAATTTTATATTATTTAAAATTATTTTAAATCTTCGTATTTATTCTGGTGTTTGAAAATTATGTATTATTTATTTTCTAATATTTAACCTCTGCAATGCATCACGCAATCCGTATTAGTATTCCACAGTGGCTTAGGCGTTTTCTTACTACTATGTTAAAACAGACTTCTAGTTGTTCCATCATACTTTTATCGTGGATTTTGAAATTAAAAATTTTATAAAATCTAATAAAGATTGATGTGTTGAAGTTTAATATAAGGTCATTAATGCAAAATTATAATTTATTACCTTATATCATTAAAATCTTTAGTTTACAATAATGAAAACGCGCGCGCGGTTCTGACTTAAATTTCATTAAATATTTTATTTCATTCAAAAATTTAATATTTCGAAATCATGAATTTCTAAATGAAACACTTGTTGTTGTTGTTGTTTCCAATCCCCTTGGAGCAGGAAAGCGTACACCAAGTCTATTTGACCTTTCCGCGTAGTAGTGTCACACACCAGGTCTTGCTCTTCATACAACTGTGGCAAAGAAATGCCCCAGCAGTCGAGAAGATGAGCAGGAGAAGCAAGGAGAGAGCGGGGACAGGTGAAGAAAGACTTTACCCCCTGCACAAAAGTCATACTACGCAGGTGACAGCTTCTAAGGCGCGCCAAGGCCATCTGATGAGCCCTGGAACTCCTGCACTGTATAGATAGGCCAGGACTCTTAGCTGCGTACAAGTGGTGAGCAGGAGGGTTTCGCCAAGTCAAATTCCTTATATTTTTCTGAAAGGAATGAATTTCCGTATGGGTTAAGACAGTGGAACTGGGGTTAGGGAGATCACATCCCCTACCAGACAGCTCATCAGCAGCTTCATTCCCAGGCACACTCACATGTGATGGAATCCACTGGAGACATACTTGTTTCCTCTGACCAAGCCTAACTAATTCAGATAAAATATCTAGACCAGTACTGTCCATAATTTTTGGCCAATTTTTCAAATATTGGATGGAGCTTCTGCTGTCTGTCAGGATCCAGATAATGTCCTTATAAGAGTTGAGAGCATGATCGAAAGCACCACTAATAGCAATGAGCTCCGATCTAAAGACGGAACAGTGGTCAGAATTCCTGATGCTGATTTTAGCATCGTTTCCAGGAGTGTTACTAAAAATACCACTCCCTGCTCTACCCGTATCCGAACGACTACCATCAGTGTAAACAATCAAAGCTTGATTGGGTATGTCATTTATTACTTCAAGTGCCACTTGTCTGAGTACTTCCGGATGGCTGCTATGCTTGGGAGTACTGGTCAATAATTCCTCCCGGAATTCAACATGATTAAAAGAATCAATAGGTGAGATGTAGCTAAAAGGTGTAGATCTGTCAACATTGAAATCAATAAAACCATGTTTACGCATGTAATTAAGTGGACTGTCTCGCTTTAAACGTTGGTTACTTGTCCAATTTATAATGAAAGAAGAGGTTCTATTGAAGGATCCAAAGCTTTTAATTTTGTTAAAAAATCTTTATGAGTTGACTTCAAATCTCATAGTAAGCGGTTGGATGTCTGCCTCGTACAGAACTATGTCAGTAGGGCAACTATAACTAAGGCCCATGATAATCCTCGCAACACTGAGTTGCACTCTGTCCAGTTTTTTCAAGTTTGTAGGAGATGCTACTTGAAAGATTTGGTATCCATATTCTAGGACTGGGCGAACCAATATTGTATAATTTATTCTAAGTGTGGAGGCGTCTGAACCCCAGTCTCTGCCAGAAAGATATCTTAAGATCTTAAGCCTCTTTCTTGCTTTATCGGCTATTTTCTCAATATGTTTACCACAGTTAACTTCCGAGTCTAAAGTGAAACCAAGATAGGTAGGGTATTTACTGTAATTCAAGCGCTCACTCATTAGAAAAATTTCAGGAGAGTAGTTTTAAAGATGCCTATTAGTCGTGAAGAGGCTGACAGTGGACTTTGAAGCATTGAAAGTAATTTTGTGGTTGTCTCCAAATTCCTGAATGTTTACTAAGGACTTATTCAGCTGGGATTCCATTTTGCTAATATTTGCATCACTGCACTACAGAATGACATCATCAGCGAAAAGTCCAATTTGAGAAGGGTTAACATATTTTTCAACCCCGGAAATAAATAATGAGAAAAGAGTTGGACTCAAAACGCAGCCCTGGGGAATTCCTTGATAAGTTTTGTAAGAATCCGAGAAAGTAGCATGAAAGTTGACACAAAAATTTCGGTGATTTAGAAAGTTTGAGATCCAGGGCAGAGCTTTACCTTTAATGCCAAAAACACCAAAGAACTTGCTTAACAGCTTATATTTCCATACCCTATTAAAGGCCTTTGACACATCTAAAAATGCCGCCATGGTGTGTCTCATTGGTTTATGATTCTGAGAATCTCTAACACATTGGGTGAAATATAAAATGTGGTCAACAGTGGAGTGACCTTTACGAAAAGTAAATTACTCCGAGGGCATTAAGTTATTAGTGTGTAAATGGTGAGTCAATCTCCGCAGCACCATGCATTCCATTAATCCACTTAATTTAAATATGTCCAATGATCAAAAACTCAGTTATATAAAATATAAAACGACGCTCGATGCGGTTTTTACGTGCTACTTAAATAAATTTGAATCAAACATTTTCCTTTCTTACTTTAGTTACCATACGCATATTGTAACTTTTTTAGAAGGAAATGATACAATTGAAAGTACAAAGAGTCTAAGAATTGTTGAAATTAATGATGATAACGATGCAAACAATTAAAATAATGTTAAAAATCAAGTGCATTGAAATTTAAGTAAATATAAATACTAACCATAAATAATATGATTGTATATTGATTACTCGTATTATTTCAATTGAATTGTATTTATATTTTGTCATAATCTTGTACAGCCCGTATTATATTTGAATAATAAAAAACCACACATATAAACATGCATATAATTGTTGCTCGGAGTGTCAATAGATGTGAAAACCAGATTGATGTTGATAATTTTAATTCAAACATTATGAAATTTCAAATTTTAATACTAAAAGTTCTAAATTTTCACTTCTAATGACACTCCGAGCAACAATTATATACATGTTCATATGGTTTTTTATTATTCAAAATAATATTATTTATATATATTACGGGCTGCACAAAATAATGACAAAATATTAGATTGGGGAAAAAGAAATCCATTATTTTTGCATGAAATTCAAAACTTTATTTAAAATGTTCGGATTGCCCAATGTAGGTCAAATATTATCATTTTGTTGTATAATTTGTTGCTATTTTAAAGATAGCTTCATAATGCCTCTATCGTAGAAGTCTTGGTCCTTATTGGTGAAAAACTCTAGTAATCGATTTTCACAATCTCCTCTTGATTCCAATATCTTATCACTGAGGATGTTTTGCAATGCGAGAAAAAGGTGGTAATCGCTTGGTGCAGGTCTGGAATATATAGCGGATGCATTAAAACTTGCCAACCAAGCTCCCAGGGTTTCTGGCGAGTCACTACACACTTGTGTAACCTATTGTTGTCCTAATGGAACACATCATGTCTTCTGTTGATCAATTCTGGCCATTTCTGGTCAATCGCTAGCTTCAAACGGTCCAGTTGTTGACAATAGAGATCTCAATCTAGTGATTATTTTGTTTCTCGATGAGTGGAAATAATTTACCACTATTTGTTGCATATGCTACTATACTAGAGGCAAATATCTGCTAAGTATTTTTCAATTTCTACTATTAGCTCACTCTGTCCCTATATATATATATATATATATATATATCTTCAAATTTTCAGTCGTTATTAAAATACTTTCTATTCACCCATTCAAAAGTAGGAATTAACTTCAATTTTTTTTATATTACTTGTGTTGATTTATAAGTTTTTATAATTTTATTTTAATTTTCTGTGGTACTAATGTACTGTTAAAACAATACTGACGTTTAAGATCACTCGCCAATTCGTCAACCCCGATTTCACATGTGTCATATGCGCTGAATTGGCAACCATGCGTTTCCTTTCACATAATTGTCGCCAGTACGATTGCGATAATAGGAAAGTACTTTTATATAGGGGTATATTTATATTTATTTTTTTTAATAAATACAAGGTACAAAACACTTATTCTCGATATTGTGTATATAACAAACAACGTGCAATACGTTTCACAGCGTCGTCATAGTAGCAACATTGATTGGTATTACATATAGAATACAATTCGTAAAAGATACAGAAAAAAATTCATCGAAGTAAAAATTCTCTAATACAGTTAGTTTAACTGCAATAATTTCATTTTAAACGACATTTTTTTCAGAAAAAATGAGGCATAATTAAAAGATTGAGGAAATAATTAAACAGAAATTATTTTTGTTATGTATCAGTTATAAATCTTAAAAACACTTGAAAGTTTTTACCGATATAAAGATCCTCTGGAATAAATTTGGCTTTCGTTCATCTGGAAATAAGCCGTCTAGCCAGTGATCAATAAATCGCAGTAAGTATATTGCAAAGAGTACTGAGTTGATTCTATTTAAATTGCGTGTCATAATTTTGAATACAAATCCTATATCACGATGGCACAAAAAACACTAGACAGAGTTTTCAATTATTTTCCCTTATAATTTGCTGTTGCCAATAATAAAAATATAATTTGTTGTTCAAGATTATATTTTTGCAGTTAGCAGTCAGTATTACCCTTGCTTTTAAACCATCTTTTTGGTTTTTAATACAAAATGAAGCCGCAATATTTTTAAAAAAATTATTTAACTAAATGTGAAAAATATGCTTGAACGTTTTGTAAAATGTTTGACATTCATTAAGTTTGAAAATCCATCTAAATGTAATTGGAGGATTAAAAATGGTTATTTATGTATTTTGAAGCAAACCGATTTCGTCAAATCAAAAGATATTGCCAAATAATGTGACATACAGCCAATAGTGGAAACTGTTCCCTTTCATGTTCAAAGACAGTAATATTAAGCACGACAGAATTTGGCGATATTTTTTGAATAGATGATGTCTTTCTGTTTAGCTGAATTGATTGATCGTATAACACGTAAGTACGGAAAGATGCTGTGACAAATTTCTTCAAAAATATTTCTTTTGAAAAAAGTTTGTGTTTTGTATTATTCCCTTTGAAATTACCACAAATAGTCCATATTCTCTGTGTGTACTCTTCCTTTTAACAAAAATTTGAAAATAGGTTAATTTCTCTCTGCTACTTTTCCTGTATTTCTCCCAATGCTTAAATATTTGATTATTTTAATCAACACACCACATAATTATGAACCAGATTCAAATGTCATAGTAACTGCTACCAATCTGTCAAATAATTATGCATAAACTTCTGTTTGTAAAAAAGGCAACACCATGAAGAAATCTTCATAATTAAATGGAATTTAATGCACAAACAACTCGTATTAGTACAAAAAAAAAATGACGGAATTTTCAAAGCAAAAAAAAAAAGAATATTAAGTGTCCGAAATCAGTATTTGGTGTAGCCACTATGCGCTGCAATAAGTGCTGCTATATGACGTGGCATGAAGTCAAACAGATTTTGAAAGTTTGCTTGTGAAGGAGAATTCCATATTGCTTGTATGCGCAGCAAAAGCTCGTCTTTTGCAGCTGCAGGATGCGGATCACGAGCGAGACTCCGACCAACCAAATCCCACACGTGCTCAATAGGTGACATATCCGGTGAATAAGCAGACCAAAAACGAAGTTGCATGTGTTGGGCTGAACAGAAATCTCGAACTGTCTTTGCAATATGTGTGCGTGCATTATCCTGCTGAAAGATAGCTCCAGGGATGCCTTAAAAGAAGAAAACGACTTCAGGCTGTAGCATTTCACGGACGTACATGTTGCTATTGAGATTACCCTTATTCGTAGCTTATTGGATCGTCCATGATACGAAATCACACTACAAACCATAACTCTGGGTGTTAGGCCACTATGTCGTTCAATAATGCACTCTGGAAGGCAGCGTTCACCGGCATAGCGCCTAACAGGAATGCGGACATCATGGCCCTACAAATTGAAGCATGATTCATCTGAAAAGATAACTTGGTGTCAACCAGCTTGCCAGGCTCTGTACTCATGAGTTCATTGCAGACTCAGTCGTTGATGATTTGCCATGAGGAGGATCCCGTATAAAGGTACCCTTGCACGCAATCCATGGTGCCACAGACGGCGACGAATTGACGAGGCCGAAATTAGTACACCTGTAACAGTAGACCAACGTGGTGCCAACTGTCTGGAGGAAGCTGTTCGGTCATTCACCGCCATGCGGAGAAGGTGTCGATCGTCGAACACTGACGTCACCTTCCATCATTCACTGCCAGTTTTTCGAGTTGTTTGCTGCTTGTAGGTCCACTGCTTCCAAACTCGCATCACTGTGGAACTGTTCAGCTGCACCCGAGCTGCTATTGCTCGATATGAAAATCCTCCTTCTCGAAGAGCGATAATCCTCCCCCGTCCAAACTCCAAAATTTCTTGGAATTTATCCTTGTTTCGTCGTGGAGGCATACTTAGGTTTCACTAAATGTTCATCAGTAACAAATAATCATTAACTATATTTTCAACGTCCCACTGAAGCCCTCTATTTATACACTTTCAGCGTCAGTTCAGAGGGTGCTGCGCATGCCACGCATGTACGGTGGTTCTGAAACTTTACTATTTTACGTAACATCCTATAATTTATATTTGCTGCAAAGTTATTTTAATTCTAAAGATTCCTTCATCGTGTTGCATTTTTTACAAACAACAGTGTATAGAGTAGTCGCAAAAAGTCCGGAACACACTTATTGTTCTGCTTAATTTTTGTGTTTGACTTATTATTTCATTATGATATTATCCTACCATTTTTAATATTTTTATGGATTCTAATGTATTTTTTCATGCTGATTTTAAATCAACCATTAGATTTTAGATTTTTAATTCCTCAAGTATTCTTTGTAGCTCAGCTACCTAAACTCAAGAATGTGTAGTATGTACAGAATTACGCAAAAGGGAATGACTTAATATAAGTAGTGGATTATTCAAAAATTTTCAAACATGGTATATTTAATATGCGTTTTGAAATTTTCATTATCGCTACATGTTTAAATATCAATATTTTATGGGCTAGACATTTTCTGTAATTGCGGCTCTACATTTTTTTGGCATTAAATGCAGGATTTTACAAGAAATTCTTTCGTGACAATATGGTTGAAAGAAAATATTAAAGCTTCAATTAACTTATGTTTGTTTTGAAGATTTTTTCTTTGAAATATTATAATCAATTTTTTGCTTTATGTTCTCTCTCTCTCTCTCTATCAGTTTAAGATCTGTGGAGACTGTCATGATCAGCTCCTCCTATTCACAGCAATGAATTCAGACTACTACTGGACTACCTTTGCAAGGTGGCATTGAGCATTATATATATTGTCCTTAAAAATTTATAAATAATCTCCAAAAAGATATCTCACTATTGGTAGAATATTATTTTGATTTAATCTGTTCCATTCAGGATATATCTTCCAACAACAGAAGAGACATGCAGCTCCATACAATAACTTTCACCCGGTGCTTTTCTGTGGGCTTTAGATATTCTTTTTATGAGTGCCTTGTCTTAAATGAGCCCTACCTTGCTTACCAGAAACACAAAGTTAATTTTAATCACCAAATATTACTTTTTCCAAGTTTTTAGTAGTCCGCAATGAAGGATCCCTTGTCCATGCCAATCGATTCTTGTTTTGAAATTTTGTCAGTAACGGTTTTGGGTGAGCTTTTTGAAGCCTCCTAATGCAATTTCTCACAGTTCTAAGGTACACATTCCCATTCGTTGTCAAAGTCAATCACTTTTAAAAAAAACTTAGTTGAACTTAGTCAAAGTGAAAACCTGTGTACAATACCCTATCTTCACGTAAAGTTGTTTTTCTGGGTCGTCCAAAGTGCTTCATGTTCGCAAAATAATTTTCTTCAAAATACCTATAACATTCCCACGATAGTACAAAGACCACGAGCTACCTCTGCAGCCATTTTGCGTATAAAATATAAATAAGGAAGGCACATAAAATTTAACTAAAATATTTTCCATCCACACACTTCAAACTGCAACTTTCAATACACTAAATCATGCTCTACATCAGCGATGGCGAACCAATGGCACGCCGCACAATATTTTGGGCACGCAACCAAATAAAATGGTTTGCATTTTAGTTCAAAATATTTCCGTAATTGATTCGGCAATCAAGGAATTTTCAGCGAGATTTTTTCAGTTCAAAGAATTATCGGTAATGCTCAAGTTTATTATGCATCCCGATACGACTTTATTTAATAAACTAAACTTGTCCCAGTTCGATTGATTGGGAATTGAAGAAATTAATATGCAACTAATTGATTTCCAGTCTAGTTCAATATGGATTTAAAAATTTATTGAAACAAGAAAAAGTTGGAATTGATTGAAACAGAAAGATTAACAAGCAATATAAGTAAAAATATCAGTAATGAAATTTTGGGGACATGGAATTCAATTCCAGAGATACAGTTAACTGTTTGAAGAAGCTGTCTCCATTCTACTTGAACTATATTTCCATCTACCTATGACTGCGAGTAATTCTTTTCAGAAATGAATAACATTAAAGACTCGCTTAGAAATAGTGTAAAAGATGACTAATTCAGCATGCATTATGCTAAAAATAACATCTTACAATCCTAATATGTTATTTGTTATCTAATCTACTACATCAGAAGTCCCACTAATGTAACTTTTGTTTGAATTATACATAAAACTAAAATATTTACTACTGCAGAGTGTAAAATGCATTTTTTCGTAGAAAATAAAGAGTTTTGAGTTGTTAAGTTTGATTATTTTCCCAGTTAGCACAAGTCAAAATTACTTGATGGCATGTCTATACCTCATTAAACATTTCTTTAGAAAAAATGGCACGCGGACTTATAAATGTTCGCTATCCCTGCTCTACATTCTGCTTTCAACTCATCATCACAACTGCTAATTCCTTGATTGGAATAATGGAGCAATTCATGTGTTGAAAAACAAATACTTAAGTGATTCAATGACTTTGTGTTTGTCTTATTATTATTTTTTCAAAATATCGGTGAAACAGATTTAGATCACAGATTTAAAATCGGCATAAAGAAATACATCAGAGCCAATATCAATAATTAAAAAAGTACGATAATTTCATGACAAAAAATTAAGTCAAACACAAAAACTAGGCAAAAGAACGAGTATGTTCCGGACTTTTTGACACCACTGTAGAAATATTCACTAACAATAAAAGTGGGAAATCTTAGTGCTCGCATATCATTTTCTAGTTATTAAAATTCAATTGTATATGTTATTAACAAATTCGTAGAATTATGTTGTCTGCTATGGCTTCAGTGGGAAAAAATGTAATTGCATCTGTCATGTGACAGTTTTCATGAATTATGAAAAATTATCTTTTTGTGAAAATGAGCGCATAATTTTTAATTTTGGAGCATAAATTTTAAAATTTCCACCGAAACAAAAAACTAGATTTGTAGATATTAACATAAATTTCTCTTTATTAAATAACTATTATTCATGCCTGGGGTATGTACATTTAGATGTGTCAGCTTAGAATTTTGGAGGGGACTATCTTGTCTTTAAAAGATTAGGGACGATTTATAGCTTTGTATATATACCTACAATATTTAAATCTTCCTTTTCACATTTTTTGAATTTATTATCTAACCCTTCCCCTTGCCACCCTTTAAAATAAAATCTTCATTTTCAATGAGTTCTTATTGCTGCATCAGAAGTAAATTTGTGAAATATTTAAAAGAGTCAATCAATTTTTATTGAATTTTTGTAAAAAATAATTTATAGGGAATATTTTACACTATTTTCCAAAAATTAAAATTATATCAAAATAAAAAAACGCACAGTTTGTCTTCCTTTTAATTAAGATATAAATAAATGTTCATTAAAATACTGAAGGAGGAAAAATACATATGAAATAAAGAGATAATTTACGATGACACTGAAGATTCACCGAGCAGAAGGGCAGATGTACACATTACATTTGTCAAGGTCAAAAGTCCTCACGTTGGCGTGATGTGGAAGTTTGTAGAGGGTGATGCCAGTTCAGATTTTGTCTTCGTCACTCGAGCGAGGTTCAAAAATACGAGGTTCGTCACCATTATCTCTTGTGTTACTGTTCTATAGAATTTGCCAGGAGAAAAAGAAATAGTTAACAATTTTTACAATAGAATGTCGTTAATTCAAACATTAGTCTTTTAATTGGTCAAAAACTATATCTGTTGGATGAATGGTTCCTTTAGTCAAATAATCTTATAGCTACTATCTATGTAATTTGATTTAATACTTGATTTTTCAAAAAACTGCATGTACCTGTATCATTGACCATTTTATTATTTTAAAGCAGAAAAAGGGGATGTTTTAAAATCCCTTGAAAATTTCAAAGTTCTCGTTGAAACAAAAAATATATAAAATGACTAAAGGAACCATTCATCTAATAGATACAGTTTTTTGCCAATTAAAAGACTAATGTTTGAATTAACGACATTCTACTGTAAAAATTGTTAACTATTTCTTTTTCTCCTAGCAAATTCTACAGAACAGTAACACAAGGGATAATGGTGACGAACCTCGTATTTTTGAACCTCGCTCGAGTGACGAAGACAAAATCTGAACTGGCACCACCCTCTACAAACTTCTACATCAGGCCACGTGAGGACTTCGGACCTTGACAAATGTAATGTGTACATCAGCCCTTCTGCTCGGTGAGTCTTCAGTGTCGTCGGAACTCGAACTCATGTCATGCCGCAGTGATTATGATCTGTAGGCTACCGTGGCCAATCAAAATTGCAAGTAAAATGAGACAAAATGTTATTTATCATGAAAGTATATCTATATATTTATATATGTTACCGTTTAAGTGTGAATGTAATTCAGTTATTTCATAGAATAACTAGGTATTTCATAAAAAAACTAGACAAATCAGTTGAAGTATATAATAGATAAACAATTTCATACTTTACCTATTTGTTCTATGAAATAACTAGGTTTTCCATGAAATAACTAAGAATAGACCGTTAAAGTGAAAAATAATCAATTTCAAAGATGTTTTATAAATTAATTGATCATAAAAAGCTAAAATCTCTTGAAAAATACATTTTATCCCTTTTATGGATGAACAATTGATAAATAATAAGGAAAAGTGGAGATGTGATATAATTTATTATATTGCTCATATTGCTATTAGTTGAACAGAAAAGAGGAAAAAAGAATACGTGTGTTACAAAAATAGATTATATTTAAATATTATCAACAAAAATACATGCTGGGAAGAAAAACTGTTGTTTCATGAAATCATTGTGAAAAATTTTCAAAACAAAAATGTAAGAGAACTGTTAGACATTTAAAAAGTAAAACCATTCGAAATATTTTTCGGATCCAAATTTTTATGATCTCCTTGTGTTATTTTTCTAATCCCGTTCCATGATCTCAATGAAAGTAAACAAACCGATTCGAACCCGATCTTTTTGCAAGTTTCGTGATTTGTGGTTGGCAGCAACTGCAATGCAAATCGAGCGACTATTTAAACTCGGCTCGTGTTAGTTTTTCAGGCTGGGAGGAGAAAAAGAAATATAAGAAGTGTGCGAGTGTTTTAGCTCTTAGAGGAAGAGAGCGGCTGGTTGGCAATGCAACTGTATGTTGCATCACCATTTTAAGATTATAAATTCGTTTTCAATATTAGACTGTAAGAAGACGGTTCGAATCGGATGTCTGGTAATGTTGATTTTTGAACTAAGATTTTATTAGTCAACTTATTGTTTTTTTTATCGCTCCAGTAACGAGCACATTGACTTTATCCTTTATTATTACTAAAAGCCATTTTTAAGAAACTGCTTTCATCTTCATGCCTCCTCGACACAAAAATTTCACTGCTTGCTTTGCCAAAATTTGAGTTTACCAGTAAGTGTAACAAGAACATTAAT
Organism: Trichonephila clavipes; assembly: GCA_019973935.1. Classification (NCBI taxonomy): domain Eukaryota; kingdom Metazoa; phylum Arthropoda; class Arachnida; order Araneae; family Nephilidae; genus Trichonephila; species Trichonephila clavipes. Next base: position 719,117 of record BMAU01017169.1, on the reverse strand, counting down.
TAAAATTTTATGAGATACCTTTATTTTACTTTTAATTATTTATAAGAGCAAGGATTGCTGTGATGACACTTTGGATTGAACTGCTTATTATTTTTGAAACAAGCACAATGTTTAGTATTGTACATTTTTTTTTACACGAGCACTTTTTAATTCCTTGTCCAGTAACCCAACTTTAAGCTGTTGCAACTGATCGAAGCGTTGTGTCAATATTTGGAACTTCTTCCTTGGAAATTAATTCTCGCTGACATATACTGAACTGATATCTAGAGTATAATTGTTTCATTCCGCCCAATTGGATAAATTATTCCCAAAGCAGCTAGAACTTGTTCAAATAACTTTTGAGTGTCATATTTCATACTTTAACGATCAAGTAGTCGTTATTCTATAGAATACCTAGTTAAATCATATAGTTCAATAATTTTATATACTTTAACCGACTGATCTAGTTATTTCATGAAATACCTTGTTATTCTATGAAATAACGGATTACAATAATAACGGATTACAAATAACGGTCACATATATAATTAAAAAAAGGAAGAAACTCATATTACATTCATTCAATTTCCTATCACTTAAACAGCAAAATATATTTAGAAACTATCCTTTACTTCCAGAAAATACGTATTTCAAACTTACCCATCTCAATCCAAATCCTTACAATCTATCCAACCGGACGCGTTTAATTTCATTACCAACACTCCAACCCACTTGTAACCGACAGACCATTGTCAAATTCCCAAAGTATGCAAGATTTATCAAAGTTGTATCAACTCAAGTATACCATCCCTGCGCGATCTACAAACTGTGCTAAGCCCATTTCAGAAAATAATTCATGACAGTCCATCTAAAGGGTGCCCGCAAAAGACTCGCGTTTCTATTGAGCTAACGGTCCAGTGACAACGCAGCCTCGTGTATCACTGCTTGTGTTAACGTTACAATGAAACCTAATACCCGGTAATAAATGAATATACATTTGTCTCTAGAGCCAACACGGTCGCGTCGGCAGCGAGCATTAATAAATGGCTCCAATTACTTACGAACTAAATTAAATTGCGTTATTCATTTATTAACAACTCAATTGACACGATAAATATTCCATGGGGAGGAATTCACGAGTTATGTTACAGATATATATGTATATAAGCCCCCACAATTCAGCGAGCGATATTGTATGGTTATATTGTGATCTACAAATATGTTGGCGTTAGAATATGAATCTATGTAGTTAACCTCATCGTCTATTGATGACTTAAAACTGCGGGTGTGTTTTAAAGGAATTTTCAATCAAACAGAAGCAAACAGCCCGGGGAATATTGCCGATTTTTTTTTCTGAATATAATCATAACTTTGTGAATATATATAGGATTTGCTTTGTAACAGTAAGGGATAAAATAACATCTGTGATAAATTAAAATGTAATACAATAGAGTAAATGCGTTTAACGCGAAAACACTTTAGACGAAATATCGGTTATTACAACGGACCGACAAACTACTATGTATTTTCATGCATTTTTTCTCTTAACACGAAACGTAAAATCGCTCAATACAAGAAGATTTCCCTTCTGAAGGAGGATATTAAAACTGAGCCGACATTTAATGAAATGTTTGGAGAAGCTTTTGTATTATTGGACTGGAAGAATTCATTGCACTAGAGGATGTTAATGTGTGTACAGCCTCAATTATGGCAGACAAAGATATTGTGGAGTTTGCTTAAAGCTCAAAAAACATTACTGATGCAGTTCCTGTTCCCACGTCATCGGAAATGAGCAACGTCATGAAAAGTATACACACTTATACACACACTTCAATGGTGAAATGAATAACAAATAGACGACGTCGAACAATTTGTTGGCAATTTGATGCTAAGAAAAATAATTCAAAGAACAATATCAGAATATTTCTAAGGAAATTGCGAAAATTTTGTATTAAATTTCATTAAGTTCTTGCTAATTTCTTTCTTTCATTGATTTTTCAATTCCTACTATTAGGTCACATACTCTCTCTATATATATTTATTTAATTATTTATCTTGGTAGAATTTTCATTCCATAATAAAATACATTTTAAAGCGCTCAATTGAGCTGAAATTTCATATACATGGTTATTTTGGATGACAATACAATAATGTAGGAATGGATGTGCACATATCGTATCCCTCCTATATTCATTAATGACGTAATGCCAAGAGAGCGCCACCTATCTGACAAGGCGGTTCGAGGATAACGAGTAAACCAGACTGGAATAGAACGATTGCGAGAGAGACGACCGAGGGGGACGACCGAGAGAAGCGACGGCGATGAGACGATGACGAGGGCGCTAGAACGAAACGCCTCGTGGAATCCAACGATCTAATGATGTTTCGATTACTTTTTACTAACTTTTAGCCCTCCCTTGTAAATAATTCCCCTTAATAAATGTATATTTAACTCAATCTGGCCGTTGTCACTCTCTATATGGAGGCTCGGCCTTTCCCTTAACTTAAAATCCCCTAGAAAACCGAAGTAAAAGGACGATGACGATGCAAGATAAGTGAATTTATTCAATGTGTTCTTCAATGTGTGTTGGACGATTTTATTCAAATTCAAGTGCATTTATTCTTCAAAGCGTTTTTCAACGTGTGTTTGACGATTTCATTCAATTTCAAGTGTTGTGTGAAAATTCACGATTGTGAAGATTTATTCGATAATTTTGCCGACACATCAAGATTTTCTTCAACACTATTATACATTCATGAAAGTTAATATTCAACAATCAAGACGTTGTATGCAAAAGTTTACCGTGAGTTTTTATTTCCATTGTTTTTTACAAACTCTCAGTGATTGTGAAAATATATTTTGAAACTGCTAATGTGACTGTGATACGATATATATTTTTTAACTTGTACAACTGCTACTAGTGACATTTTATTTTAGACTTTAATCTTTTCATAGCGTATTAATTTTTTTTTCTGTGTTGAAATATTTTACTCATATATCATTTTAAGTGATCTGCAAATATTTGTATATTTTACGTATTTTGGTTCAATTTAAGTGATTTATTATGTCTTACTTAACACTGAATGATATCCCAGTTATCGCGCAAGCTTTTGAAATTTGGCAATACGCAAAATGTAAAATTATTGTATTCTGTTGTTTTTAACGATCACCCATTCAGTAGGACCTCTAGAGAACAATTGCGAAAGTTTACGGGTTTCGCACAAGATTTTGATATTGAAGACTACTCCGCCGTTATTTTAAAAAATTTAACCTACCCGATTTAATCTGTTTAGCTAATTTTTACAACTAGAAACAAATGGAACTGCCGAAGAACTTTGTAATAATATTTTGTTTTCACTAGCTGATTTATCCGCTTTTCATAATAAATTAAATACACGAGATGTAGAAGAATGCCCCCGCGGGATGCAGAGAATTCCTTTGCTTCCCCCACTTTCTACAGACGGGAAATCGGCTGACGCACTTAACCAAATTAATGAGTCAGCTGTTCCTCTATTTCGAAAAACGATTTATCGTGGCTTTTTGTTAAAGATTTACTTCTAACTCTTCGTTCTTTCAGTGCAGATGACTCATACTCAATTGAACATTTTTTTTTTTTTTTTTTTCTGATGTAGAAGAAAATTTAACGTTTTGCCCAATAACCGAACAACAAAAAATTGTTTTTGTAAAACGGCTTTTGACAGGAACTGCAAAATTATTTATTCAATCTCAGCGTGGTATAAACTCTTTACAGTTGTATAAAAACATTACTTATTCAGGGAATTCGGAAAAAATTAAATCAAGCTCAATTGCATAAGGAATTACAACATAGAAAAATGCGGCCTAATGAAACGGTATTCCAATATTTAGTCGCTATTCGGGAATTAGCGAATCGAGGTCAAGGGTTTCTCGACGAAACTTCAATTATGGAATATTGTATTAATGGAATCCCGATTCTCCTTCAAATAAGCTAATATTATATGGATGTACAACAATTCAGGAATTTAAAGAAAAATTAGGAATTTATGACAAAATATTTCAAAATAAAAGCAAAAATCACTCTTATGATACGTCGCGTAGTCAAACTTTAGTAGCCAACGCCGTGATGTTGAAAGTACACTTCATAAACATCGAAATGATAGATATCAAAATTCAATGCACCAAAGCCTAATTCAAAATTTGAGAATAAAAATTTCAGAGATAGAATCACGTAACTTGTTTTAATTGTTCGGGATCCGGTCATATTTCTAAATTTTGCCCAGATAAACATCGTGGTCCAAAGTGTATATTATGCGAAAATTTTGGCCATAAATCTGATGCTTGTCCTCAAAAAAATATCCCTTCTTCTAATAATGTTGATGAAATTACCCCATTAACTACTATGTGTAAAGAAGTTAAAATTTTATCTAAAAAATATTATCTTTAGTTGATACCGGAAGTCAAGTAACCTTAATGAAAGAAAGTGTATGGAATCAATTAGGCTCCCCTTCTTTAATAAATAGTGGTAATATACTAACTGGATTTGGCCTTTCAAAAACTCATGTAATTGGTTCGTTCAACTCAACTGTTTCAATTGACAACCAAGACTTTCCTGTTAAAATTAATGTTGTCCCCAACCACTCAATGAACTTTGATATTATTATTGGTTGTAATCTAATTAAACAAGCTAATTTGACTATCACCCCTGATAGTGTTATGTTTTCTAAGCTACAAATCGAAGTATCCGACGCTTCTCCACAACCATTTGTTTTCGCAATTACTGACGACATTCCTAAATTTGATATTGGCCCTGAAATTCCAAAACAAACTCGTAATGATGTTGAGGCATTACTCGTATGTTATAGGCCGAATAAAATTAAAACGACGGATATTGAGTTAAGCATTACCGTGACGGACGACAAACCAATTTATCATTCTCCAAGACGGTTACCTTTTACTGAACGTGATATAGTAGATAAACAAATAGATGAATGGATACAAAATGGTGTTATTGAACCATGTTCATCTGCTTATGCTAGCCAAGTCCTAGTAGTCCGCAAAAAAGACGGCAGTCCACGAGTCTGCATTGATTTTCGAAAATTAAATCGTGTGTTAGTTAAGGATCACTATCCTCTGCCCCTCATTGAGGATATTTTAGATAAACTTCAGGATACTAGAGTTTTCAGTACCATTGATTTACGTAATGGTTTTTCCATGTGCCTGTTAACAAACAGAGTCGCCCATATACCTCCTTTGTAACACAAAATGGTCAATTTCAGTTCCTTAAAATGCCTTTCGGACTCTCTACATGCCCTTCAACGTTTCAACGTTTTATCAATACAGTTTTTCGTGACTTAGTTGTTCAAGGAATTGTTCTCCCTTACATGGATGATATAGTTATCCTTGCTAAAAATGAATCTGAGGCTATTGAGAGACTCAAAAAGTTCTTCAAGTGTCCAGTGATTACGGATTGGAAATAAATTTTGATAAATGTCAATTTCTGCATAGGAAAATTGAATTTTTAGGCCATATTATTGAAAATAATAAACTTTTTCCTTCCCCTTCTAAAACTAAATCAGTTGTCAATTACCCCCGAACCAAAAACAACTAAAGAAGTTCAACGTTTTTTAGGTCTCACTGGATATTTTCGTAAATTTATCCCTGCTTATTCTGTAATTGCTAAGCCACTTAGTGATCTTTTTACGTAAAGATACTCCTTTCAATTTTGATGTAAAACAAAAGCTTCCTTGACGAGTTAAAAACGTTTGCTCTGTCAGAAACCTGTCTTAGGTATATATCGACAAAATTGTGAAACCGAAAAATACATACTGATGCATCAATCGACGGACTTGCTGCTGTTTTATTACAAAGATTCCCCGATGATAATTCCTTACATCCTATATATTACATGTCTAGAAAAACGTCCGAAACGGGAGAGAAAATATACCAGCTACGAACTCGAAGTTTTAGCAATCATAGAAGCTCTCAAAAATTTAAAGTGTACATTTTAGGAATGCCTTTCAAAATAATTACTGATTGTAATGCATTTACAAAAACTATGAGTAAGAAAGATCTAAACACACGAATCGCGCGTTGGGCCCTGAATTTACAAGATTATGATTACACCATTTTACATCGCTCTGGTTCACAAATAGCCCATGTCGACGCTTTAAGTAGAATACAGGTTTTAACAAACCAGTGTAATGATTCTATTGTGCATAGGATAAAAGAATCTCAAGAGCTGGACCCACACATTCTTTCCATAAAAAAGCTATTCTTCAAAATGGTCCATATGATAACTACTGTATTAAAAATAATGTGCTATATAAATTTATTGACGGTGCCGAAGTCCTTGTTATTCCCGACGAGATGCAGCATCACTTTATCAAAAATGCTCACGACAAAGGACATTTTTCAGTTAAAAGAACTCTAGAACATATAAAAAAAAATAAATATTTTATACCGCAACTTCAATCCAAAATTGAAAAATATATTTCTAATTGTGTAACATGTATATTGAAAAATAAAAGTCTGGTAAACAAGAAGGATTTCTCCATCCTCTTGTCAAAGATGATATACCACTAAATACATACCATATCGATCATCTTGGTCCTTTAGCAACTTCAAGTAAAAACTACAAATTCATTTTAGCTGTCATTGACTCTTTCACTAAATTTGTTTGGTTATACCCCACAAAACTACATCTACTTCTGAGGTAATAAAAAAATTAGACATTCAAAAAACTACATTTGGAAATCCTCGTTTTCTTATCACTGATCGTGGAACTACTTTCACTTCTGACGAATTCACGCACTTATTGTTCGAACAAAAAATTACACTTCACCATATTACTACAGGTTTGCCACGCGCTAATGGTCAAGTAGAACGCATTAATCGAACAATTATTCCTGTCTTATCTAAGATGTCAGAAGACGATCCACGAAATGGTTCAAACATGTTCCTTCACTACAAAGAAGTCTTAAACTCAACATTCCAACGAAGCATTAACACCAACTCTCCTTTTGAATTACTCTTTGGAACACAAATCAATAACAAGACTGATTTGCGCATTCAACAATTAATCGACGAACAACTACAACTCGAATTTAATGAAAACAGAGAACTCCTACGTAAAGCGGCAAAAACGCAAATACTTAAAGTGCAAAATGAAAACAAAAAGTCTTATAATCTTCGACGAAAATCTCCTTATTTATACAGTGTTAAGGACTTAGTTGCTATTAAAAAACGCAACAAGGACCTGGACAAAAACTCTGCAATAAATTTATCGGTCCATATAAAATAACACAAGTAAAACCTAACGATACCTACAACGTTGAAAATGTGGAAATTTTGATGGCCCAACCAAAACAAGTACTTGTGCCGAATACTTGAAACCATGGCCTAACAAATGAATGTTACATTACGAACGCAAACTTTTACTTTAACATTTTTTTTTCGACATTATCACCATACTCAAGATTGCTTTGTATTGTTTGTCTTCTTTCCATCTGTATATCTATTTTTTTATTCTTTATTATTAGTTTTGATTTTCTGATACATCTTTGTCTGTTTTAATAATTGTTTTATTTGTAAGTTTACTTCCTCTAGCTTTTCAGTTTTATTTCATGAAATTTTGAAATACACTGTATTTTACATGCGAGGACGCATGCTTGGTCATGATGGCCGATGTAGGAATGGATGTGCACATATCGTATCCCTCCTATATTCATTAATGACGTAATGCCAAGAGAGCGCCACCTATCTGACAAGGCGGTTCGAGGATAACGAGTAAACCGGACTGGAATAGAACGATTGCGAGAGAGACGACCGAGGGAGACGACCGAGAGAAGCGACGGCGATGAGACGATGACGAGGGCGCTGGAACGAAACGCCTCGTGGAATCCAACGATCTAATGATGTTTCGATTACTTTTTACTAACTTTTAGCCCTCCCTTGTAAATAATTCCCCTTAATAAATGTATATTTAACTCAATCTGGCCGTTGTCACTCTCTATAATAATTTAATTTTAATTCATAAAAATTAATTGATTAAAACTAATTATTTAAAGAATTACAAAGACAGCGGTGTTGGTATCATTTTTTGAGACTTAACGACACTTTTGGCGACGTGTCAGAACTTGTGAAAAGGTTTTTTTCCTTACGTTTTAGAGCATTCAGTTGAACGGAAATCTTATATACACGATAGTTTTTGATGACAACACTTTAATGATAATTAATAGATATTAATTACCACTTAATGTTGAGATTCTGTCATATGTATATACATATTTATATTAATTGTAACTGTTTAATAAAAAGTAGCTAAAATAAAATTTTTCTTTGTTGATCTAAGAAGGAATTGACTTAAATTTTTTTTTTATATTACTTGTGTGTGTGTTATTAAATACTGAAATATATGTCTCTCTCTCTCTCTCTCTCTCTCTCTCTATATATATATATATATATATATATATATATATATGGGGGGGGAACATAACCCAATAAACTTAATTTTGTTGAATATATGTTCATTTTACAATACTCCTTAACATGAAAAAAAATTTGTCCCCTGAGTTTCGTGTTAAGCGATTTACACTGTATTTAATTATCATGTGTGCGTGGATTCTGAAGTAAATAAAGAGAACAACAAATGCTTGGAATAGGGCCTTTATGAAGATTAAAATTGTAACGGACGTTTTTCTGGAATTGAATTTAAACTGCAATTTTTTTCAACGTTTTTCTTTTTTTTTTTTCCTTTCCTTTAAGAAAATGTAATACTAAAGAATTTGTACATCTAATATTTTTTTACCGAATTTGCACCTAATATTTTCCCCCTTGTAACTATTTACTATGTGTACTCACATCGCAATAAATATTAGAGTACTAAAAGGCCTGTTTCATTTTAACAAAATTTACTTATTGACTTTTATCATAAGCAAAAGCTGAAATTTCCAAGCTTCATTCTCCTTGTGGCAGTATAAATGCGTTTTTTTTTCATTTTTTTCCATGTATCTATATACGATAGAATATCTTTTCACTTACATAAGCTTTGAAGTTGAGATAAAAAATTTTCGATCCAACCTGATCTACAATACTATGTTTATCCTGCCTATATTTTTAGATGCAGAGTAAGAGTCACATGAAAAAAATACAATAGAACGTCACAAAACACTTATAAAAAGTGAAACCCAAATTAAGAAACCTACTTTTTTTAATCGTTACCTGTTAATTAATATTAAAGTTATTAGCGAATTTATACTAAATTCCTATTAAAGCAGCTACCTAAATGCCAAATATAAAAAAATGGCTGAATGGGAATTAGTTTTGCACTGAAGTGTTACTGAAGACAGGACCTTAAGCTAAATATCACACTCTCAACCTCCACCCTATTTGTATATATTAAGTTGGTCAATTTTCCTCCTTTAGGGAGGACACTCCCTCTTTTTTGTGTCCTATACTTCCTCGAAAAGTGTCCTTCTAGTTGTCCTCCTTTCCAATATTTTAAAACCAACCTGTTAATCTCTGTATTCAGAGATGCCAGGCCGAACTATTACACGTCATGTGCCGTTGCAGTCAACACCTCCCAGAAAGCTGAATTGAGTTTTTACCGAAGGAAATGACTGATATTAAAACCAATGGCAATTGTCTGTTTGAAGAAACTAGAAGACCGAATACATTTTTAAATTCTGACAAATTAAAACAATGGGAAAATCAAATCAATCCATTATTGAAAATGATAAAAGATGGGTTGAAATATTTAACTATTCAAAAATGAACACATTCTATATGAAATTTTAGTTATTCTAGTTGAATTTCGCTTGCACTGTCCTAAAACTAGTGCAGCAGTTGAAAGATCTTTTTCAATTGGTAATGACTTTTGGACAAGTGAATTATCAAGATTGATTGTTGATATCTTGGCTGAAGCACTTACCTTATTTTTGTTCTGAAATTTCCGATATATTAGAAAGTGATATATTGACAAAAAAATGTATTCAATGAAAAAATATTCATTTATATAAAAATTAAAAGAGTTCAAGAATAATTGGTATTTTTTTGTTTGAATTAATACAATGTTTCATATATTTACGATGTAATTTTTTCTTAAATGTTTCACCTCCTTTTCAAAGTAAAATAAATTGGTCCCCTTATAAATATAAGTGCTACTCTATTCCCTTCTTTATATATATGATTAAATGCACATTAAATCTGTGAAGGCTCAAAGTCCTAATGTTGGCGTAATGGGAAATTTTGGAAAGTGTAAACCCATATCAAATGTGATTCTCGTCATTTAAACGTGGTACAAAGTTACGAGATATATCGTCAAAAGCCCTCGTGTTGCTTTTAAGCGTGACATTAATGAGCAATCAACCAATTAATCAACCAAATTTCAGGATCTTGAGATTCAGGTTGAATTTACAACATCTCGTTCCTTATTCCACGAGAGGTCTATCGTGGAATTAGGTATCGAACGTGTACTGTCCTATAAAAAATATAATTCTATTATCAAACTGTGGGATATCTTTCTTACTTCGTAGTCACCAAATTAATTATCTGCGATAAATATAATATTCGAAGGTAATTTGAAGCAAAAATAATGTTGATATTGACAATCACGAAATCGACTGAAAATATTGGATCCCAATATATTAAACCTAACAAGAAATGGAATAGATATCAACATTTTGCATAGTAACGTTGAACTTTATAAAAGTATTAACAACACACTAATTACCCTTGTTAACATATTGGTATGAAAGCTTCATTGAAATTAACCCAACCTCATTACCATGTAAAAGGGAAAGAAAACAAGCTGCTTTATATCTTCAGCGATTTTCTATGAAACTGAAACTATGGAGGAAAAATTTCTTTAATGTATTAAAATGCATTAAGGATAATTTATTTCCTGTTTTATGAAATAACTTCTCTACACTGGAGATTTACGTATTTTATTTGTGCTTAAGAATTCAGAAAGATAAAATCTGCATAAGAATAATTGCCTTTTACATTCTACTCGGGCTTGTCTTTAATTTAATAAAATCATCATTAAATGCTTTTTAACTACGCTATTCATTAATTTAAATAAAATATGTTATAAGCAAATTCATTTTGAAAAAACTGTAACGCAAAACTCCCTAAATAGTTTAAATTTAATTTTTAAATGAATAAAAAAAATAGCAGTCGTGGGACTGCCGATAGAAGTGAAAACGGAACTATTAAGTTGAGAGTAATTAAAACTATATGCAAAAATTATATGAAATTTTTTATGTTTTATTTATTAGTTACATATGATGGGTTAAACAAATCATGAACAAAATATAAATACAAAGTGGTTGAAAAAATAATTAATATACAATTATCTTAATTATACATAGTATTTATATTTACACGAATTTCAATGAATTCAAGTTTGAACATTATTTTCATTATTTACATCATTGTCATCATTAATTTCGACAATACTTAGATTATCTGTTCGTTCAATCATTTCATTGTATTCTAAAAAAGATACAATAGGTTTATGGTAACTGAAATTAAAAATAAAAATGTTTGATTGAAATTTATCTAAATATCGTATAAAAACAGCATCGATAGTCGTTTTATACTTTGTTGTACTGACTTTTCCATCATTAGACATAGTCAAACCTAATGTTTCATTCAAAATTCAATTAATGATAAATTTTTGTCATCTGCGAAGTTAATATTAAAGTCTCCGCTTAATATCATAGGTATGTCGTCAAATTTTTCGCCAAATCTTTTTCGAGTAATTCAGAACCTTCTTTTGTGTAAATCATTAAATTTTCGAATAAAAATTGTTCTATCTGTTGACATCTTCAAGTTTTTTTCTCGTGGGATTAAGGATCTAAACAAGTATAAAAAATAGAAATTTAGAGATTTTAATTATGTTACAATATTTTTTCTAATAGTGAAATTAAATTATATAAGTTCATAAATAATTATTTGGCAAAAAAATAACAAAGCACGTATTTTATATCTAACAAATTACACAAACAAACAATAACTTCGTAAAATTGAATTTTACAATAAATGAACATATTTCATAAAATCTAAAATTATTATAACATTTTTTTAATTTTCCAATTTTAAAATCCACGAAAAAATATTATCAAATAACTAGAAATCTATTTTAACCACGCTAGTAAGATAAGTCTTATACCGTAATAATACTCATTTCATGATGAAGAGGTTAAATGTTAAAAACATAATTAAAAAGAATAATGCTAAATTTTAAATACAAATATTCGTACAAATATTAAAAATGTTTAAAAATATATTCGTTGTTTTCATTATTCATTTATCTGTATAAAAATATTAATATGTTTCATACTCACTTTTATACTGAAGTCAATGAATTTAAATTCAATAAATAAACAGTCATCCTTCAATTAAATAATTACAATAATAGTCAAATTAAAAATTCACTTAAATAAACAAAATCCAGTACACACAAGTTGAACTTCCCACGTGGTCAATTTAACTTTACTTATGTATATAACTACACTCTAATACTTAATGTACAACGCGTCACATTTACAATTACAGATGTACTGCTACTATAACGTATTGGTGACGTGACTCACAAAATTATACTTATCCAAAAAGCGTCCAACGCGCACATAATACAGTCAGAAATAGTCGATGTATTAGTGTATACGTGTACACAGGCTACTGCGCGTGCGCTAGTCTGGAGATCATTAGCATGTCGGTGACGCGAACCGAGGATTTTACCCTCTACCAAAACGCTCAACGCGCGTAAAGAAGTTTTCACTTCAAAAATAGTTAATTTTGTTCTTTGAAGATTATTTATTGCATTTATGAAAAAAAAACACACACACAGATTTATGCCAGTACATTATTTTCATCTTGTTATGAGAAAATGTGTTATGTTTAAATTATTTGAAATAGAAATGATTCTCTCTATACTATGTTTCGGGGGGGAGAAGGAAAAAGGTTATTATTACATTCAGACTTGTAGTGAAAAGAAATTTAAAATCCATTATTAAAATTTATTCACTTGCTTACTGAAACCTTATATTTATGCTGAAACTGATCTTCTTACAATAAAATTATTTCATATAGTTTCCAAAAAATAATATTTGTAAGAGAAAAATTTGCTCATGATCTTATTCTGTATAAATTTGTGTATATAAAATGTATTTAGAATTACACAATCCTGGGGAAAAGTATGAGACATTTGTATTTTAAATGCAAAGCTTTTGTATTTAAAATATGCGTAGTAGACACAAGTTTTTTTTAAAAGGCACATATTGTAGTTACAAGTTGTATTAAGTTTAAAGTGTGCATATAGAAGATACAAGTTGCATTAAGTTTATAAGGTGCATATAGTAGATACAAGTTGAGTTTTTATTTAATTTAACTAATATTTTTCTATATAATTAATTTGTTCTGTATCTTTTGTATTCATTTGATTTCCAAATTGTTCAATTTTTCATAATTAAATCTAAAATAACTTCATTCACTATTTTACTGATCAGTTTTTTCAATTCCTACATTTTCTATATATTTATTTATTTATATATTTACCTTGTTCACAAAATTTAAATCGTTAATAAAACACTTTCTATTCATCCAATCAAGTTTAAATAATTTTTTTAAACTTGTAGTGGATGACACTTGATGTTAATACAGTTTTTAAAATAATAATCAGTTAATTAAATTAAATTAAATTAATCATTAGTTTTTGACGCTAACTTAGATTCGTCTCGATTGTTGTAACAATGGAACTGTTAAAACAAAGTTGGCGTCGAAAAGCTGTTTTTCAGCCAAACCAGGTGTGCATTGTTACAATAATGCAGACAAATCATGCTCTTTTTTTGATTCTTAATATTATATACACTTTCTCCCTATATATATATATATGTATACATTTATACATATATCCTTTTACAATGTTTAATCGTTAATAAAATACTTTTAATTTAACCATTCAAAGTAGGAATTGACTTATTTTTTTTATTTATTACTTGTTTCTTTAATACTGAATCATCATCATTATATCAGGCAACTTATGTACCTTTAATTGAATTAGTAATAAATTAGTTAAAAAATTTTATCAGAAGTCTTTCGTATCTGACACTAATTTCACAACATTTAAAGTTTTTATTATAATGTTTGATCAATATATATTGTTTGCAATCATTATTAAATTACATAAGCGATTTAATTTTGCATTTGGTATTGTCGTATTTTAAAAAAAATGTAAAATACTCTTTAAAAAAAAACTTTAAAAAATGTTTGTTTTTATATTTTAAACTATTGAAAAAGGAAATACTACAGTATATTCAACGGTATACAAATCAAATCTTGTCAACAGTTGTTTTTAAGATTTGAAAAGAAGTTTGTCGTGGCCTATCGGTCAATTTTGGATTTGAATGCACAGAAGTAAAAGACATTTCAGTAAAATCAACACCTTTATTTGACCAAACTACTATCAGAAGATTGTTTAAGCGAAGGGAGTGTGGTCTCCCCTTAATTACTAACCTAAATATTAAAAATAATTTCTTAAGTACTTAACTGTGATAACTAATTCTGCAGTACTGACGATCTTTCTCCGAAGAAATCTCGGCTCTCCGTAATGAATCTCCGATGGTTTAAAATATTATAACTCTATCTTTAGTGTCAGGCTGACGACAATCACAACTACCTTTCGCTCTCTTCGCTTGACTTTAAACCTTTATCTACCGCATTATGATTTACTGCAGTTTTTTTCATGCAATATCTTTTTTTAATCACTGCATTGAAAACTAAGGGATATACATAAACAAAATACTCAACTTTGGGAAATTTAATCCGTTAGAGCTAATTACTTAATTAAAGGTATTCAATTGCAGAACTAATTATATACACTGTTTTCTGTTTACTTAAAATAAATAGTCAAATCGTTTTCTAAGGTCTTCATTAACATACAAAAACATAAGACATTTAAATTTTGACATTAACTATTTTTTCGGGACAAAAATGACAATCTTCGCAATCCGCTCAAAAGGCCGTCAGCTGAAAACGCAATTTCTGCTATAAGACTATTTACCTTCTCCACTAAAATACTCACCATAGAACTCGCGTAGCCATATATCTTGGAAGAGTGAATTTAAAAGATTTTTTTTTCTTCTAAGTATCGTCAGAGTATTCGTAAAAATGGTTATTCGATATCATTTTAAAGTGAGTGGTCTAAGTACCGTCGGAAGATAAAAGGTTAAATAGCAACTTATAATTACTTAGATAAGGGTTCCTACACGGTAGGTGATTTAATAATCCTATAACAGTTTTGAAGAAATTCCCTAGAAGATTAATGAAGGATTTGGGTAGGGCCCACTACAAGTTAAGATGACGTATGCATATGTATGTATTTTCATTTTAAAATAATAGTTACATTTAATGAAAACAAAAAGGCATTTTTTAAAATATATTAAATTAATCCTCGATTTTCTTCAAAGTTAAATTTTTATGATCTCTTAAGCCATTTTTCTCTTTTTCTTCCACTCAACAATTTTTTTTTCATGATTACTTTTTATTTTGACATAATTCATTTATTATTGTTTTAGATCCATTTTCTCTCGATAAAAAAAAAGTTTTTTTCAAGAAGAATAGAAAAGTAAGCTGTTTCTCAACAAATTTATATTTACATGGAAAAATGTCTCTTTAAAACAATTAGCATAAATTCTGCACTAAACAGAAATAGAAAATTTAGATTAAAAAAATTCTTTAAAAAAAATTAGTTCAGCAGAAACAAAAGGGGAAAAAAGTATTCAGATGAAGTTCCAAAACATAAAAGATATCTATACTAAAACCTCATTTCAATAATATACCCACAGAAACTCAAAACCAACTTTATAAATCCATAAATGCGGATTCTCATTTCACCAGAAATGAATATTACCCTTTTCCCCAGTCGCAATTAACTCATCCGAAATGATGCAGACATTACATGCCTCAAAACTTCCTTCCTTTATACCTAAATGGACAACCATAAACCCCAATCAAGCAACTCTTAAGTCCTCGACAGTTAGCATCGACTGCAAAGTTTGGCTACTTACGCAGGTGGTGAATCGATCTCGCAAATGAAGAAAAATTCCTAAGCGACAAAACCCATTAACCAATTGATCGCGCTCTGTGTGCTCGATCGACAACTACCTCTCAAGAACTTTCTTAGGAGCACCTCCTCCTCCACCTCAAGAACTTTCCGTGAAGGAGCGAGATTTGTTGTGCATCTATTGGGAGGGTTTTATAACTGAGACAGGGGAAATCTACAATGGTCTGGAAAGGACCATTACCAGTTCTCTGGAAAGAGGAGATAAAGACGGATACAGCCCTGTTGTTCGCAATAAACTCAATGTTCGCAGTGTATGCAAGAGTTTGGATGCTGCGGAAATAAAGCGCAAGGGTGTATTGTTGGGTGTTTATATTTTATTTATTGTATATAAGGGCGATATCAGTACAAAAAAGGCTTATAAGTGTATAAAGAAAAAAGGAGCATTTCCTTATATAAAAGTGAATCTTTACAATCTTTGATATAAAAGAGGCTTACTAACAAGTTTGTTTTAAAGTATCCGACTACGTTCGGAACCGTGATTTTTAAAAAGCGCATAAATAGATAATTTTCATGATACTTAGTGTCTCTTAGATTAGAATATATGTATAAAATTGTTTTAAGGACATTTTGACAAAAAAAATCATTTTAATACAATATTGTGGCAAAAAAATAACTTAGAATAACCTTTTTTAAAGTTCTCCTTTTTTAAAAAATGCTTCTAAAATAATAATATTTTGCGTATATAAATTAAAGACTTCTCCAGAGAGTCTGAATTAATTTTTTTTGAAAAGTTCACATTATTTTCACAGTTACAACCAATTGAAATAGTGATCGGTGTTTTTTTCTTAAAATTTCTCCCCTCTGTTGTCGTAAAACACATGGATAAACCCACTTCTAAGTTATACATTTCAAAAATTCTAGTTGAGCCTTTGTACAGAGGTCTGAGCTATATACAGGAAAAATATGTGAATAGTAGAAGCATTTTTCCCAAAAGAAGAGTATTTTAAAAATTGGTCATTCTACGTTCATTTTTTTTGTCAAAATATTATACTTAAATATTTATTTTATTGTAATAATATTTTTAAAACAAGTTTATATACATATTTTAATCTAAGTGACACTAAATATTGTCCATTTATACCCTCTTGCAAAATCACGGTTCCGAACGTAGTTGGGTAACTTAATTTATTCGTACAACATTTTCTTATAGAAACTAATCAAATAAATGACTGACAAAATTTCCAGTAATGATACACTTTAAAGTAAATTCGTTTATTTTTACCGTAAAATCCGGCGTATAACGCGCACTTTCAACACACACACAAAAAAATGATTGAAATTTACTGGTGCGTTTCATACGTATCGTGTATAAAAATGAGATTCTTAAAAAAATTCGAGCATAGAAAAAAATTAGACCTACATATATCGAAATGCTACATTCATTATGAACAATAAGGATTTTAGTTCTAGAAGTATGGAAGATGATTTTCTGAAACTTGGGATATATATAATATCTCGAACTCAATACAATAGAGCGTTGCGCAAGTACATTTCAGATTTCTTCATAAAAAAAAGGTGATGTGCGTTATATATGACGAATATAACTAAAAAAATAATAATTGCATCTTAAAAGTATAGATACGCTTTTTTTAGCGGCGCGCGTTATACGCCGGATTTAACTATAATTTTTATTTTCTTTAACAATTCCGGTTTGATGAAATAAAATTTCTTTAAATATTTAAGGTTACTTATAACGTTCGGAGCCGTAATTCCGAAGAAAAAAAAGTGTATAAACTAATATTTTTTTTATATTTAGTATGATTTAAATTAGAATAGACATATAAATTTCTTTAAAAAAATATCACTACATAAAAAATTATTTAAATAAAAAAATTGGGGCAAATAATGAAAAAACACATAATATGACATATTTTCAAAACATTATCCTTTTATAAAAATGATTCTATCATAATTCTACAACTTCTGTACAGAACCTCTCCTAGGATTTTTGAAATATGTACTTTATACGGGAATTTGTCTATACATATTTTAGTCCATCAGACAAATTTTAAAAAAACACTGGTTATTATTTCAATGAATAGTAACTCTGAAAATAATGCAATTTTTTTTTAAATACTGGTTCCGGCTCTGTGTAGAAGTCTGATATGAATATAGGTAAAATCTGATTTTTATTATTATTGAAGCCTTTTCCGTAAAAATATAATGTTTTGGAAAATATGTAATTTTTCCTTTTTCTTTTTCATAAAAAAAATGTAATTAGATAATTTTTTCTTTTTGTTGAAATATATATAATATTCTTAAAAAAATTTTATACATATATTCTAGTTCAAGTGAAACTAAATATCAAAAGAGTAACTCAGTTATACGATTTTGCAAAATCACGGTTCCAAACATATTCTGATACCTTAAATCCTTTTTAATTTATTGGTTGATAACTGTTCTATTTTATATGTAAATAATAGTCATAAATTAGCAAAACCAGAATCCCGTTTCGCATAGCTTTTAGACTTCAGTGAGATTTTCATTTTTATCATATTACTACTTTTCATTGACTAATCACGCTTAGAAACAATACATGGATATTAATGATAAACCTCTTAATTTTTTGAACCATGGTCAAATGACGAGAATGACACTTGAACTTGCCCCCTATTCTCCAGAATTCCACATCAAGCTCGTGAGGATATTTGAATCTTGACGTATTTAATGTACACTAGCCCCTTAACATGAGGAATCTTTAGTGTCCTTTGGTGTGGAAGCGACGACTCGATAAGAAGGCCGACCATGAATTCTGGACCGTGTCTATTTTTATAACGCGTCCACTCGCTCCTCTCAATCATTTTTTTCAATTTGACCTATTAGTTCACTCTCCCTATATATAAATTTATTTCTTTATTTTTATATCTTTTTCAAAGTTTCTCAATAGTAAATAAAATACATTCAATTCACATTCATTCAAGTTCAAATACATTTTATATAATTTTGAAGTGAATGATGTTTGATGTTAATATATTTTTTTCAAATATTAATTCATTAATTAAATTAAATTAATTACCGATTTTTTTACACCATCTTAGTTTCTTCTCCATTGTTGTAACAATGACAAAAGTTGGTGTCGAAAACCGGTTTTTCAGCTAATCCGGGAAATCATTGTTACAATAATACGGACAAATCATGCTCTATTTGACACGCTTTTAAAAGTTTCACTTGTATGCACGGATTGTAATGTCGGACCAAAGGTTCAATACCGGTACTCGATATTTTGTAGCTCTTAAAACCGGGATACCAGTTTAAATACCGGTAGTAGAAATTTTAGAAAAAGGAAGAAAATACAGGTGTTTCTTTGTTTTATTTGCCAGTTTTATCAAAGAGTGTAACTATCACAAAAAATAATTTATAACTTATAAATTATTACAGTATATATAAAGAATAACTCCAAAAAATAAATGAACATCTTATTTATTTAAATCACAAAAAAGTGCAAGTATCTTTATTCAGTATGTGGTAGTATTGCAAATTTTTGAAATGTTATCTTAAAATACATAAATACTAATATTATCTTAAAATATTAAGCCTGGGACGTAATTTTGTGCAAAAATTAACTGCTTCCGAAAGCACTTTTCCAGCATCTACGCTAGGTTGTGGTACTGTTTTAACATTGCGCAATATACTTTTTCCAAGTATTTAACTCTAAATCCCTCAACTTCAAATAAATCCATTTCTTGGATGGTTATGGATGTAGCTGATTTCTGTATTGCCTTTTGATTTGTTGAGTTTTTTTAGTTATCGCTATTTCTAATTTTTGTTCAAGAGGCAATTCCTTTTCATTATCGACTTTATTGTCATCATGTTCGATATTTTTATGTTCTTTAAACTTACTCTTATTCATTATAATAGGTAATTATTTATCAGTATATATATAATGAATCTGAAAAATATTTTGAACCATAAAGTAGGATATGCAAATGTAATGTGAATAACAATCTCTAAAATTTAAAAAATAACGAAATATTGTGCACTTTCTTCACAACTGCAACCTTGTTTTCACAGATACGAACATCAGACTATAAACTCTACGCTCCTATTATTAGTTGTAATAAGACAGTTTTGTCCCCGGATCTTTGGATGATGAACATAATTTATCACTTCTCCTGCAACTTTATATTCACAGTCTAATTAATTTCGCTCGTTAGGGAGACATAAAAACAAAAACATAAACTATTTTGTAATGTTGGCGATCCCTGAACATATACTGGAGACAATTTAAAAAAAAATCAAGTAAATACCGAAAAACCGGTATTCAAACTTGTGAATACCGGTATTACAAAATTGTACAAATGGTTCCAAATACCGGTATTGCAATCCCTACTTGTATGTAATGGAATCTTTGGACTCGATTTTTATCCACTTTAAAAGGCCAGATTAATTCAAAAATTTTCACACTTGTCAAGGACTGATGACAATACAATAATTTTATAATTTTCTTCCATGGTCCTGATCAGGATCCTCAAAAATAAGGATTTCGAGATTTGGTGACTATATATATATATATATAATTCATTATATCGTTCCTAGATTTGGCGACTAATTGCATATACCATTTCAAGATATGGCGACTAATTCCATACTCCACTTCCGAATTCGGCGATTAAAAGGCCCTACCCCTTAAAAAGGCGCAACCCTAAAAATGAAAACGCTTGTAATTAATTCATATAAAGCAAACAAAAAAAAGTGTTCTTTATGTGAGAAAGAAGAGGGTGGGTGTGTTAGCAATTTCTTATCGTAATATAAATGATTGACCAGATTTTCTGAAAATGAATATAAAAAAAGACTTGTGCATGGGAAAAAAAAAATTATGTTTTAACTGATAAACTCAGGCATTCTATTTTTCATAATTCACTTTACCAAAACAGCTGATTCCCCTCTTCAAACGACCTTGAACTGTGAAAGTGAAAACAAAATGCTGAATTAATTGAAAATACCCTTCAGACCCATTAACTAATATCCATTGAAGAACAAGTCAATTCTAACAGCAACGTATTTCCGGCTCCAGATATCAAACTGCATGATAAATTCAACAATGAATAAATGATAGTTTAAAAATTTAAAAAACACGCTTTTTATAGTGTGTGAATCGAATTTAAAAGTAAAAAAAATAATTCTTAATATAAGAATAAAATGATTAACGAGAAAATTAATGTCACTGAAGTAAAAGCGTGTGGTACTCTATATTAATTGTTATGATTTCTTACTAGTTCTATTCCAAAATGATGAATTAGTGTAAAAATGCAATAGAAAGCACCCCACGCTTTTACTTCCAATGACATTAATTTTCTCGTTAATCATTTTATTCTTATATTAAGATTTTTTTTTACTTTTTAGTTCGAATCGCCATAAAAGCTATTCACTTTATATTTTTGTTTTTTTTTAAACTATAATTTATTTCAATTCCTACTATTAGTTCATTCTCTTCCAATATAATTTATATATATATATATATCAATAGCGCACACAGGAAATTTCAAAGGGGGTCTGGGGTCGAAAGTTCATCATTCTTGTATCATGCTCCTTTTGATTTTGTCGATTGTTGGGAACAAAATACAGTAAAAAACTAATTATTGAATAAATAATTAGCATTAATTAATAAAATAAATCATTAATAACAATATTTAATAATTTTAACGTACTTTTAATAACGTAATATTTAATAAATTTTACGTACTATATACTTAGAATTATAATCAATCGGGGAAAAAATCAAGGTCTTTGGAGGAGGTCCGGAACCCCAGGACCTCCCCCTTGTGTGCGCCACTGATATATATATATATATATATATATATATATATATATATATATATATATATATATATATATATATATATATATATATATATATATATATATATATATATATACATATATCTTTATCAAATTTTCAATCGTTAATAAAATACTTTCTATTCATCCATTTACAGTAGGAATGGACTTAATTTTTTTTATATTATTTGTTCTCCATCTAAGCATATTGAAAGAAAGGCACTAAATTATACGATTTGAATATTGTAATATTTGACACATGATGTATATATTTTTAATAATTATTTCCATTTTTTGAAAGAAATAAATGTATTCCTTACAAAATAGTATATTTGAAAAAAATGGTCAAATATACTGTTACGAATTTTGTGTAAATAGTGTAAATAATTTGTATTTAAGTGTTTAATGCATTTATATCACTCTATGTTATATTTATTTCATGTTAAAATTGTACTATTCACAAGCAGTGCCACCCCTTACGTTATAATGGTGATTGAATGAGAACTTGGCGAAATCTTAGCGGTAGAGTCAAGTTGGCATCATTTTTGGCGACCTAGCTGGTGGTCAATTTGGCGACTTGGGTGTCATTGGAGACCTTGTTGGGGAGTTCGGAACCCTCTGGAATCTTCTAGAAAGTAGTAGATCTCTCTACTAGTGTCACGTTCAATGACACGAGCGGTTATATTTCTAGAAGTTTCTATCGCGCATATAAAAAAGGATGCTCGCCGGTACGGCGAAAGGAGTCTTGATTAAGCCAGTGAGTAGTGAGGATTGTTTTGACTAGCGATTAGCTCGGCTGTGCTTGTGAATAATCTTTACGTACGTGTATTTTTAAACACTGGTTATTGTGTTTGATTGCTGTCGAAGGTGTGAAGACCTTCGGATATTTACCCTGTGAATATTGCCGATGAATCCTGTATTGAAAGGATTGGATTTTTGTTAATAAATTCGCATCGCTCTTAAAGAACTGCTTTTTTTGTGATTGTTTTTGCATAAAATCCTTGAACTCTCAGATCTACGTAACAATACTTTATCGCATGCTTCTTTGTCGGTATTCAAAATTATTTTATGTGACACCTTTTAATCAAGTTACTTTGATTTTCCAATTAACTTGATTATTAGCGAAAATTCCTCGTCAAAAACATGAATTGCATTGGAATTGCTAATAATAATTTGAGTTTATTATTAATTGCGTGTATAATTCATTAGTAAACTACATAAATTCATCAATAAACTACATAAATTCATCAATAAACTATATAAATTCATTATTAATCTAGATAAATTTATTAATGAACATTATAAATTCATTAATAAACGATACTTTAGAGTAAATCAAAGGGAATTTTTCTAAGGAAAAAATATTTAATTAATGCTTGTATGTTCCGTGAAATCATAGTAAATTGAAGAATTTGTAATATATGAAAGTATAAAAACGTTTTTTTTAAATGGCAACCATTTAGGCATTTTTAAAATGTATTTATATGAAACGGAAACGTTTTTTTTTCTTTTTTACATTTAGCAAATAATTGACGGACAATAATTCAAACTAATTGTTTCAAGCACTAATTTTTGATATCACGGGTTCTCACCTTCTGTATTTGAGAGAGAGAGAGAGAGAACGCATGTAAATATATTTCGTCAAAACTAAGAATATAAGAATTTATAGTAGTACCATTGTTAAATTATTCCACATTCTGATGATTTTCTTGGACATAATTCGTAATGTTTTCTTCTAGAATACATCATTTACAGTAAAATCCGGGGTGTAACGCGCACTTTTAGCACAGAAAATAAGATCGAAATCTATGGGTGCGCGCGACACGCTGGATATAAAGATGAGAGCTTTAAATATGAAAAGAAGAGCTAGAACAGTGCTTCTCAAACTTTCAATACTTGCGACCCAATATTCTGTCATAATTTTCTTCACGCCCATTCAAACAATAACAATGTATAGAATACAATAATAATGTACTTTGACGTAAATCTACAATATGAATTTAATTACAAGCCGTACAAATTATCAAGATAAGTGTTAATTCTTGTAAATAACTTTACGTAAGACAAGGCCATTGGGTCACTGGTAATTATTAAACTTCTTAACTTAGTATTGAGTAATTATCATATACAGTGTGCAGTACCGATACATTTATATGTGTATTACATATGTGTATATGCGTATTTGTTATATATATTTTTTATTAATTATTTATTATCATCTTTCAGCAAATTCATATCTTTAAATAAAGTCTTATTTGCGACTTTTCGATATGCTCGTGGCCCTCTTAATGGGTTATCACGCCCCCTAGGGGGTGCACCCCACAGTTTGAGAAACGCTGGCATAGAGAAAAACGAGACTTCTCTCTCTATATATAAATATTGTTTATTTAAAATAAGCGACATTCTCTCTCTCTCTCTCTCTCGTAATGAACTTAAAGTATTGTCATTCTAGAAATATACTAATTTTTTTTTTAATTCTTAGATTAATACCTCAAATAAATTATTTCAAAACCTATAAGCATTGCGCACGTACATTTCAGATATTTTCGCAAAAAAGGAGGTAAGCGTTATACGGCGAATATATCTAAAATTGAAAAATTATAACTTGAAAGTATGCGTGCGCATTATAAGGAGGTGAGCGTTATACACCGAATTTCATGGTTAGCAGAATCAAACAAAAAAAAAGGAATTGTAAATAATAAATTAAATGTTAATTTAAATAAGTAAAACTCTCTAGTTTTTAAAAAAAATAATTCATATTTTTTTATTTTTAATTTAGATAATGAATTTAAAATTAATAATTAAATGTTTATAACTTGTTCAAAGGGGTTCACACAAATTATGCGATTTTTCTCAATATTATAGAATTCTTCTCAAAGATCATAAAAGCTATGTACGTTTATTTTATTTTAAATTAAATTTTATTACGCATACCTGATTATTTAAAAAAACATTTCTTATTACTTGCTTAAAAGGTGACAGTTTATGTATTTGAAACTCTTGTGATGTGTTATTTGAAATATGGGGATATATATATATATATATAATAGCAGTCCCGACAGACGTTGTCCTGTAAACACGTCTTTAATCCGAAAATTACAAACTTTTTTCAATAAGTTGTAACAATCTGGATCGTTTTGATGAATTTTTTATAAAGAAAGTTATTACAATACCTAACATCATCACGTGTACAGTTACCACAATTCTACCTATCGATTACGTGTAAGTATATATTGACTATGAACTAAGTTGAATATAGAAGCTATTCTGAATAGAAACTTATAAACTCGTTTTGATTAAAGGGTAAAAAAGGTAAAATTTGAGCTATTTTATAACAGGTATTATTTTAATGCACAAAAAATAAAGTTATCGTAATGCCATTGAATGTACATTTTGGGTTAATCCTTAAGGGGTATAAACAAACAAATACAATGGTTTGATAAACCTCGGACATGCAATATGTATTTGGCCGTGCAAAAAGCCAGGGTTTTCTAAATCTAAGCCACAAATTGTCATTTTTTGACCTTGTGACTTATGAATGGTCATAGCAAATGCCAAGCGAATTGGAAATTGCAAACATTTGAATGGGTAGGAGAGTCTGAAAGAATCATTGGGATCTGTGGTAGAAATAAAACTTCACCTTGAAGTTTGTCGCACAAAATAGTGGCTTTAAAAATATTGCCCATGATTTTTTTATGAACAATCGCGTGCCCTTACATAATTTTGGCGCATTTTTTAACTAATTGTGTTATTGGACCAAGCTGTGAGTCTAAACCATTTTCGAATCCACTTGAACCCCCACAAAAAATGTCATCAAAATCGGTCCAGCCGCTTAGGAGGAGTTCATTCACATACATACGCACAGAAGAATTATATATATAAAGATTATTTGAACAGATATTAATTAAAAACACTAAAACACATGATTCGTCCCCATTTTGTAACAATGAAGACACGGTTTGTCCAGTTTGGCAGAAAATCGATTTTCGATGCCAACTTCTGTCATTTTTTTAACAATAACGTTGTTGCAACAATGCAGGTGAGTATTGAGTTGGATGTTTTTGACGTTTTTAATTAATATCTTTTTAACTAGTTGTGATATCGAACCGAATTTTGAATCTAATCCATTCTCGAATCCACTTGAACCTCCACAAAAAATTTCCTTAAAACAGGTCCAGCCGCTTAGGAGGAGTTTAGTCACATACACACGCACAGAATATTTTTTTATATAAAAATATATGTTGCACTCTAAAAGGCTGTACGAGGGCTATTGGTGGCGGACCTCGTAATTTTGAACCATGGTCCAGTGACGAGGACGACACCTAAGCTGGTCTCATCCTCTCCCAACTTCCACACCACACCAACAGTAGGACGTTTGAACTTCGACAGCTTTAGCGTGCATCGGCTCTCTCTTCATGGTGGATCTTCAGCGGTACAAGGCTCGAGCTGATGATAAGCTAGCCAAGAGTCCGTAACCAAGGGTACCGCGGCCACATCAAATATAGTGAACAATGCAGATGACGAAGGACGTATGTATTATATAACACAATCTTCATACTATTTTGACTCACAAATAAGCACGTATTTACTACAATTTCTGATTTAAAAAAAACTTTAAATGTTAATTTTAAATTTTACGACATTGTAGTAACTTTTCAGTAATTTTTCATTTTCATGTTTTTTTTCTCATACCTTTATGATTCATTATTCGTAAGATTTACTCTAAAAAAGCATAATAATTAAAGGCATGAATGATAGAGAAAGAGAGGAATACTTAAAAATCTTGAAATATTTCATGTTTTTGTAATATTTTTATAATAAATATTTTTACGTTAATTAATTTATATTCCTTTTATGTTTTGATATTTTAAAGAATATTTCAATGCTTATTCTGCAATTATACATTCGCTTATTTGTGGATTTAGCATAAGATATGATAGCATAATACCAAAAATTACATTACAGTAATACTGCATTAATTTAGTCAGCATTTCGTTATGTAGATGTAGCGTGTTACAAAGTATAAAACATTCATAAAGAACTAAAAGAACCAAACTACAGTTGGAATATAACAGAACACCAAGAAAAGTATTGCAAGCTACTGAAATGCAATTCCATATAAAATTTTCTGAAGCGGAACAGACAATATTGATTCATCAAAAACAAAATCGTATCAGAAAGCATAAAGACGCAAGGAAAATTCTTTCAATTGGAAAAATAAGTTTGTTCAACTAATTCTTACACTTCACTTAAGAAATTTGTTTCATTGTAAACTTTTGTTAGCATTGACTCGAGTCCTTTCTGATCAATGTTAGATTTCATACAGTTAGGGGAAGTCTAAGAATTTATTTTTATTATTATATACTAGCCGTTATTCACCGTTCATGATACACACACACACACACACACACACACACATATATATATATATATATATATATATTAACACATTTAATAACAGACCATGAGGACCAAGGCCTACTGTGCCCATCTCACTATACGAGACCTTGGGTCCTGAGGTGCATGAACAGATGTTCTGGTCAGGTGATCAGTTTTCTGTGAAGCCTCAAATGTTAAGCCCCCAATCAAGATTGGTATTCCTTTATCGACCCGCTGAATGAATGAAAGGTTGAGTCCACCTTGCCCAGTCCGGTGTCTGAACCTCGGACCTGTGGTTTGGAAGTGTGATACACTACCACTCAGCCACTGGGCTTTTTTTAATTATTAATATCTAACTCGTAGCATTAAGCATTCGACTGTATTCAAAACACTCTTATAGCCCTCACCTTTTGATTTAAAAACAGCAGACTTGAATTTCCAACAGAGGAGATGGTTTCTTTTACATCCCTGCACTTTCCCCCCTTGGGAGTCAATTTCATTGTGGATCTCTACTCAAGAAAAGAAACACGATAGCTGAATATCAAGTCGGTAAATCTAAAAGTTCTAAATGGCAGTTATTGTCTAAAATGCCCGACGCAATCCCCCTGTGAAGTTTATTTTTGCAAAGCACCTTCACAGCAGATCTCTACTCATCAAAAAGAACACTCTCCCCAAATTTTAAGTTTGTAACTCTAACAGTTCAAAAACGGAGTGTTCGCTTGTAACTCTACCACAAACCTTCTGTTGGAAGTCAATTTTAGCAAAATTCCTTCCTAAACGTTTCCAAATCAAAATATTTTGCCAAATTCAGTAATCATTTTTCAAACATTAGCTGGAATCGTTTTCCACTATTGGCTTTATATCACATTTGGCAACTTTGCATATACACATGGCTAAAAATAAATTTGAAAATGTTTTCGTCGGTAATATATGTATGGCTCGTTTGCAGCACCACTGCAGTTCCTCACACAATTTTTGAAAAAATTTGTGGATTTGTATATAAGTCGTCAACAAAAATACGAATATTCAAGTTTATATCCCTTTATGACCCAGCCCGCATGTTCGCAATAGAATATTCCCCCTTCCAGGAGGGTAGTAAAAACGTTTTAATTATTTCTTCCAGTGTCATTGAGGATCAATATAGTATTAATAACCAGAAGAATTAAATAGTTAACACTTTCATCGTGAGGGACGAGATAACTCGTCTTCCCGGATCCACAAATAAATCATTATAGTGAGGATTGTTATAGATTGCAATTGATTATTATTTAGAAAAATAAAATAAACAGGTTTTAAAGAAATTTGGATTTTGTTTCAATTTTAGCGCTGCGGAGAGTGGCGTAGACTCTTAGCGTAGAGGGTGGGAGGAAGGCGTGCCCTTAACGCGATGAAAGTATAAAAGATAATAAATAATAGTTTTAAAAAACTAAAAAACACGCTTTTATGGTTCATTGAAATGTAAAAAATAATTCTTGTCATAAGAAAAAAATGACTAACGAGAAAATTAATGCCATTGTATTGTGGTAAACGCGTAGGGCACTGGATATCAATTCTTATAATTTTTACTAATTCTATTCCGGTCTGACATAGACAAAATATGTAGTACAAATCCCCTCCTCACACGCTTTTACCACCGTGACATTATAACTTTCTTGTTAATCATTTTATTCTTATATTAAGAATTATTTTTTGCATCTTAGTTCAATTAGCCATAAAAGCGTTTTATAATTTTAAACTATAATTTATTTATTAATGAATTAATCTTAAATACATAATTTTTTTAGAATCTGGGATACCCATTGACATCCTATCAATGCGTCGATGTGACCTGGTTTGCAAAATGTAGGATCAGCCAAATGAAAAAAAATCTGAAAGAGCTAAGTTTAAAATAATTCATGCGGAAAAAGCTATTTTTTCTCTGAAAAGATCTTAATATTCTCTCTGAAACTTGTATCAGCTTTAGACATAAAAGTACACGTTTGGAATCGAAGAGTTTGTGCGAAATTATTTTTAATCCAGTGACTTCTGAAACAATTGTGAGCTGTTTTGGTAAAATGAAGAAGTGAATTATGTTTCATTCCACAGATCCGACAACATAATTTAGAAAAACAGACTTTATGTCTCAGTTTAGCAATTAAAACATATTTTTTTTTTCACATTCTGGAGTCCTTTTTTTTTATTTCCATTTTTAGAAAAAGTGGGCTGTTGATTATATTATGGTGAGAAATTGCTGACGAAACCTCTCCTTTTTCACATAAAGAAAATTTTTTTGTTTGTTTGTTGTAATTGTATTAACCACGAACATTTCCACTTTAAGTTTGTAAAAATCGTTTAGCGTAAAATCTGTTGCGTTGTTATTGTTACTAATGGTACCTGATCGGCAAAGGCCAGATCAAGGCCCACGAAATTCATCATGACAAAGGGCTAAGTGACGCCTGTCGTAAGCCGTAGCTTTGAGCACCATACAGGAGTCGCCAAATCTTGAAATCGTTTATCCTGATGATCCTGATGAGGACAATGGAACGAAATTATGAAATGATTGAACTGCCATCGGTCCTTTAAAAATGGGTAAAAATCCATTTCAAAGATTCTGTTATATACAAGTTAAGCTTATAAAACCATGTTAAAAATACTTCCTGTCTTAGAAGGATAAGAATGTCTAATACGCACAGAGCAATCCGATCTTGTGAGCAAAATCTTAAACGGATATAGGGTTATTATTATATAGTGAAATTTTTTATAAAAGATGTGACAGACATCTTTTTCGGAAGAAAGACTTCTAAAAACAATTATTTAGATTATTTTGAGAGCAATAAAATTGATTACCGACAAGAAGAGATATAATTAGATGGACGAAATTGCAATCAAGAGTTAAGCCACAATTGTATTTTCTAACTTGAAACATATTCTGTAATTATACATGTAAACTAAAATACTTATTTCTACTCCTGCTAATTACTAAGTTTCACCACACCGTGTTGCAAGAAAGTACATACTTATTTAAAACCACAACATTTTCCAGGACATTAAGAATTATTTCATAATTACAAAAATTGTATCCAACTTTGTAAATCATAAATTTAAATGAGTAAATTTAGCTTAACGTCAGATATACTGCATAATTCATACGTCACTCCGTTAAATAATTCCGCTTTTTTAAACAGAGAAGCAGTGATTCACACATTACAATTTTTCATCCTTTTTTTTCGCTATTCTGTGTCTATTCAAGCTTATTTACGCTAGATTTTCAACAAGCTATTTTTCACTACTTTCAAAATGTGGATATATATCTACTCAGTAAAGTGGTCATTACACTGAGAATGAAGTCTGCGAATAATAAGTCTTCATCATGGTCACTGTGTGTTGCTGTGATGAATTTAAGTGACGCTTATGAAAACTAATGACACAACCGAGATAATGTGATAAACATATTATGAAATATTCCAGTTCTATTTTATTTATGCTCTCTGGTTCCAGACTCGAGTCAAAGCCAATTTGTGTGCAAGAATTGAGGTCATGGCTAAATTGTAAATGACATATAGTTTTTGATTAAATCATTATTCTATTTGTAGATATACCTAACTGAATAATATGCAATATTCATTCTAAAAGCTATGCACATTAAATAAATATGTAAACAGCCAAAAACGTTAAGGGAAAAGAAATCTTAATTTACAGCTTTTTCCTTATTCTCATAAAATTTAGTAAGAAAGGATCCTGAAATGCACATAAAATGTTTTATAAAAATTTTCTTAATTTTTTGAGTTATAAAATTCCTTCCCTTTTTTTCTCCTGTAGATTTAAATATTGTTCATAGTAATTTAAAATTTAAAAGGATTTTTTTTCATAAAATCTGTATTTATATAATACATTAAAATTTTTTATTTGAATCATTAAGGGGTGTTGGAAAGCTAAAATCTTATTTTTTTGATAATTTGAGATTTTTTTACATTTTCAAATTGTATAGATTTTAACCTTTCTAAAAATACCTTACTTGAACCTCTGGGGTATTTAGAAGCCTTTAAAATGTATTTTTAAATATTCGTTGAATTTGGGCCACGCCCATTTTAATGGCAAAAATTGTAAACAAATTACTTTGTTTTTGCTTAAAAGTGTAACGATTGGTATAAACCAAAACATGTATCTTTTATTTTAAATTGAGCCTTTTATTTTTTTTATTTCCCAGCCGATTAGAAGTCTCACTGTATACATTAATATCAATTTATCTCAAAATGTAAATTTTAATGTGCGATGTACCTTTTCTGAGAAACTACTGTTCAAAGGTATGTAAATTTCTTATGAATTATTTATAATGATGTCTAATATATACTAAAATGAGCTTTTTTTAAAACACTCAAAAATTTAATTTTTACAAATTTTTTAAGTAAAAAATGGGTCAAATTTCGCAATGTTTGATAAAATATTTCATAATTTCTTAAAACATTCAAAATTAGCTAAAAGCTCATTTTAGTATAATAAGAGAGGTGTACTTTAATAGTATGAAAAATTTAAAGTATGTACATAAAACAGATTTTGAGAAAAAGGTACATTTAAAACAGCCAATTTAACATTGTCAGTATAGAGAGAGAGAGAGGTTTCTAACTCCACTTAATGACGAATAACCCCGAGATCCCGGTGTTTTTTTTAAATAAATCTCTATAGATTTCTTTATGTTATTATATCTAAGAAACTGACGAAATCTACATTTTTTTTACAGAAACGGTCCCTCTTTTAATTATTTATTTATAGATAGAAATCATTTCCTTTTCTTTGAGAAAATTTTGAATAAACCATGCTGACCGATTTAAGAAATCATTTTAGAAAACAACATTTGAGTTTCTTCAATGCTTTTCTGTGTATTTAAAGTTAATTACTCTTGAATAAGAAATATTTCTTGAATATTTCCCTAGCTTTTATCAAAGTATTAATACAATGAAACATAAAATCTATTTCTTAAAACAAAATATAGAAGAGCTCAAAAATAAATAATGGTTATATGTCTTGAAACAAAAATAAATGATCTTAAACTCAATCCATAATTGTATACGTTAAATGAATTACGAAATAAACGAATAAAAAATTGTATTTATTTAATTTGTAGCTTCTTGTAAAGTATTTATCTTAAAGGGAAAAACTTTCCTAAATCGTACTTTTTAGTTATTCATTTGCAAGGAAAAATACAATTTTAAAAATGTCATAATGAAGGAATACAGTCCATCATTAAGTTCTTCGCACCCACCATTTTCCACAAGATTATATTTAAAGAAATAGAATATTTTCCCATTTTTAAAACTGTACGTTCGATTTGCTACTCTATCAAAATACACTTTCTTAATACAAATTCAAGTAACTGAAAAAGGAAAAAAGGGAAAGAAAATAGGATATTTCCTTTTTAAAAATCGATAACTTCCAATCAAGTCGACTGACGAATAAGAGATAGGTTTGGTTGTAGTTCTCCTTCTCTTCTTTCAGATTTATGTCATTTTCACTGAAAGGATAATCAAGCATTTCAAACTGGAATAACCATACTCCTTTTCCCCCGATCGAAAATTTCTTTTCAACTGCAATTCAATTTTGGGTCCTCCTTATTAGCGGGCGTCGGATTCGTGACGAAAATTTATGATCTTCAACCAACGAAAAAAATAATAATAAAATAAAGTTCTTTCTATAGTTCTGCCTCTACTCTAGAGCCGCCATAAAGTTTAATTCAATATCTCTTCTTCTGGATATCTTTCTGCGATAAAAAAAATAGCTAAAAAAGTTTTTAAATTTCTTCTCCTCTTACAAGAATTGAATATAGAGAGTGGAAAATATTACGAAGACTTTTTTTCCCTTTTTTTGTTCCAGTTTTTTTAAGGCATTAATACTCTTTCATCAGGCAAGGACATCTCTTCTTGGCTTTCTGCAACAAATTTTTCGTTTTTCAATTGATATCTGTGGTGGATAATGGCACATTTGTAAGGCATTCTTTGATTTTTTTTTCTTTGATATTGTAAAAGTTATGCTTTTAACAAAGTGCATCGTGTTAAAGAATTATTTTTCTTTTTCTTATATTGTTGTACAAAGTAAATTTAAAAGCATTTTTTCACAAAAGATGTAAAATTTCTAGTTATTGATTTTTAAGAAAAGGCTTTCAGGTAAACTATACTTATTTGTACGAGGCACAAATGTATTTTACATTGCTAAAGTTATTGAATGAAACTGGAAATGTAGTTTTCATTAAGAATAATTTGTACTTTGGTAAAAAAACATTTTCAGTAATTCGTAAAAGAAATGCATTCAGTTGAAAAGTATATTGATATATTTAAGAAGGAATAAATATTTTTGTTATTATTGTTAGCAAAACATTATTGTGAAGTTGTTATAATTTTTTAATTAAAAGTTTGCTTAGATTAAACTGATTACTTAATTTAAATCTTTAATTTACTCTTGGACATTAGTTTCAAAAATGAGTTTATTCAATTTTTTTAAAATTATAGTTTTTAATATTGTTTCATCAGATGAGAAATAGTTTTTTTTGCTATCCATTCTGACTTAGTTTATATTTCAGTATTTGAAGTTAAGGGGGCACAGTACGATTCAATTGACAAAAATCGCTCAAAATATCAAATCTAATTTTATTAGTTTAAATTTTATTTTTTGTATACTTTTCTACAAACTCACAAAATTTGAAAGCTCTAACTATAAAAAACGCAGAGTTATGATAGCTTTTATGTTTGTTTTTATTCACATTCCAATGGTAAAACAAAATTTTAAACTGACTTATCTCAGAGAGATAAAATAACTAGTTTGTCTTCGTTTAAAATGCTAAGTTTTTTTTCTATTGTGCTTATAGTTGGAATTTTTTTTCACTCGTTGCTAAGACTACATGGAACAAAAGCTGGTATACATGTTTCAATCAAACAATACTTATTTTTTTAAAAAATAATGGAAGTTAGAATTTATACATTTTTAAAGAATTTCCAATAAGCATTCATAAAAAGAAGTATCGTCCGAATACCAATCATGTTATCACAAAACCCATACCAATTTTTGTTATACCTAGTTTAACATACTAGTAAATCAAATTTCATATATATATGTCAATTTTTGCTGCAGGAATAATATTTTAAACTCACTTCATAAAAGATTCAAGTTTTTCCCTTAAAAAATTAAATGGTTAGCTTTTCAGGAAATTTTGAGCACAAAATCTGTTTTACATCATACATACACATAGGATACCATCAAAATAATTATAAAAATCATTAAATTAAAAATATTTTGTGTAAATCATACCATGTTCCCTTAATATTTAGTTATTAATAAATTAAAAATGTATAACTTTAAAATATTTAAATAAATTTTGTATAATAATTTTTTAATAAAATTTTTATTAATATTTTAAAAAGAGTGTTACTCTAATTAGAATAAAAACTTAATAATATTTAGGAAAACACTAAATTAAGACATAATATTATAGAGTTCCCATATCAGACTTCCGAACAACTATTATGTTTTTAAATAAACGGTTAAAAGTTGCTAAGAAAGCATTTAAATAAGCTATTTCATTGTTGTTTGTTAAGATATTTACAAAATTTAAAATAGGGAAAAAGTAACAGTTGTTCTAATAATATAGAAAAAAATATTAAACCTTTTTTTTAAAAAAATGATAAAAGATTTGAAAATTTTGAGCCAGAATCAATATAAGGTTATTTACATTCTAAAATGATTAGTATTAAAAAAATATACACCATATAATTCTGTATGTAAGTCAGGAATTTTTGAAACTTTTTAAAAATTAAAGTTGGCTTATATACGGATCCACTAACCTCGGAAAAAATGTAGTTTAGGAAAAACTTTTTTAATCATGTTTCTGAACCATGTGAAAGTGATTTTAACCATTGAGAGAGAGAGAGAGAGAGAGAATTATTTGGATTTTTTTAATTAAATTTTTTTTCAAAGAAAAAAAATCATAAATCCATGTAAATCAGTCTCTGAATCCGAGTTTTCGAATATAATTTGTAAAATTCACATTCACTCATTGGGATGTCTGAATATTGGACAGTCTGCAGCGAGTTTTATCTCCATGGAAGGAAACAGGTCGTCGATTACGTGCCATATACTAATTTCTATTTCCTCTCATTTTCATGTAAAAAAATATGCAGAAAACGTAACTTGCACAAGCGAAAAACAAGATAACAAATGAACAGAGAAATATGTTAGTTTCAGATACAACTACTTTACTGATATAAAACTATCGTCGTTGGTGTCTGGCATTTTAGTTTGTAGTAATGTTATTGGAAAATATACCATAGTTTTAAAACACTTTTTCCCTCATGGAGATATGTGTTTAAAAATTAGAGAGTGAATTGAAATTCTATTTTTCATTCAGCTTAAATTCGTGTTTAGTGGGTCGATAAAGGAGTACCAAGCAGTGGGGCTCTAGCTTCAGACTGACCACCTGATCGGGATATCTGCTCATACACCTCAGAGCCCAATAGCCACGTTTACTG
Source organism: Trichonephila clavipes (assembly GCA_019973935.1). NCBI lineage: Eukaryota > Metazoa > Arthropoda > Arachnida > Araneae > Nephilidae > Trichonephila > Trichonephila clavipes. Next base: position 683,383 of record BMAU01017169.1, on the reverse strand, counting down.
GGACGGGTGCAGTAGGCCCTGGACCTTATGGGCTGTTGCGCCACTGAGTTTGTGTAAATGCGGGTATCGAATTTTGGATAATTTTTTAAAGGAATGAAACTTATAAAATCGTGTCAGAAATGCACTTTTGGCTTATACATGGATCGATTTATATTTGAATATACACATTTAAATGGAATATCTTAAATTATTCAGTTAACTATCTTGTGTTGAAAGTTTCATTTATGCCATATCGGGAGTGGATTTTTGATAATATTGCACATGAATACAGACATATCAATTATAATAATTCTGAAATGTGAAATTATTGATACATTTTTAATAAACCAGAAGTTAAGAAAATGTTATACACATTAATGAAGGAAGTATCTATAATTTGTTATAGTTAAACGCTTGATTAAGATAATTATTTTAGAATCAGAGCCAATTCATTTCATTATATATAATCTTTGTCTCCTTATTTATATTTCTATTACTTTAATAGATTTAAACTTACAGTATTCTTCCTTGTAAATATTTCAGAAATAATTACCAAGTAATTGTTGCTAGTTAAACCTTTTTTTTTAAAAAGATATTTTTATTGTTAGAAGAATCTACAGGAAGATTTATATTTATGTATGTAAAATTATCCACTACAGTTGTAATTTCAAATATATATAACTATCACTTATTTTATAACTATTAAGTTTAACATAATAACATAATTCAATTATAAAATAATTGGATTTATGTTTAAAGCACTACCTTTATATAATTGTAAACTTTTTTTAAAAACATATTTTGTTTCCATCAAACCAGATTTTAAAAACTTTGAAAAATATTTGAGTAAATAAATGGAAAATATTCCACCTGAATTGAGAAAAAGGAACTGACCTATATTCGGCATAACATGCAAGAAAAAATGCAAGTTATCTGTAATGTAGCGTAAGGTATTCCATAACCATAAATGATTGCTATGATACACGTCAATTCTCTATTAAAACAATATTGGCTAAAAATACAAAATACATTCGAATGGCAACATTTTTCTTTCTCTATGATTTAACTCATTTTACCATAGAAAGAAGTGTTTATTTCTGATTATGAATTAAAATATATGATGTAGGTCATCTTTTTTTTATAGAAAGATCTCCGTTTTTGTGTACCGATGGATAAGATTCTAAATCGTATGTATTTAAAGCAATGAGAGATCATGCAATGTAAGAATACAGGAATGGAAATGCAAGCTTTTTTTTTGTAGATGAAAAAATGTTTTTACATTCATATTATGTTCAGTTTCTTGACAGGGAGCAACATGTTTAAATAAACTTCTCATTTCAGTTGAATTTATTATTTTTTTCTCCTTTTTACTCGTATATTATGTTGCTCATTTCGTTTCCTTAATTTAATTTCAATGGTGTTTCCCAATAATTTGAAGCATACTCTAATAATTCAAGATCTTGAAAAAATTGGCTTCAAGTTTTGGAAATTCTTTTCCAAAACTTGAAACCGATAAAAATTCACAAAAAATGCCAAAATTTAAAATTATATTTCTGTAGATCTTACATATTGCTAAAAATAAGCGATTATTAAATATATACATTGCAGAACAAAGACATTTTCTACAAAACAAGACGTTTCTATGGATCATTTTTTCAAAATTAAAAGTTAATATCAAAGTTAAAAATTTTCTTAAAATATTAGGTGGAAAAATACTTTGAGATTACATTAAAAAGTATATTTATAGAAATTATTTTTCAATATAATGTGTTGCTTATATTTAAGTAGATTAGTATCTAATACAACAATCATTATATTTTAAGAAAAATGTGAAATTAAGTAGGCCGTAATTAATTTAAACAATGTAAATTAAAAGGGAAAATTGATTAAAAATTTATTAACATCTTAAATCTATAAAGTTCAAATTTTTCAATGAACAATTATTTAGTTCTATCAAAAATTTGGTAAAGAATTATTTATGTGAATACTGATTTTTGTAGATATTGCTAATCATTACAACAATGAATAAATCAATAATCTATATATATAAAAATGAATGTTTGTATGTATGTCATCGATGAACTCAAAAACTACTGTACCGATTCTTATGAAAATTGGTATATATATGAATTTTTCCACGGAGAAGGTTTGTATAATATGCTCATTGATGCCACTCGCCACCAGGTGGCGCTGCAGAGTAGCAACTTCTGCCCCGTTCAACCGATTGTCATGAAAATCATATGACCATGTATTTTTACACAGAGGAAACGAATATGATATTCGTATTAATGGAAGTTACCACCAGATGGCGCTTCCATGTATCAAGTTCAATACTGATTTTAATAGATATCTATACGAATTCGTACAAATAAAAGTTCTCAAAATATATTTTTGGTGCGATAAGTAAAATAAAACTATAAACTTTCTTTTCTTCTCTATCTCCTCTTCTCTTCTCTTTCTCTTCTCTTTCTCTTCTTCTCTATCTCTTCTTCTCTTCTCTCTCTCTCTTTCTCTATTCTCTATCTCTATAAAAATGATTGTTTACCTGTATGTCTTTTCTAGAATCGTAAACTATGTATTGGATTATGTGAAGATGTCATTCTAATGAATTTCATATATTGTCGTTACAGTTCATGCTGATATGAATTGAAACAAATGAAGCGAACGATAGATGACATTTCGAGTCGAGAGTGACATAAGAATTTGTGTAGGTTGTGAAATTCATATCTAGCTTACATTAAACAGACAATATTGTGCGTATTTTTATATTTGGGAGAGTTTTTCGAATAATTTTGTGCATTTCATCGTAAGCTGAATTAATTTAGATAAATACTTCAATCGGATTGAATATTTGTAGTTTCCGTGAGCTGATTATATTCATTTTCTACAGTGAATTTACGAAGATAATCGAATGTGTATGTGAAGGATTTGACTGCTGATTGACATTCCGAACGCATTTGCTGTGCGGTTTTTTTTCTTATTAGCATCTTATACCATCTGCGACTTTGCGACGTTTTATAAATTCAAAAGCTTCACGTCGTTCCTGTATAATTATGCCTCCAAAGCGACGAGCAATTGGCCGATCTACACCTCAAGCACGAAAGAGAAGAGCATTACGAGCCTCAGAATCAGACGAGCAACGAGCATTAAGGCTGGAAAATCTTCGAGTACACGCCACTGAGACCCGTTCGTCTGAATCGTCTGACCAACGAGAAGTAAGATTAGAAACTGATCGAATACGTACTAATCAGATCCGTTCTTCTGAGAGAACTGAATTACGGGAAAGAAGGCTGCAAAATGTTCGAATAAGCACTGCTCGATCAAAACGAACACTCCACGCTGATTTGAATCTTAGTGCATTCCATTATGACAGTAATAATGATTACAGTCTTCATCAAAATGTCGTCATTGGAAAAATGGATAAAATTTGCATGTATTGTAGTGCACTCAAATTTAAAAATGAAACGCGTGGAATGTGCTGCGCCAGTGGAAAAGTTAAGCTACCAGAATTACATTCACCACCCAAAACACTGTCAACGTTTCTATCTGGTGCTACACGTGTGTCGAAGCATTTCTTGGAAAACATCCGCAAGTACAATTCATGCTTCCAAATGACATCGTTCGGTGCAACGAACATCGCGCGCGAAAATTACATGCCGACATTCAGAGTCCAAGGGCAAATTTATCATCATGCCGGATCGCTTCTACCATTGCCGGACGCAGATCACAAGTTCCTTCAAATTTATTTTATGGCAAACAGGGATGAACAAATTGAACAACGATGTCATTATAATGCGGGCACTAGACGAGAAATTGTGGGTGCGTTACAAGGCCTTTTCGATCAACACAATGAATTAGTTCGGTTGTTTAAAACCGCCATTCAACGAATGCCAGCCGATGACTATGCAGTTGTGATTCGAGCAGACAAAAGACCCGTTGGCCAACACGAGAGACAGTTCAATGCACCAACAATCGATGAAGTGGCGATCGTTATAGTTGGCGAAGAATTTGAATCGCGCGACATAATATTTCATCGCAGAAGTGGTGACATTCAGCGAGTCTCCGAAACTCATCGCTCATACGACGGATTGCAGTATCCGATTCTGTTTTGGCGAGGAGATGATGGATATCATTTTAACATTAAAATGATAAATCCACAAACAGGTGAGGGAACGAATAAGAAAGTCAGTGCCATGAATTATTATTCGTATCGACTGATGATTCGTCAAAACGCTGAGAACCACATTCTGAAATGTAGACAATTGTTCCATCAATATATCGTCGACATGTACGCGAAGATTGAAACCGAACGGCTATTATATATTCGATTGAATCAAACCGAGTTGCGTTCTGAACAGTACATCCATTTACGAGACGCAATCGTTAATGATGGTAACGTCAATCCAAACGAACTGGGAAGAATGGCCATATTACCGTCTACATTCACGGGGAGTCCACGGCACATGCATGAATACGCACAAGATGCGATGACATACGTTCGCGCATATGGTCGTCCAGATTTGTTTGTCACCTTTACATGTAATCCAACATGGAATGAAATTAAAGAACTTCTATTAGTTGGACAATCATCTTCGGACCGCCATGACATTACCGCACGCGTATTCAAACAAAAATTGAAATGTTTGATGGATTTTATTATCAAGCATCATGTTTTTGGAGAGACACGCTGCTGGATGTATTCCATTGAATGGCAGAAAAGAGGATTGCCACATGCGCATATTTTGGTTTGGTTAATCAACAAAATTACGCCAGATCAAATTGATCAAATCATCTCATCAGAAATACCAGATAAGCACATTGATCCAAACTTATTTGACGTCGTCACCAAAAATATGGTCCATGGCCCATGTGGCGCATTCAACAATAATTCATCATGCATGTCTGATGGGAAATGCACGAAACGATACCCAAGAAAATTTATTTCTGATAGTATCACTGGCAATGACGGATATCCACTGTATCGTCGACGATCAGTTGAGGATGGTGGCAAATCCGTCGTTCTGAAAGTACGAAACATTGATATTGAAGTAGATAATCGTTGGATTGTGCCATATTCACCACTGCTTTCAAAGACCTTCAAAGCACACATTAATGTTGAGTATTGCAATTCAGTGAAGTCGATCAAATACATTTGCAAATAAGTCAACAAAGGAAGCGACATGGCAGTCTTCGGGTAGGGAATGTAACTGCACCGCTCGATGAAATCAACCAATACCAACTTGGACGCTACATAAGCAGCAATGAAGCAGTATGGCGCATCTTATCATTTCCAATCCATGAACGACATCCAACAGTAATACACTTGGCGGTGCATCTCGAGAATGGACAGCGCGTGTACTTTACAGCAGATAATGTACGTGCAAGAGCATTGGTTCCACTGGCAACAACTTTAACTGCGTTTTACTCATTGTGCCAAGATGATCTTTTCGCTAAAACTTTGCTTTATTCTGAAGTACCGAAATTCTACACGTGGAATGCATCGACTAAAAAGTTTCAACGTCGCAAACAAGGTAAAGCAGTTGAAGGACATACCAATTTATATTCCAGTGATGCATTGGGTCGTCTGTACACTGTTCATCCGAACAATACAGAATGCTTCTATCTAAGATTGCTGTTGATCAATATACGTGGACCAATATCCTTCCAAGATTTAAGAACAGTCAACGGTCAGCCGTGCGCTACTTATCGCCAAGCTTGCCAAGAACTAAATCTTCTTGAGAATGATGCACATTGGGACACTGCACTAGCTGATGCATCGAATACTGCTCAACCACAGCAAATACGCACGCTATTTGCCATAATATTAACAACCTGCTTCCGATCTAATCCAAAAGCTCTTTGGGAAAAATACAAAGACTACATGAGTGAAGATATTCTACATCGTTTGCGCGCTGCGAATCAAAATCCGGTCATTCAATTCACACCAAACGTGTATAATGAAGCATTGATTTTGATTGAAGACATATGTTTGACAATCGCTAACAAGGCACTGGTGCAACTGGGAATGCCTGCTTCAAACCGACCTGCAAACAACCTTTTTGATCGTGATTTGCAACGAGAAACCCACTATGATTCTGATGAACTGGGAACATTCGTTAGGACAAATCTTCCGCAGTTGATTCTAGAACAACGCATTGCGTATGACAGAATTATGCGTGCAATCACAGAACAAAGCGGTGGACTGTTTTTCATAGATGCACCCGGTGGTACAGGCAAGACTTTTCTTCTTTCACTAATTTTGGCAACCATACGATCACAAAATAATATTGCACTGGCTATTGCATCATCTGGAATTGCGGCAACTCTTTTGGATGGTGGCCGAACAACGCATTCAGCATTGAAACTGCCGTTGAATTTGAAAAACACTGAGGCACCAACATGCAACATCAGCAAAAACTCTGTAATGGGAAAAGTACTCCAAACGTGTCAAATTATCATATGGGACGAATGTACAATGTCTCACAAGAAAGCATTGGAAGCGCTTGATCGTACACTGCGAGATTTCAGAGGAAACAGACGGATCTTCGGTGGTGCACTCATTTTATTGTCTGGTGATTTTCGACAAACACTGCCCATTATACCACGATCAACACCCACTGATGAACTTCATGCATGTCTTAAATCATCAGTTCTATGGCGTCATTTACAGAAATTGACTTTGAAAACTAACATGCGTGTACAACTACAACGGGATGCATCGGCTCGAAATTTTGCAAAACAATTAATGGATATTGGAAATGGGCGAATGGAAATTGATGAATCTACACAATGTATCACCCTGCCAGCAAATTTCTGTAAGATAACAGAAAGCATCGACGAATTGGTGCAAAAGGTTTTCCCAAACTACAAAAACCATCAGTGGCTCAGTACGCGTGCTATATTAGTAGCCAAAAACATCGATGTCAATACCATCAACTTCACCATTCAGCATGGAATACCCAGTGAAACGACAACATATAAGTCCATCGATACTGTGGAGAATCAAGATGAGGTTATCAACTATCCAACTGAATTCTTGAATTCGCTTGATTTGCCAGGCATGCTACCGCACGTTCTTACATTGAAAATTGGCGTACCCATCATACTTCTTCGAAACATAAATCCACCACGACTTTGCAACGGAACCAGACTCTCAGTCAAGAAAATGATGAACAATGTTATCGAGGCAACAATTTTGACTGGAAAACTCAAAGGTGAAGACGTCCTGTTGCCACGTATCCCAATGATCCCGACAGATATGCCATTCGAATTCAAACGTTTACAGTTCCCGGTACGACTCGCTTTCGCAATGACTATTAACAAAGCACAAGGACAATCGTTACAAGTGTGTGGATTAAATTTGGAGAATCCATGCTTCTCACATGGACAGCTCTATGTGGTATGCTCACGTGTCGGAAAACCTTCTGATTTATTCGTCTACGCACCAGATGGAAAAACAAGAAATATTGTGTATCCCACAACACTTCAATAAACATCTAATTGAAACTGAGCTTTGTAATCACACAATTTTTTCGAAACGGCTTTGAATGAATTGAATATTTGTGTACTGATTTTCCTTTAAAATTATTTTTCTTAAATTTATTTCAGTTGTTTGCGTAGCAACGCGCGCCGGGTACAGCTAGTTTTTAAATAAACTAAATGTAATATATATAAATATCAAACTATCACATCGAATTAGTCTATTTTAATTTATAAATTGAGGTTTATTCTGTATTTTATCATTTTTATCTCGCATTCATCAATAAACTAAAATCTTATACCGAATAATGAATAATTCGCATTAAATAATGTGCTTTGATATTTTTACTTTGTCATTAAAATACTAATGGAACAAATCTAATTTTTGCAAAAAAAATTAAAATTGCCACTTACTATTTGCACACACACACACAATTAAAAGAGGCTTTTATCTCATTTTGTTGTTTTCGTAATTAATGAATACATAGACAAGGTACTTTTTAAGTTTCTTTAAAAGAGCAAATGTGTGTGTGTGTTTTAGCGAATAAAACAGAACAAAAAAGTTAAGTTTTTATTTTAAAACAAAATTTCATTCACTTAGTTACCTTTTAGCTCTTTTTAACTACTTAACCAATTTTGATTAAAGAAAAAAGATTTGTTTCATTTTATCTCAGACATTTTTGTCAAGCAAAAACTATTAATAACAAGAAGAAGAAAAAACTTCCATTACATCAATGGAGCTCAACTAGTTTTTTAATCTCGCTCCCTTCTACTAAAACTTGAAACCAAGAACTAATGAAAACTAAACAAAAGAAGCGGGTTTACTCATCTTATAACTCTATTTTGAGAAAACAAGAAAAAGCTTTACTTTTCTTTCTTGATCGAAGACTTCAAGCCACTTGCAACAAATCGGTGAAATTTAAAGGATAACGACCGTAAAAGTCAAACTTTACGTTCGACATTTACGGTCGTTATTTAAGATATGTTGCTACATTGTTTGGAACTTTATTGCTTACTCTGAAACTTTTGTATTGGTTTTAGCTCCCCTCTTTTTTCTGTGTCTTTAAATATAAAAGATAAGAGTTGGTTATATAGGATTATCTAATATTAAGAAGTTAGTGATGGAAAGTCAAAAGAATAAAAATTTGCGATAAAAAGAATAACAGTTGAACGACTGATTGGGAAGATTTGATACAAGCATTTAATGGGGAGGGGGGGGGGAATTCTCCCTCAAATTTTGTGAAAGGTTTTATGATATAATTGCTACTTATGTAATAGCGTGTTTAAAGCAAAATAATACTTAACTGATTAACCGGTTTACCTGTATGTCGTCCGACCTACCGAAAGATGGCGACAACTGGTTTGCCCCTACTCTGTACGGGCACTGATATTTCTTCTTTCTATCTTTGATTTGCACATATTTTTAATTCTTATAGTGAGGTTAGTAGTGTTAGTGTTTTTAAGAGAAGCAGTTTGTCCACGGTACAGAAATTCTGCTCATCTTGGACTTTCTTTATAGTGAAGGTGGGAAATTTTCCTTAAGGTAGGAATTAAAATTCTTTAAAATATTCGATAAAGAACAAGTATTGTCAAGGCAATGTGCAATTTGTTGCTTAAGAGGACTTGGTACCCTAAAAATCACAAACCTATAGTTTTTTTTTAATTTTCATTTAATCTTATTCTTTGCATTATTATCTTTCGATTAATATATCACTTGTGCATGTCGGAAAGTTAGAAGTTAAATAAAACTTCATTTGAAAACAAATTAGGCAATTCAGCCACACACCCTTTTTAGAAAAAAAAGCTAAAAAATGCGTTTTGATAAAAAAAATCTATTTTATAAATAGAAATAATAACTATAAAAAAGAATGTGTAGTATTAAAAGCAAAATATTTCCGAGGCAATACAATAATGTAATTTTTCTTCCTTGTGAAATGTGTGCATGTAAAATTTTTAAATTAAGGCATTTTATATTAATAATTTTATAATTTCAGTCCTTATTCCTGATATATTTTTCATACAAATGTAATACTTTAATATTATAAGAAGAAAAACAGCAAAAATTTCTGTCGTGACAGAAAAAAAAATTTTTTAAAGTTTTTCTTGAGTTTTCTTGTGCAATTAGTACTCTCTAAAAGTTGATCATTTATAAAAATGTGTGGGTTGAAAACATATGAAAATGCGATTATTTTAAAGAAAAACGTATAAGTAATATCTTAAAGTGGTATTTTAAGTTTAATTAAGCTTATAATAATTATTTTTTCAGAATTATAAACTTTAAAGTGGTTTTTCTCAGTTTGTGTTTTTCGAAACCTTAGTGCATTCAAAATGCTACTCCTTCGACAATTATTTACCAATCACTTCAATTTTTTTCCTGCGTGTTAAAAATAAAGCATGTAATAAAATTAGGGATATGTTTTGCTATAAACTGAATACTTTAAAAAAAAAATGTAAGACATGTTGGCTTTTTCGTTGATTTTTAGCCTGTATATCAACATTTTATTTTTTTTCTCAAAAACTAATGAAGTTATTCTAAAATCGATCCCTAAAGTTGTTAAGAACATCCATAAGAATATTATAAAAAAATTTCAGGTCAAAAAATTAATTTTTACAAAAGGAGTAGGATTTTTAAATTTTCCCAATTTTCTTCAAAAAATTTAAATTTTTAAAATTGTGTGAATAATATATGAAAATATCCATCTGGTAACATTTTCTTGAATAGAAACATTGTGTAAAATGTTAAAATATAATTTTTAAATACGTAAATAAAGAAGTTTGCTCAAAGGGTGCCAAGTCCCCTTAAAAGGAAATGAAAATGGAAAGATAATTAAAAAATGTCGATATTATATCTGTCCCATTGCAATTTAAGGCTTGGTATTACACCATGCTTCAAATTGTGTGCGTGCAGAAATATGTAAGCATACACACAAAATCCTCACCCGTTTGAAAAAGAAATACGAGCATGAAATTCTTGTGTAAGTATGAGATAAATTCTTTAAATTACATTAAACATTTTTCATAGCATACAGAGTGTACTTATAAAAAGCAAATATTTATGGCTTTTTGTGTTCCACAATTATAAAATAGAAAATACTATGGAAACTTAAAAAGAATTTTAATGCAATTCTTCCATTTCCGCACAAGGTTTAGTACTTTTTAAATACATTAAGAAGATCATGAACACTAATTAGTTACTATCAAAGATAAATGATTTAAAATGTCGGAGAATAAAAAAAAAATTTTATTAAAGAAACAAAGAAACGGAAGTATGTATGACTTGGCGCTCTTTTTTAATTTGATAAATAAATTTTTAAATTTACTTAGTATGCATGTTGTAAATATTATAATATGATATAAATCACAAAGAATCGTATAATATTAAACAAATAGGCGGAATGAATCTAAAAAGATAGAATGACATGTGGGATACATAATATAGACTACATAAAATCTTAGATACATAAAATAAGAAGCACAGGGTCGTTTTTAACCTTCCTGGCACCCTAGGCACTTCAAATTGCTGCACCCTTCCCACTTTTTCCAGAGCACCCCTCCTTCACTTCTTACCTGGTCAGTTTTGGTTCGGGAGGGATTTATCCTTAACTCTCTTACTCTTTTCCCTTCCATTGTCTTCTTCAACCGTCCTTCCATTATCCACTATCAACGGGCAGCCATAAAGAAAGAGAGTGATATTGTTTGGTCACTCTTGCTCACTTCTTAACTTTTGGCATCACGTCCGCCTCCCATCCTTTTGTGAATAAGTACAGCAAATTTAAAAAATCGTACGGAATAATAGTATAGAGTATACATTATTGTATGAACTTTATTATTTATCAACTTTTTAACTTTTTTAGCATTCAACTTGTTAATTTTCTTACTATCTTTTACTTTTAGACATCCTGACAATTGAGTCACATCCATTGTACTAGTGCAACAAAGGTTTTCTTCGAGCTTTCATCGTTACAAAAGCATTAATGCAGTGCTTCTCAAACTTTCAATACTGGCGCCCTCCTTTTCAATCACAATTTTTATCGCGCCCCCCTTACACATTAATAATGTACTGAATGTAATAATAATGTACTTTGACGCTAAAGCTACTATACGCGATCTTAATTATAAACCATACAAATTAATAGCATAAGTATTACAGTTTGTATACTACTTTTTTGCAAAATAAATAAATTAAGTAAGACAGTGCTTCTCAAACTTTCACTACTGGCGACCCAATTTTCAATTATAATTTTCATCGCCACCCCCCTCAATAATAATGTACTGAATGCAATAATAATGCACTTTGAGTATTAAATTTTGTATACGTTACTTTTATATAATATATATTTTAAGCAAATTACTTTTAAGTAATAATTATAATGTTATGTTATTTTTCCTTTCTCATTTTTTAAATTGGGACAGATTGCAAAATGACATTTAATTAAAAATTTATTTCGTCCATCATGCATTTCTAAAAGTACAAATGTCATTAGAACAAGTAATATAAAAAATAAATTTTAAGTCAATTCCTACTTAGGCCAACAAAGAAAAACTTATTTTAGTTACTTTCTATTAAATAGTTTCAATTAATACAAATATGTAATACATATGACAGAATCACATTGTTAAGCGACAAAAGAGAAAGCGATTTTCCTTGCAATTTTTCCTTTTCTTTTCTATATATGGGGTATTGGAATATTCTTTTTTCGTACTATTTATTCATTAATTAAATTTAATTAGTGTAAGAAAATAGTTAAGTAAAGAAGAAATCACACACATTCTTAGAAATTAGGCCATCTCGGATGGAATTCGAACTACCGTCCTTCAGATTAGAAGCCCAGCGCGCTATCCATTGCGTTACAGGGGACAGCACGAAAAGTTTTCCTTTCTATAAATGCTTTTGGACTATAATTTTTGTTTGTTTCTATTTATTCATTTTTTTAATTTAATTAATGAATTAAAATTTGAAAGAACTGTATTAACATGAAGTGTCACCCACTACAAGTTTTAAAAAATGTATTTGAACTTGAATGAATGAATAGAAAGTATTTTATCAACGATTGAAAATTTGAACAAGATATATATGAGAGAGTGAACTTATAGTAGAAATTGAAAAATAGTCTACTTTATGTTGCGCTCTCTCATATCCATCACATCTGGCATTCTCGCGAGCGTCTGCGTGAGTCTGGCCAAACTATCGGACGTCTGCGCAGAACATGTAATAATGCTGTACCTCGTACAATTCCAATCAGTCTTGGTCCATTCGATGCTTCTATAGCTACCAAATCTATCTTGAATGTACATTTTATAATTTGCGCGTTAGTTGTAATTCACACTATTAAGTATTACTGCAGAAAATTGGAACAAAAAAAATCATGGATAAATTTTTAAGTCGTAAGCGAACATTCGACGATAATAAAGCATCAACAAGTGCACAGACGAGCATAGTTCCGAAAATTAAATCAAGGAAATATTCTCAAGAATACTTGAATTTTGGGTTTACCATTACTGAAGTAAATGGAGAAGAAAAGCCCCTGTGTGTTATTTGCTCAAAAATATTGGCAGCAGACAGTATGAAACCTAATAAACTTAAAAGACATTTCGAAACGCTTCATGGTGAGTACATTAACAAACCTCGAGAGTTCTTTGAATCAAAATTAAAATCATACGGAAAACAAAAAACATTTTTTAAAAAAACTTTGTCAGTGAATGAAAAAGCTTTACTTACTTCCTACAAAGTATTATATAAAATAGCCAGATGTAAAAAGCCTCACACTATTGCCGAAGAGCTTATTTTGCCTGCAGCAATTGAGATTGTAGAAACTATGTTTGGAGACAATTTTGCCAAAGAGTTGCAGTCCATACCCTTATCAAATGATACTGTTTCCCGTCGAATTGATGATATCGCTGAAGATGTAGAGCAACAGCTTTTCGGTAAGTTGCGTGATAAATTGTTTTCAATTCAGCTTGACGAGGCAACAGATAGCAATAAAGATGCTCATTTCATTGCGTATGTTCGATTTTGGGATGGTATGTCAGCGGTAGAAGAACTACTTTTTTGTAAACCAATAAAACTTAAAGCAACAGGAATAGCATTATTTGATATTTTAAATAATTTTATAAACGAGGCAAATATAGAGTGGAAAAATTGTGTCGGAATATGCACCGATGGTGCTCGTATAATGTCAGGAAGATTTAAAAGTACACAAGCACTTGTGAAACAAAAGTCTTCACTGTGCATCTGGACACATTGTATGATCCACAGAGAAGCTCTGGCTTCCAAAGAAATTAGTCCTGGTCTGAATATTGTGCTAATGACAGTTGTGACTGTAGTAAATTAGATAAAAATGAGACCCCCCTAAAATCAAGAATCTTTTCTGGACTTTGCAAAGACATGGGCGCAGTGCATTCATCGTTGCTATTTTATTGTGAAGCAAGATGGTTATCACGCGGGAAATTTTTACAACGTGTTTATGAATTAAAAAATGAAATTACCATTTTTCTAGAAGAGGAAAACCTACCGGAAGCTGAGAAATTTCGAGATGGTTTATTTCTGATGAAGTTGAGCTACTTAGTCGATATATTTCAGAAATTAAACATATTGAATCTTCAACTTCAAGGATCAAATGTACATATGTTTGACACGAGTGATAAAATTAATGCTTTTTGTAGAAAATTACAATTATGGAGCCGAAATTTAAAGCAAAAAAACCTAGAAATGTTTGAAAATGCGGATAAATCTGTAAAAACTTACAAAACTGAAGAACAACATGTGGAAGTTGTTTATAAAACTATTGAATATCATTTAGCTATGTTAGCAAAAAATTTAAAAATATTTTTTTGCTGAGGACAACTTGATAGCAAGTTACGAATGGGTGTGAGAGATCCATTTCAAAATACCCCAGAAGGACTCTCCACTACCGAAGAAGAAAGTTGCATAGATTTCACATCTAGTGGCGAAATTAAAAGATAATTTTGTAATAAAACTCTCTTTCAATTTTTGGGGCAGAAGTAGATGATGAATTTTCTGAACTGAAAACAAAAGCATTTCGTATACTTTTACCGTTTTCAACATCGTACCTTTGTGAAACCGGATTTTCTGCGGTGGCTGCTTTGAAGACAAAATATAGATCTCAGCTAAATATAGAAAAATAACTCTTTAAGTGTCAATTTCTAATATTAAGCCTTCATTTGAAAACCTTTGCTCTGCAAGACAAGCCCATGGAAGTCACTAATAATAATTAAACTTGCTCTTAAATTAGTATTAATAAATTAGTTATAAAATACATTGTGCAGTACTGATACATTTTTAAGTAGACTGGCTGAAGTACCCGTTCTGCGATTATTTTTTTAAAAAATAATACATTATTCTTGATATAATAGCTTAATTGTAAGAAGAGTAAAACCAAGTGCACAACAATGCATACAAAAATATAAAATGATTTTAGAATTAATATTAAATAAGGAAAACGCATGCAAAATTCCAATGAAGAATAATTGTGTTATTTTTAATATTTAAAGCGAGAAACCTTCAAAATGTTTTAACCCGGAAGCAGGCGCCCACTCCACATTAACGTTAATGGTCGCACAATCACTTCACCAAGTCACCCCAATCCTTATTTTTAAAATAATTTTTTTTCTGTGCTCGATAAAAATCACAATTGCAGTGAATAATTTAACTAAGAGAAAATGTACTTACCTAGTTTAAAGGACTTTTTAATTTTTCTTTGATGATTTGAGAAAAAATCCAATAAAACTAAAGAAACCGTTCCAAATATGCGTGACCTTAATAAAGAACATAAATCACAGACACTCTTTTCACTAACAGTACAAGAACGTTATTTGCAATCAAAACTGTCATATTTTGCTCACGTTATTGTAATTTTTCTATTCTTTGATGATCTACAAATAGCATGTGTAACCTTTTCTTGCTTGTGTCTTTTTGACAAGGCGAAGTGTTACATTTATGGCTTCTTAGTTTTCTTGATATCCTAATTTTCTTGATAGAGTTCTTTAGGCAGCATTTGAAAATTACAATTCAACTCAAACGTTTCATGTCTATCACTTTTGTCATATTTACTTTCGCTATCACGATTAATATGCATTATTTCATCAGGTTCTTCAATTGCTTGATCAGTTTCATCTTCCTTCAATAGAGAGATCAGATGCCCATTTTTTTATATTCTGCTCATTTACATTTATAAACCATAATAAGTTGTACAACACCGCAATTAAAACCACAAAGTTAATCGTAGGGGAAAGTATAGCATATTCATAGAAAATATTTCTGAACAAAAGTGGTCGTGAAGGGAACTCGATCAAAACAAGTACCTTGATAGTAAAAAACCGTTTGCCACTCTCAAAAAAGAGGCATAAATGTGACAAATTCATTTTAGTTTCCATTAAGACTGTCATATCAGAGGATACTGTCAAGAAACTATTAACGAATAAACAGTTTTACCAGAATTTGGAGTGATTCAGCGCCTCATGCGACCGCTCCCATGAAAAAAATGTATTCGATACAAAAACATCAATGTCAGTTATAAAAAAATAATTGTGTTAAACGTTTTTTATAATGCAATTTCAGATTACTCATAAAATACATCTTGGCCAATTAATCCTTCAAAGTGCTCAATATGCTTATCCATACATCATAAAACTCATTTACATGGGGGAAAAAGCAACAGAAAAATATTATTTACAACTTTCCCAAAAGAAAAGTAGACGGAGTTAAGCATACCAGTAAGTTTGAAGGTCAAAGAGATGATAATCAAAAGTACTATTCTAGAGGTTACAAGAAACGTAATAAAAAAATCTCTCATCGCGGGATTACAGCAAAGAAAACAAAATATCTTTTTTTATTTGGTTTTGGGATCAAAGATAGCTAATAAGCGTTTGAAGTGGAATGTTTTGAAAGTGGAAAACCAGATCATTTATATAATTTATATCAGTGTAAATGTGTATTTTTTATTTTGTCAGAAAGCATTTTGTTTTACTTCATTCCAAAAAATAATTTTTTTAAGCCTTTTATATTTTCAAGATGCTCGCGCCCCCCTCGAAGGGTTATCGCGCCCCCCCAGGGGGGCGCGCCCCACAGTTTGAAAAGCACTGCATTAATGATATCATTATAATCAACTTCCATGGTTATATCATTTTGTGTGCATAACACAGTGTTTCTCAAAGTGTGGGGCGCGACCCCCTGGGGGGGCGCGATGACCCTACAAGGGGGACGCGAGCGTATCGAAAATTTAAAGATTTTTTTTTAAAACAATAACCGGAAAGAGAAGTAAAACAAAATGCTTTCTTCCATAATAAAAAAAAATACACACAACAACACTGACATAATTTATGTTTATTATCTGGCTTTTTTCCGTCATCAAATAGCTATCTTTGATCCCAAAACCAAATTAAAAAAACATTTTGTTTTATTTGCTATATTTCCTCAATGAGAGATTTTTTTTATTACGTTTTAACATAAAATATTACTCGTTAAAAGAAAAAACGAAACCCACAGACCCTGAGAAAAATTCTAAGAAGATAAACAATTCACCACTGTAATTTTTATTGCAATACTGTACATTAGTTGTAGAAAAAGAAAAGGAAGTCATGATTCACTTTTCAGCCAGGCTGCATAGTACGTTTGCTAATCATTTGATTGACCTTCAGTCTTATGGTATGGTTATTATCAATATTAGTTCCCTCCCATCTTTTATGCGTTTGCTTTTCGCTTAGGGAAATTGTAAATAATTGAGTTTTGCGATATTTGGAAAAGAATTGATTGGTTTAACATTTCTGTAGGATAATTGAAAAGTGTCTGATTTGCGTCCTTTATTATGGTCTTGTACTTTTGAATCATTTTAGTTCAGTTTTATAGGATTTTTTCTCAAATCATCAAATAATTGAATAGTCCTTGAAAGAAGGTAAGTATACTTTCTATAAATTAAAATATTCACTAGAATTCCGATTTGTATCGTGTAGAGTAAAAATAATTCTAAACAAATGATTGGGGTGACTGAGTCCCCCCGCACTACCATTAATGTTAGTATCGAGTACGCGCCTGCTCCCGGGTTAAAACATTTTGAAGTCTTTTCGCTTTAAATGTTAAAAAGTAACGCAATTATTCTTCATCGGAATTTTATATTCTTTTTCATAATTTAACATTAATTCTAAATGCTAATTGTGTGAGGTTTAAAATTACAGTTCTTTTAAACAGTTATTTACACAATTATAGCATTTATCTAAAAAAAAATCATTTTACATTTTTGTATACAATGTCGTGCACACAGATTTACTCTCCATACAGTTCAGCTATTATATCAAGAATGTTTTATTTTTTAAAAAAATAAACTCGTGCGAAGAGTCGGTGTTTCAGCTAGTATACGTTTGATGTATCAGTACTGAAGAAGGTATTTTATAAATAATTTATTACTGAATTTGGCCGCGGTAGCCGAGTGGTATAGGTATCGGATCGTGGCTTGCCTTGTCACGAGTTCGAGTCCAGTACCACTAAAGACCCGCCGTGTAGGGCAGCGATGCACGTTAAATCTGTTGAGAGTTGAAACGTTTTCCCGTTGGTGTGGTGCGGTAGTTAGGAGAGAGGGGTGCCAGCTCAGGTGTCATCCACGTCACTTGACCATGGTTCAAAATTACGTGGTTCGTCGTCAAAAGCCCTCGTGCAGCTGAACAGTGCGACGTTAATATTCAATCAATCAATCTTATTACTAAATTAAGAACAAGTTTAATAATTAATAAGGACTTCCACGGGCTTGTCTTGTAGAGGAAAGTTTTTCAAAGGAAGGTTTAATATCAGAAATTGACACTTAAAGAGTTATTTTTCTATATTTAGCTCAGATCTATATTTTGTCTTCAAGGCATCCACTGCAGAAATTCCGGTTTGAAAAAGGTAGGATGTTGAAAATGGTAATAGTTTACGAAGTGCTTTTGTTTTCAGTACAGATAATTCCTCATCCACCTCTACCCCAAATTCAAAAAGAGCGATTTATTACAAAATTGCCTTTTAATTTTTCACTGGATGTGAAATCTATGAAGGTTTCTTCTTCGGAAGTTGAGAGCCCTTCTGGAGTATCTTGAGTGAGTGTGTGAGTGAAGATTAACGTCGCACTGTTCAGCTACACGAGGGCTTTTGGCGACGGACAAAGTAATTTTGAACCATGGTCAAGTGACGTGGACGACACCTGAGCTGGCACCCCCCTCTCCTAACTACCACACCACACCAACGGGAGGACGTTTCAGCTCTCGACAGATTTAGCGTGTATTGCTGCCCTACACGGCGGGTCTTTAGTGGTACTGGGCTCGAACTCGTGACAAAGCCAGCCACGATCCGATGCCTATACCACTCGGCTACCGCGGACACCTGGAGTATCTTGAAATAGATCCCTAATCCACTCGTAACTTGCTACCAAGCTGTCCTCATCCAGAAAATAGTTTTTAAAATTCTTTGCCAACATAGCTAAATGATTTTACATGTTTTAAAAACAACTTTCACATGTTGTTCTACAGATTTGTAAGTTTTAACACATATCGAGCTGGGGCTTTTTTCCCCTCATTTACTTCAGTAGTGGTAAATCCAAAATTTAAGTATTTTTGGGAAGATCGCCTTGATTTAATTTTCGGAAACATGCTCGTTCGTCTGTGTACTTGTTGATTTTTTATTATGGTCGAATGTTTGCTTACGACTTAAAAATGTATGTATGATATTGTTTTAATCTACTGCCGTAAATACTTAATTACCGTGAATTACAATTAACGTGGAAATTTTAAAAAATGTACATTCAAGCTAGATCGGTATCTATAGGAGTATCGAGTCGACCAAAACTGACTGGAATTGTACGAGGAAAAGCATTTTTACATGTTTTGCGCAGACGTCCGATAGGTTGCCCAGACTCACGCAAACGTACCTTATAATGCCAGATGTGATGGATATGATAGAGAGCTACATTGACTAGACTATTTTTCTAATGACATTTGTACTTTGAGAAATGAATGCTGAAGGAAATAAATCTTTAGTTAAATGCATCATTTTGTGATCTGTTCCAATTTAAAAATTAGAGAAAGAAAAATAACATAATTCTAAGTAATATATATATATATATATATATATATTAAGTAATTTTCTTAAAATATATATATATTACTTAAAAGTTACATATACACAAAATTTAATATACTTATCGTATTAATTTGTACGGTTTATAATTAAGATCGTATTGTAACTTTAGCGTCTCTCTCTCAAAGTGCATTTTTATTGCAACAAATACATTATTGTTGTACAGGGGGGCGAGACAAAAATTATGATTGAAAATTGGGTCGCCAGTATTGAAAGTTTGAGAAACACTGCTTTTAATGTATGAGTGGTGCACAGAGTATTTTATGACTAATTAATTAATACTAAATTAAGAACAAGTTTAATAATTATTAGCTACTTCCTTGGGCTTGTCTTACAGAGTAAAGTTTTTGAAAGGAGTTTTAAGATAAGAAATTGACCCTCTGAGTTCATTTTCTATATTTAGCTGATATCTATATTTGTTTTCTAAGCAACCACAGCATTTTGTAATATGTTCCAATTTAAAAAATCAGAGAAAGGAAAAATAACTTAGTAATTATCCTATTACTTACCTTTTTTTGCTTAAAAGTAACATATACAAAATTTAATACTTATGTCATGAATTTGTACGGTTTATAATAAATATTGTTGCTTTATCGTAAAAGTGCATTATTATTGCATTCAGTAAACTATTATATATAGGGGGGCGCGATAAAAATTGTGATTGAAAAGGGGGCGCCAGTATTGAAAGTTTGAGAAGCACTGTGCATAACAACATTAAACTCTTAAACTTTTCATTTTCCGAAGCAGTTCTCATGTCCGTCTTATTTCTTTTAAAAGGCAGTGCTTCTGAAACTTTCAATATTCGCGCCCCACTATTCAATCATCATTTTCATCGCGCCCTCCATACAATAACAATGTATTGAACTCAATAATACTATACTTTGAAACTTAAGTTACAATATATTATATATATATATACGAATATAACCTCTTATGTGCCACCAAAGTATATAAACATTTCGCTCAGCCAAAGCATTTATTTTCTAAGCGTATATATACGTCTTTCCAAAGTACGATCTTCACTGTGAACTGCTGTCCATAAAATTATTCCGAAGGCTTTGAAATGCAATAAAAGGACCTTAACATTATTCGAGAAGGATCTGCTTATTTATTCCTTTTTTCCTCCCACCCCTCCCCCAAAAAACCCATCAAAATACGCGCATCTACTTAGAAAACGGTAGCATTCGGGAGCCAATCGCGTAACTTTTAATCGGCAATTAAGAAATTAATTATAAACCGTACAAATTACCAAGATAAGTGTTAATACAAGCCCATGAGGTCACTGGTGATTATCAAACTTGTTCTTAACTTAATTTTGTTAAATTAATAATAAAATACATTGTACGGTACTGATACATTTATAAGTGTATTACTCGTATATCAGTGTAAATGTGTATTTTATATTTTATTATATCAGAAAGTATTTTGTTTGTTTACTTTCACTAAATTTATAATTTTTTATAAAATCATTTGTTTTCAACTTTCCAATATGCTCGCGCCTTCCTCGTCGAGTTATCATGCCCCCTCCTCCAAGGGAGGCGCACCCCACATTTTCAGAAACACTGTCTTAAGGCAAAAAAGCTTCTTTCTGCAGTACAGTTTGTCATCGGAAGAGTCAAGTAAATCCTCATTGCTACATCTAATTTTCGGAAGGTATATTCTAATTTGCTTTTTCTGATGCAGGAAAAGATTCCTCTTGGGGCTGTAATTTTTTCCACTTTCATTAATATTTTGAAATGCTGACACTCTTGCACAAATTGTTCTTTATCGATGTCTTTGGGGTAGCTTTGAACCAAGTATTTCGCCTGTTTTGTGATTTCTACTTGCTCCTTTTCATGAAGATTTCTCAATATCTCGAATCTTGTGTTGAGAACTTCGTAGCAATCCCTTCCTTTGTTTAATTGTACTACAAGATTGTCAATAATTAGCAAGAAAACTCCAGCTCGAAATTTTTCTCTTGGAGACATTCTCTCACAAAATCTGGGTCTCTTTTCTCATTTGAAAAATTTCCTTTTTCTTACTTTTCATAGTTGGGCTCAGGCACGTTAGCTAGTTGCAATGTTTTTGCCTCGTAATTATCAAATTTGGATCTTTTATCAGATAAAAAGACAAGATAACGTCTGTACTCCTTAGCACGAAGGAGATCAAGCTCTTACCTTTGTAGTATCTCATTGGTTTTGTCCACCCTTTGTAAGATTTCGTCCCAAATCATCGTTAATAAAGTAGTCTGAAAACTTTCTAGGGTTTTGCGGAATCATTCAGCTGTAACTCACGTGTCAGGTGTGTGGCTGAGTATTGTCTTCAATTAAATCTTCAAAGGTGTTCTTGATTTCGTTACGACTTGTAACTGGAGCTCTGAGAACATCTGCCCTTGCAGACCATCTAGTTTCGCTCAACGATTTCAACATAAAAATATCTATGTTCTGTTTTCAACTTTTGTGCATTGCTTCTTCGCACATAATATCTTAATACATTCTACCTGTGAGTAGATGACGAAAGAAAACTGTACAGCCCTTGTTCAAAAGAAAAGAATGCAATAGCTTCAGTGCAGGTGTTTTCAGCAGTAAAACAAACAGACAGGGCTGCACATGGTACGAACTCAGCAAAGACATTTTCTTCCTGTATTTTCAACTAAAGACCCGAGTACACTCCTAACATGTTAGAAACATTGTCGTAACTTTGGCCTTTGAGAGTTTTTCAAATCTAGTTTAAGTTCTTCAAGTAAGTTGAGGGCTGCTTCTTCCATACCTTGAGCTTCATGCGAGACACCTGATAACACTAGTACAAGGCATTCATTGGCGCAGGCCTCTCTGACAGAAACGTATTGAAGTGCTACAGCCTGCTGATTGGTGTAGGAAGCGTCGGGTGTAGAGTGAATGATGAGAGAAATGTAACGTGCGATTTGATCCCCTAAGATTTCTTCCAAGATTCTTTTGCCCATCACGTCTATGAACTCACTACAAATGTCAGACGACAGATAAGATGTACTCCCTTTACCTTTGTTGCCATATTTTGTCAGATGTTGGGGATGAAACGGATCAAACTCACTTATGAGTTCAAGGCATCCTAAGAAAAGCCAGTTTGTTGTAGATCCAAGTTGTGCTGATCGTCGAACGTGAAAGGAAGGCCTCTTGACGACAAAAATTTCACAACAGAGACAATTCTAGTAAGGAGATCTCGCCAATACATCTCTTTGTCATATTGACTTTGGAATGCATCCTGGACTGTGTTGGCCCCTTTTCTTAACACAAAAAAGTAAATACATTTGTCTTATGATCGTCTGATCCCCGTTCCTCATGCTGCGAAGCAAGCACGAAAGTATTATTCCAATCATTGCAGCCAATTGCTAAAACTCCATCTTCTTCCTCAGGCTGAAGGAGAAGACAATAAAAAAATACCTGGCCTTTCGAATTTGAATAGAGAAGCCAGTCTCTCTTATACTTCTTTCCAATCGGTAGCTCATGAAAAAATAATGTTGTTTAAAATCTACGCTTAATTTTTACTCCTTTATAATAATGCTCAGAATTAGAAAAATCTGCTTCTAAGTCTTGAGTTAAATTTGATTTAAATATTTTGTATATTTGTACATGTTATCTTTTATATTCCATGTACCCAGGTTCCCCAGCTCAAAGCTGCTGTCAAGAAGAGTGTATACATATATATCAGTGTGAAAGTGTATTTCCTTTTTTATCATGTAAGAATGTATTTTACTTTGTAATTATTTTTAATTACAAGTTATTTTATAAAACTGATAATCATATTAAATATTTTATTTTTGATTTTTCACGATATGCTACCCCCCCAAGTACGGTTATTTTGAGAAACGCTGCAAAAAAAATTTATTTCGAGTTTTGAGAACAATTTAATGACAAATATGATTTGGGGAAGAAAAGCCAAGCGATTTACATAATAATTTGGCCGATAGCGAAACAAAGATTTCATATAATTTAGATATAAAAATGAAAGAGAATAATTGTATTTTTAATAAACACCAGCCGGTTGTACGTTCTCTGTAATTTTAAATTTTTCTCTCCAATTTTTTGCGCCCTAGTCATGTGCCTAGCGTGCCTAAGCGTAAGAGCGGGACTAAAGAAGCATGATTTAATTTATATAGACAAATTAATTATACTGCTGTACCTTAAATTAAAACAACATATAGAAGGGATAACAAAAACTTAAAATTCGAGTAAAAGAAAGATTCAGGGAAAATAAATAACTAGCCTTTAAGAGCAATCAAACACGAGAGAGAAACGATATCTCAAACTCTGTATAAAAGGAAAGCTACACAGAAGGTTTATCATTCAGATAATTACACTTCAATGTTGATAGTTTATAACAACGTTCTATGCCTCGTTTTTTTAAAGAATGAGCAATGCCTACCAGTACATGTTTGAATTCAGTAGCAGATTGTGGCTTATTGAGAGTGTGGTTTATCTTTCTGGTATAGTGCTAATCACGTTGGTGGGAATCCAATGACTGCCATGCGGATATAGAATTGGTAGTTTCTGGAGGATCATACTAAAAATCATGTAGTATCTCGACATTCTCCGGCCTCTAACGCCCGAGAAGACAGACATTTTATCAGGTCTGCTTTGCAGGATGTCATCACGGATCTTGAGCCAGAAAATGGTCTTGTTTGCAGCACGACGCGCAATGGGCATTTTTCATGATCTGCCGCATGGACATTATTTTATGGCGTTAAAGTCTTCATAATTATATCCAATGATAAGAAATCCATTGTAATCAATATAAATTGTCTACTCCTTTCTGTTTTCTACCAAGAAATAAGGTTATTAGGGTCTCAACAAGTTTCTGTCAGGTTAGAACTTGATCGTGAATAAGTGCAAGAAACTAAAAGCATGTGTACCATGTCCTCCATACTTTGCTGCCGCCGATTGAATTTGTGAGAGTGATGCTCATGAAAATATTTTGAATCCTTGTTCGGGGACTCTATCACTTCTTACGACATTGTCCTATCAATAAGACTCGTATATCAGCCCTTTGGAGGAGGCTCTTAGGCATATAGAACCAAGGATATACTGCTACATAAAGTTTAACGGTAGCCCGGCAGAATTGTTTTAGATTCTGTGTGTCAATTTCCTGGTCACAAACTATGGTGGTAAGCAATCCCATGAAGTTTTCTAATTAGGATTTCATCGATCACTGTGGTTGATGAGGCTATTACTGGGTCCCAGAAGAATTCTCTAACAGTACTGCTAACATTGTGGTCCCAAAGCCCGGCTTTGGAGCATCCACCAAAAGTCCCATATGGTGCCGAAATTTTTCCTGCATTTCCTTTTTGCGTTCATCTACTACATGTCTATCTGTCTTCCTCACGGACCATTTTTAAATAACCAACCTATAATATATGCACAGAAGCCACTCAAAACATTTAATCCAGGCGTGCTGCAAGCTGGATATGCCCAGTTTCACATTCTCCGAAACTATTTGCCTAGTTTTCATAGCATCCAGGTCATTCATAGAGCTAGGATTGGAATGACACAAAGGAGAGTTTTGAGAAGTGAAATACACCAGCCAGCTATACTATTTTTTTCCATCCCTCATTGTCAATGATAAAACTGATCTGCAGCTGTAAGTATTGTCATCTAGCGTCACTGTGCTGGGTTGGAGAAGGGAGATTTGGTTTTTGATTTTTTGAATTTCCGGCTTTTCAAATGTTTCCTTTTGATACGACGGAAAAGTAGCGGTCCATTCTGTGTGAAAAATGCTTTATTAATACTGACTACGCAGTAACAAAAATACATCTGGCAGCTCTCGCCCGCCCTCTTTCAGAGTGAAATAAGAAGTCTGAACAAGGGTTACAACAATAGCAACGACCAACGCTGAAAAAAATCATAACTTTGGAGATTGCAGAAGATAGCAGCTAAAATTAGTATTAAATTAAGCGTCCATATTTACTTTATGTAACCTAAATATTACATTTATTAAGCCGTGTCAATCTCAAAAGTTCTAGTCCATTAAACACAAAAAAACCGACATACGTTTTTGGGAGTTGCATACTCTGTCAAATGTTATGTTTTTACAATTTTGAATCAAGTTTAAACCAAATTTGAAGGTCAAATAAAGAAATTGCTGTATTTTCATAGAAAACGCCAAAAGCTACATAATCTTGTTCAAACCAAACGATAAAACTTCCGGCTGGGAAATGAGGCTCGCAGATGATCCTTGTAGTCCCAACAAACTCTGTCTAAGCCGTCGACTGTTGGATATTTCGCGTAAAGACCATGTATCCTTCACGTACTGACGAAAACTCATTACAACAAGGCTAGAGAGCCTAAGAAGACCATAAATTTTTGTTCGGCCAATTTATCTTGTGGGGTTTCCGTGCACCAGACCGTGAAAACTGTTCACTGTGCGACGTCTCGTTACGAAGAGTATGATGATGCTTGGAAATGAAAGGACTGTCTGCACGGAGATCATTACTGCGGTTTCTCTTGACACTGCTGCATAGAAACGGGTGCAACAACAGAACTGGATACAGGAATGTTACCGTATTTTTAGACGTGCCCGAGTTCTGCGTACAGCGTCATTTAACGACGTATCTCTGAAGGCTGGGCATTCATTTAGTACATGGCAAGAAAAAGTCTTGTTCACATCATTGTCACTCAAAAAAGCTATCATTCCATTTATCCTATATTTAGACAGTTGTATGTGCTCTATCGTCGAGACCTCAGAGTCATCACCTTTGAACAACTTAATGCAATACTGCATGTGGTCTGTCGTGTCCTGACCTAACTCGACACACAGGATGCATTACTACTGCTCTAGCCTGTATGCTCCCTTAATCTCTCATCCACTGAAAGCATCCAGTCTTGGGTAACTGAGAGACTTGATCCCCTCTCCCTGCTCTCCAGCCATTACGAGTGCTAACGTGATACACAGACTTGAATAGAAATGGCGATTCTTTCCGAAAAAGATCGATTTTTCAATCGATTCGAATCTTAATTTGATGAATCGATTCACAAAAAAATCCAGGTTAAAAATATCTATTTATAAAACATCGATTCAAGTTCGCATTTACAATGTAAATATAAATCCATTTTATGAAAAACAAGAAAGATGCTGTTATAAACAATCTCTTATCTGTAAAATCAGGGAATTTTTTTTAGTTTCGAGGATTCGACAATTACAATTATTTTTATTACCATATCAAAATATGAGGTATAAAAGAAGACATTTATTTTTTAAATGTATTTGGTACATTAAAACGTTTAAAAAATAGATAATACAGCTTACAGCTCCCAAAGATTGATATCTAAGTTTTTTAGAAACAACAGTCTGTCAAGTCTACTGGGATCCAAGCGGTTTCGTTCCTCACTTAAGATGTCACCGGCAATCGAAAAAAGGTACTCACAAGGAACAGATGATCGATCCCACGATACTAATATACATCATTGCTATTTAGTGAACATGATGATAGAGTTTTTTTGTTCTTGTCAGTAAATTAACCCTTTAACCGCCAACACCGTAATATTACGGATTTTAAAGATAGTACATTTAACTAATTTCAAATAATTTTATAGTTTTTACTAAAACAGAAAAAATCGAATCTCGATTTTCTAGGATGAAATATTGATTATCTGAATCGATTAAATGCTACGTATCGATTTTATTTGGCCCGAGAAATCGATTAATCGATCTCAGATCACCATCCCTAGACTTGAAGCAGCAAGGAATGACTTCCCCGTATCTGTCATCCAAGAACACATTGATTCAATGCGTAACCAGGTTAGAGCAGTTTTAGCTGCCAAAGGCTGCATCTGTGCATATCACCAAATTATACACAAATTTAACCATTTTTGCTTCCTTCTGTGCTGTTTATATGTATTAAGTAAAAGTTTGCTATTTTCTTTTTGCTGCTTCCTGGTTTTGGAATTTTACTATTCTTCAGTAGATAAACTATAGCAGGGATGGCGAACCAGTGGCACGCATGCCATTAATGGCATGCGACACAATATATTGGCCACGAATCGATCCAAATGTGATTTGCATTTTAGCTACAAATATAACTGAGTCCACTGTGAAGTATTACGAACAAATGTGCGTGTGATCGGTCGCGGTGCGCATGGAGACGCTTCTTTGTTATTGTTTTGCCTTAGAGTTATATCGTGGTATACAATTGCTAATGATGCAAAGTTTGTCTACGCATCGCATAGTCAATTTCGTTGTTACAATTTGAGTTCAGTCAATTTCGTTTCGTATTTTAAAGTTTATTTGTGTTATGTGTTTACGATTTTTAACTATAAATTAACATTGTTAGTTCAATAAAAAGACAAAAAGAGCAAGACAGCAAATGTAACAGAAAATCTCAAACTTGGTGTATGGTGAAACATGGCAGGATTAGTAAAGGTGACAAAGCGATCTTTGTTTTATATTCTGGAACAGTGATACGTAGAATCGTCTGTAGAAAGGCATTTTCAAACAGATCACAAATCCTTTTGTCAAAAAAGTGAACTAGCGCAAAAATAAATAATTGCTTGGAAACTGTTCGGCGCATAACTCCAATTCAGAATGCATTTTCCTAAAAGTACCATCTTACAATCCTAATATAAGTTATCTGTCATCTAATCTGCAATCACAAAAGTCACACTAATGTTACTTTAATTTGAATTGCATGCATAACTAAAACATTTACTACTTACTATACAGTGCACAATGTATTTTTTGCAATAAAAAAAGAGCTTTGAGTTGTTAGCATTTAGTTTTATTAGTTTCCTAATAATCACAAGTCAAAACAATTTGACGGCACGTCCATACTTCGTTAAATGATTCTTTAGAAAAATGGCACGTTGATCCATAAAGGTTCGTCACCCCTTTTACAATAGGTTGTAGTACAAATTATAATTCTATAGCTATGATATAGAATACAAGACAAACATTTTGATACGAATGAACATTTTTCTACCCTATGGTATGGAAAGAAAAGTTTTTATTTCAAATGTAGCTAGCAATGTAGAGACAAATATCGTTATGGGGTTCAGAGATTCAAAATTAAAATACAGTAATAATCCAATACATAGAATACACAATATGAAAACGTACTCTGAAAAGTTTGTACAAACAAGAATTACATAAAAAGAAGAAGGAAAAGGGTATTATATAAAATATTAAAATGTGTTATATATTAAAAATAAAGCACAGGATTAAGTCTCTCTCTCTCAATATATATATATATATATATATATATATATATACGTATATATATACGTACAATTTGTTTGAAATATCTCTAGCTTTCCCCTTTCTTGAGAAAACTTTGTTCTGAGAGTGTACTGAGCAGACGGGGAGATGCTCAACGATCACCACATCTCCATTACAACAAAAGAGGGTAGGTAGAACTACCAACTATTTGTAATATTTAAAAGTGCGCATATATTCAGTCATGCAGAAAATGCATGTAAAGAGTGTGTTTTTTTCCAGGTATAGAAGTTTAAGTTGGCATTACTTTCCAAGATGGCGACCGATTTAACAGCTGTCAAGTGATTTATTCTCAGTTTGGTTTGGCAATTCATCATGAATAGATTCACGCCTCATAGAGATTCGTCAAATGGGCCCAAAACGAGATTGCTGTTGTTCCTGATTTTCATAAGCGAATTTTGTTTAGCGATGAAGCTCACTTCTGGTTGAATGACTACGTCAACAAACAAAACTGCCGCATTTGGAGTGAAGCTAATCCACAAGTGTATGTCGAAACACCGTTACATCCAGAAAAACTGAATGTTTGGTGCGCTTTATGGGCTGGTGGAATCATTGGTCCGTACTTCTTCAAAAACGATGAAGGCCACAACGTTACAGTCAATGGTGATCGGTATAGAGCCATGATTACTAACTTTTTCATTCCTGGATTGAACAATCGTGATGTCCAGGAGCTGTGGTTCCAACAAGACGGCGCAACATGTCACACAGCTCGTGCCACAATCGATTTATTGAAAGGCACGTTTGGTGACCGCCTAATTTCACGTTTTGGACATGTGAATTGGCCTCCAAGATCTTGTGATTTAACACCGCTAGACTATTTTCTGTGGGGCTATGTAAAGTCATTGGTGTATGCGGATAAGCCACAAACGCTTGACCATTTGGAAGACAACATTCGCCGTGTTATTGCCGATATACGGCCAGAAATGTTGGAAAAAGTCATCGAACATTGGACGTCCAGATTGGACTACATCCGAGCCAGCCGTGGCAGTCCTATGCCAGAAATCATATTTAAAATGTAATGCCACAAGATTATCTTTCGAATAAAAAAAACTCATGTCGATCGAATAATACATCGTTGTTTTATTGAAATTTAAAGTTCTATACCTCTAAAAAAACACCCTTTAGATGAAAAGCAGTACATCTCTGCTTCTGGGGTAGTCTAGAAGATGATAGCCGTCACTCTCTAAAAGTCAATCTTTTGTTCTTTCTTTTAGTTGTGACACATGCTTGGTCCTGAAGGTCATAATGATTTTTGTTGATGCAGACTTCAAACTAACCTGGTTATTATAGACTCGAGAAATATGGCATTCCCCGTTGACTAATTTATCCACCTTTTCATTACTGGGGATGTCATAATGGGAAAGAATCTACTACAAAACGACTATTTTATGCATTTCATGCATTTCTCGTAGTAGATATCTACTACGCATTACTGTTAAAGAAATACGAGCTTGCCAACTATTAGCTACTAACAATAAATATTTCTGCATAAGAGTCTGAGAATGTGACACTGTCTAGAATAAGAAGGATGAGCTTTTAGATGGGTTAAAGCAATTTTTATCGCCTCAATTTCATCATCAAATGTGATCTAGTCAGCTTCCAGGGAAATATAGTTTGAGAAATGCTCACACTAAATTTTTACTATGGAATTTTTGTATTTAAGTATGATTATTAATAGCAAGATATGGGAAAAAATTCTCCATTGTTTCCAGTATAATTATTTATTTAACATTAAGTATATATTTTTATGTAGATTTTTCTTATTAAGGTTGTAGGATTGAGCTAGAGTAGTGAATGTGAGTAACCAAGTGTGGATATTCAATTGTGTTCTTAGTGTTTCATTTCAAATGTGTGTACCTAAGAACACACACCACGCACAGAAAAGCAGGTTTAAATTAGTTTTCGCTTTGATGTCCATTAATGTGTAATTTAAGATTAAAATTCTGAATTTCTGACGAGCTATTATTAGCCTCCCTAATAATAGTTCGTGGGAAACAATTGTTCATCGTCGCTCTTTTTTTTCAGAATCAATCAATATATTTTGTGAAATTTTAAAGTAAACTGGTAAAGAGAATTTGAATTATACATTCTTAAATGAAGTGAAATATTATTTTTAATGAATAACAATAAATATAATCCTTAAAATTACTTTATGAAGCACTCTAACTCGCATATTCAACTCGTCTTCCTATAAAACCCAAATCATCACGTACACATTTTTTTTGAGGAAGTGAAGAGGTTAATTACACATATTGATTGCCAATTAAAGGACTTCACGAATAAACAATATAATACCTTAGAATGAAAGCGATAATTTATTCTTTCTTTGTAAAAAGAAATCCTCCTTTAGAAAAATACAAGGAAGAAAAAAATGATTAATTACTATATGTTGCCGAAACTAATCTCTTAATTGATTCTTTTTTTATAAAAAGAAAGAATTCTGGTAATTGTCAATAAATGTGCGAAAGAGATTACTAAAATTCTGATTTTATGTTAACATAATAATTGAGCCAACGTTATTATTCGCTAAGTATTTCAAAGACGAAAAATCACAAATAAAATCTCGCTGAAATATTGAAATGAAATCTCTTTTTTTAAACAAAAATGATATTTGCATTAAATTAAAGAAAAAAATACAATGCTTCATGTATATATTAAATTAGATTTCTTAACCAAAGGGAAAAAAACCCAACAAGAACTTAACAATAAAAGTGATACTCAAGAGCTGTTACCTCTTAAAAACGAATTATCTCTCTAGTTATATAAAATTAGCGTAAAAAAATGTTTATTCGGCTTTTAAAATTATTTTCAGAAAAATTGTCAATTCTTATGAACTGATACGATGAAAACGGGTTCGTTTAAATGATTAAAAGCGATTATGTACACACTATAATTAAAGACGCTTAAAATAAACTGCTTTTCAACTGTTTAAATATCGTAACTAAATATTCCTTTAATGATGCGCTGACTTTTCAAGACTATATTTAATCTTTTAACTTAACATTAGTTTGATAAAAGATTGCTTTCATCTATCCAGTTTTAAACTTTATTATAAAATTAGATCAGTGGTGCACACAAGGGGATCCGGACCCCCCTAAGCCCTTGATATTTTTTCCGATTGATTATAATTCTAAGTATATAGTACGTAAAATGTAATTAAGTATTTTTTATTAATGATTAATTTTATTAATTAATGCTAATTATTTATTCAATAATTAGTTTTTACTGTGTTTTGTTTCCGAAAATTGATAAAATCAAAAGGAGCATGATACAAGAATGGTGAACTTTCGACACCGGAAATTGTTTTTACTAATAAGAAGCAGTTTCAGCGCGCTTGCCAATCTTTAAAATAAAAAGAAAGAACGAAAAATACTGAGTCCACTACTAACGGAGGAGATTTAGGGTTAAACCTGACAAAATCGATGTTATTTGTTATTAAAGCACCAGATTCATCCCTCCCAAAATAAAAATTTGCTTGTTGATCAGTTATTTTAGCAACAGGTACTTTATATATATATATATATATATATTAATCAAAATTTAATTTTATTAACATGTGTCTCTTGAATTTTAAACAGTATACTTCACTATAGTTAGAAATTTTAATCGTTTAATGTAATTAGCTCTACACCAGCTGTCAAAAAGACATTTACAAAATTCAATATCAGGTAAGCAGAGGTCTACTCAAAACCGAAAAACATGGCAAAAGGTCTATGAAAAAAAAGTTTGGGAACCTCTGTTTTAGAGTAAAGTTTTGTAGCATGTTTCTTCCATGTCTACAACATGCTCTGAAAATGATCTCCGGTCCTTCTTCTACTATCGTATCAAATGTTTCAGGCACATTTTCTTGCAACATTCTCTCTACTTGTTGTTAAGGTATCAGAATAGCCATTGTAAAAAGAAAATTCCTGATATCTGAGATTTATGTGCATGATAGCGTGTATAGATACCTTGATAATGTTCACAGTAGTTTAAAACGGTCACACATCTATTCGGTGATTGATTATAGGCTCCAATTCAGAATGAAGGAGATCTGCTAACCTTTGTTGGCTGTTACAAAAATGGGCTCAGCATTTGAACACAATGTGTGAAAAAATTAATTTTCGATTTCAAATTCTAACGAAAAAAAAAAAAAAGGTATCACTTACTCTGTTCTTCGTTTCTAAATCCCGGGATGATCTTAACCTGAAGTTTGAATATATTCTATCACACGTACTCTAACTCTTAAGAATGAGAGTTCTTCGTATGATACAAAAATGATGTAATGGAAAAGGAAATAAAAACTGATGCATTCAGCGTTCTAATATAAAAAAGACACAACTATTAATAATAAATAAGTTTAAAGAAAAACATTAACACACGAAGGAATGTGCTCGTATCACCACTCAAATTGATGTACAATAGTTACTAGTTCTTTGGCTTCGTTAACGACACATTAGGTCGTTTGAAGTACTCTTCTTCATGCACGGCATGCATTCTACAACAAATTGCACTCGTAGCCATATTTTTTGTACAGAAATTGAATAATGCCATTTATCCATCACACACCTTTGCAGTTACAAATGGTTGTTGTACTCGTTGAAATTGTCTCTTGAAATCTGTATGTTCTGCGCAACTTCATCAAATTGCCATCATGGCTATTGATGACCTACCTGATGGCCGAATGACGAATATCTCGGTGTTACAGGATTTGTCTCAAACAAAATACATTTTTTGTCGTAACTAGTTTAGAAATTCAAAAAGAAAAAAAAAGTCCCGGGAAAAATTTTATGTATTAAAATTTTATTCTTTTTGCTCTTGAAAGATGTTAATAAAATTAACCCCAGCTTTTTATTCAATCATAGTAAAAAATAATTATAGTATATTTTTCCATGCATAACCCTAGAATTTTAGGAACTTTTTTTCGAGAAAATACGCTTACATACGGATCTGCCAATCTCAGGGGGAATGATTTTTTTATCAGCTATATGAGCAAGAGAGATTTCCATCTTTTAAATTGTTAGTGTTTCGAATGGAATTTTAATTTTAGGAGAAAAAAATGAACATTTAAGTCCTTCAAAGTCAGTGTCAGAATCTGAATTTCTGAATAGTGCGTAAAATTCACACTCACTTATTGGGATTTCTAAATGTATATGATCACCATGCAGGGAGGTTTTCTTCCAAGGCATTAAATATGGGTTGACGACCCCACACGGGCCTTTATACTAATTTTTATTTTCACATATTTTCTATGTAAAAAAGGGTTCACAAAGCATGATTACTGCAGAGAGTGTACACGAGAATAGAGAGAGACAAAAAAGGAATTGAGAGAATGGGTTAGGTCAGGGGTGGCGAACATTTATGGATCAACGTGCCATTTTTTTCGAAAGAAGTGCTTGATGAGGTACAGACGTGCCATCAAAATATTTTGACTTGTGATTATTGGGAAAATATAATAAAACTAAATACTATCAACACAAAACTCTATTTACTACGAAAAAATATATTTTGCACTGTATAGTTATAAACGTTTTAGCTATACGTGTAATTGAAATTAAAGTAACATTAGTGTAACATCTGTTGTTTCAGTTTGGATGACAAATAACTTATACTAGGGTTGTAAGATGTTACCTTTAGTAGAATGCATACTGAATTTGAGTCATCTGCCAAACGGTTTCTAAGCAATTAATTATTTTTGCAGTGGCTCACTCTTTTGACAAGATTTAAGAATTGCTTAAAAATGCCGTTTAACAGAAGATGTTCTGCAAACCTCTATTCTAGAACATAAAACACACATGGCTCTGTCATCTTTAATAATAATATCATGTTTCTTAATCCACCGAATTTGAAATTCTCTGTTACACTATCTTTCACTTGCTGTTCTTTTGATGAATTAGCCTTGTTAAATAACAGTTAAAAATCTCGTAAATATAACACAGATAAACTTTAAAATACACAGTTGGGTCAATGAAATTGACTATGCTACATGCGTAGACAAACCTTACATCATACGCAATTGTAGTCTGCGACGTTACTAATGCAAGACGATAACGTACGAGTGTGCTCCCCGCCTCCCTGCAATCGATTTCTTGCGTTTGTTCATAATACTTGATAGTGAACTTTGAAATTTTGAAATAAATACAAACCATTTTTATCACCAGCGTGCTAAAAATATTCTTTCGCGTGCCATCAATGGCACGCGCGTCACTGGTTCGCCATCCCTGGGTTAGGTGCTTGGGGTTGTATGTAACAGCAATTTGATTAAAAAATAGTCCCTTCCTCCGTCCTCATTTTACCCGCTAGGCTGCATTTTTGCATTCATTGGTGACATGTTGGAAAACTGCAGCAATTTTTTTTACAAATCCGGCTTATATACGGGTTTTGAATTTCGGGTAAGTTTAGGAAAGAAACTTACTTTGGCTTATACGCGAATCGGCTTACATTCAGAAATATACAGTAACTAATGGTAAAGATTGTTATTTTTTCATACATGAAACTATGTGCCGTATAATAATTTCTTTTCACCAACTTGCCCAGTAAAAATTGTTAAAGCATCAATATGGTGCATTATATATTTCCAAACCAGACTCGAATTTTGCAGACTACACAATCATTTTTTAAATCATACTGCACTAAGAGTTTTAGTTAGACATGCAAAAAGTACAGTATTTACACTTTAAAAATTTCTAGTCGTCTTACATGATCTTTTTTTAAAATTTTGTTAAGTCTTACGTGAAATCTTAAATCTTTTCTCTCCACAAATTCATATGAAAAAACTCATTTTTTCACAGTCTGTAGCAAAGGATTTAGTTACATAAAACGTCTGAGAGATTTAAAAGCCTCAGATAATTTTTTCTGCAATATTATTTTTTAAAAAAAAGATTTCCTTGTAAACTTTTTTCTTTTTCTTTTTATTTATTTATTTATTCTTTGTTTTTGTTTCAATGTCTGATTACTATATTCTTAAATAAAAAGAATGTAGAAACATATTAAGGATTTTAACTTAAAGGCCGTAAGAAGTTTTTAAGAATATTTTAATAAATGATAAAAGGAATGATTTATAAAGCTGATTTACAGCGCATACATAGAAATGAATTATAGATATATCAAACATCTTTTAAAATTTTCGTTGCTGTTGTTAAAAATTAAAATGCATTGAATTTAAATCAAATTTTATTTCATGCATATGAAATAATGATAATAAAGTATTATGTGTGTAATAATTTTTGTTAAATTCTACATGGTTTTATGGATGGTTTTTATCGTAATACCCGACGAGGCTTTTAACAATAAAGGAAATTTCATCATCTTTAACAAAATGTTACTTAATCATATTAACAAAAGCTTTCTTCAGGCAGTTTATTCAAATATTTTTGCTTTTGAACAGACTCTTGAAATTTTTTCGTTCGTTTTTTCATTAGCTTCTTCGAATCTCGATAATTATAATTTTAGTAAGTTCCATTTAATGAATTAAGTTTTTTCCCGAAAATATGGAAAAAAATAAATTGGTTTCCCTGTTTAAGTTTATCCTGCTTAATATTCAAATTTAATCAAGTTTGGGTTTGAATTAGTTTTGCTTTAGAGTTGCACGAAGATTTTTCGTGAAGGGTTTTAATATTTTGAACAGTTATAAAAAAATAAAAAAAATGACACATGATCTACGGCTAACTACACCTTCTAACTTCCATACAAATCCATATAAGAACCTTAACGGCAATTTCATTTAATTACCTTAATTTTAACCTCTCCGTTCCAGTCACAGATTAGATTTTTTTGACAGTATATTGCGGAAATACAGTCGAACCTCTATATAACGAACCTCTATATTGCGAATTTTTCTATAAAGCGAACTTTTTCCTGGAATCTTGATTTTCTTCGCAAAATAGCCTCTTTAGAGCGAAATGCATTTTCTATAAAACGAAATTTTTCTTTTGGGATTCAATTTTTGTTCTCCCTTTTTTAAAAGTATATCTGAAAAAATTTCAAGTTATTTTCTTTTTAACACATTTTATGGTCGTCATAAATCTTGAACTGGTTTTATTAGATCATAACTCGTTGAGCGCAATAGAGTTCTTTATGTTTCATCCAGAAGTGTAACCTTACACTTCCATTGCCCAGTTTACTAGAAACATCTTCGATATCCTCTTTAACCCTCAGTGGAGTTATCCTGGGTCTCCGTGTTCTAATTATAAAATAATGTAAGTTTGATATTACTTGTATGATTTAAATTATAAAATGTCCTTAAAATTCATTAATTTTAGAAAAAAATTATTTTTTTAGTATTGAAAACAAACTGAATTCTTCGACTTTCCTTTTTCTTGTTTTCCTTGCAGTTTTTCTTTCTTTTTTGATGGGTAAGGTATACAAAATAAACATTCATTATTTTTAAAAAAGGTGTGAATAATTACTTTTTTTTAATGTATAGTGTTTATGAATATAAAATTTGTTTGATGTAGTTTATAAAGTACGTTAAAAGATGAACCTCTATATAACGAACTTTTGTCTGGGATTTAGCGACTTCGTTACATAGAGGTCCGACTGTATGTCACAAATTATCAACTCTGTTCTTTCCAAGTGTTATTATGACACTGAGATTTATTTACCACTGAATATAAAATATCACAGCTGTTTATATAAATCTATATAGCTACACATATCTTTAACCTTGTAACAGTATCATAAATTAGTTAGTTGTCGCATGACAACTATTAGATTTGATCATTCTAGAGCACGGCTCAAGCTCATTTAAAAGACATATCTTTAAAACATACGTCAACAGGAAAAGAAAAAATAATTTTTTAAGCTGCTAAACTTCTGTTCAGAAGTTTTATATCTTATAACACCAATGAATACATTTGATATTTTCGATAAAAATCGGAATCGTTCATAATCAAAAATTAACCGATTCTATATCCTCTGTTACTATTTTTGATTTATGAAATATTTTTGGTCCTTATAATATTAAAAGAAACTTAGAATACAATTCATTTTTCAATTCCTACTATTACCTCACACTCTCTATATGCACTGCTCAAAACAATTAAAGGATATTGTAAGTCTTAAATAAAATAAAGATATAAGCGAAATTTTCTTTGCCGAAAATGGAAGAAGATAATCACAAATGCAAATTTTTCTGATTTTCAAACTGTGCAGTATGCTAATTTTGAGTTCGACGTCAAAAACGTCGCTTCAGCGGCAGCGAATGAAATTTGACTTTCAACTGAAATGAAGACAAGGATGATCGGCATTCAGTGACTGCTTTGTTTCGATGAGTACGATGTCTCAGCGAAGTCATTTAACCGAATCAGAAGCTTGGAGAGTTGTTGGTAGGTTAGAAGGGGGCCAAACTCAAGCTGAAGTAGTGCAAGCCATTGGAGTGTCACAAAGTGTGATTTCCAGGATCTGGAACCGTTTTTTGGAGACTGAAAGTGCAGGCCGAAGACTAGGTCAAGTCGTAGACGGGCAACTACGCCCAATGAAGATCGTTATTTAGTGTTAACGGCTCAGAGACACCGTAATATGAACGCTACTCTTCTCCAACAACACCTTCGCTCGGCTACTGGCACCACGGTTTCAACTCTGACTTCCGAAACCGGCTCCATGGTGTAGGTCTGTATGCTCGCCGACCGATGGTATGTGTTAGACTAACATCAAGGCATCGTCGCGACCGCAAGGAGTGGGCAACAGAGCATGTGAACTGGAGGAGAAAGGAATGGAGCAATGTTCTTTTTTCTAACGAGTCCCGTTTTTCTGTTCATCCGGATAATAGGCGTATTTTCATCTGGAGGGACCGTGGCAGTAGGAATAATCCTGCGTTCGTGCACGAAAGTGTCATATTTGGCGGTGGGGGAGTGTTGGTGTATGGTGGCATCTCCATTGACGGGCGCAAAGACCACTACATCATTCGAGATGGATCTCTGACTGCTCGCCGATATAGGGATGAGATCCTCAGACCTATTGTAGTCCCTTACGCTGCAGCATTTGGAGATGACTTCAGTTTAATGGACGATAACTGCAGGCCACATCGTGCTAACCTGGTGGAGGATTTCCTTTTCGAGGAAGGAATCGTACGAATGGAACGGCCAGCGTGTTCACCAGACATGAATCCAATAGAGCACGTTTGGGACGCTCTAGGAAGATGAGTTGCTGGCCGCCAACCACCCCCCCACAAACTCTCCAAGAACCGAAAAGAGCTCTTCTTAGAAGAATGGGACAGAATACCCCAACTCGTGATTAATAGCCTCATTGACTCCATGCCTCAAAGGTGCTCAACGTTGCTGGCCGTCCGTGGAAACCATACGCCCTACTGAAAATGATTTCCTTTGAAGAAAACACCTTTTCCTATTCTTTTTTTCTCATATGTACAAATTGTGTTTTTTTCCTTTTTGTACACAAATGCGCAATAAAATGCATTTTTTCTGCCAAACATGTGTAATTTATTCTCATATAGCCTACTACGTCTGTCGACCACGTATCAATTAGCCAAAAAGTTTCCCAGCCTCAACATCCACCTAAAACTGCAATATCCTTTAATTTTTTGAGCCGTGTATTTATTTATTTATCTTGGCGGAATTTTCAATCGTTAATAAAATACATTCCAAAGCACTCAATTGAGCTGAAATTTTATATATATGATTATTTTGGATGGCAATATAATAATTTAGTTATAATTAATAAAAATTGATTGGATAAAACTACTTATTTAAAGAATTACAAATACAGCCTCGTTGGCATCATTTTTGGCGACTTGTGTCAAAACTTGAAATGTTTTTTTTTCTCACATTTTAAAGCATTCAGTTGAACTGAAATTTTATATACATGATTGTTTTGGATGAGAATACGATACTTTAATGTTAATTAATAAAAATTAATTACCACTTATTATTGTGGTTCTATCATATGTATATACATACCTATATTAATTGTAACTATTTAATAAAATGTAGCTAAAATAAAAAATTTTGTTGATCTAAGTTGGAAGTGTCTTAATTTTTTTTTAATGTTACTGGATTTTTTTACATGATCCAAAAATTTGTACTAGCATCCTCCTCAGGAAGTATTTCGATATTTAATTGTTTCAAAAAATTACATAATTTTGTACTATTTTGATTGAATAGATCGGGGTCCACGCCGATCAGATGCTGTGTACAGTGGTCAGCCAATCATGTTGTGTACCATTGTTCGTAATCATTTGTCTACCGTCCAGCGTGTGGAAATAATTTCACAAAAAGAACAACAAAAACTTTGTATAACACTACATCAAGCTCATTTTTATCTAATTTTATTTGTGATTATTTTGCAGGACATTTTTTACCTCAATAATGTTTAGTAAATATGAGAGTAGATAAATTTTATTATTAAATTCAGAAGCATAAGGGTAAGTTTTCATGTCATTTCTTTCAATTAATATAAATGAATACATTTTAATGTAAATAGTTATTTGCTAATATTTATAATATATATCTTCTAATTTCATCCACGTAATATTATTTTATCTATAACGTAATAAAACATTACTTTCAATAAAATATTTGTAGTTTAAAAAATATATGAATTGAACAAAATATAAATAACATAATGCTATTTTCTAAAGTCTGATTGAAAATATTAATGCAAATTTAAATGTGCCTCCGTTTCATTTAACATTTGTGATTATTTTCAAATTGTTACTATTCGATTTACTTATTCAATAGTATTATAATTTTAAATGAGGATTATATTTAAGCCTATTAAAATAACAAACGTCATCAGAATAAATAGTTTGAATCAGAATTATGATAAATTTTAATGATTATTTAGTCCAGCGTAATCAATAGTTAATGCATCAACAAACAAAATCAAAACAAAATGCCCATGAAATTCTCGGAAAACTCTGGATCATTTGTTTTAATGTTTTTACTGTCTGATATTGATTATATCATTTGTGGAAAAAAGCGTAAATCATCACCCAAACGACATCTAGATTCGAATATTCGCACATTATGTCTTTGAAATCTAAATGTTTCCAGATTTTGATCTAATAGCTTTTTTATCTCATTTGCTCTTTTTTTAGAGGAAAAAGGATCATGACGTATGAACATTTGTAAAAAAGTATATTTAAAATAAAAAAAGAAACACTTTCATAATATTCACTTAGTAACATTATATCTTTGCATATTCATTTAAGTATTTTAGGAAAGCACACACACACACACATTCACTGTTTTCCCTTGGGCATTCGGTTTTAAAGATTATTCAAGTTTAATACGTGTGAATTTGATTGGGATTATTTTTGCGTTCAATATTTCTAAAGAGTTTTAAGGGAACATAAAACACAACATTGCTGAAAAATACCGATTACTGATTTATTAGTCAAATTATTAAAATTGTTATTTAGCTTTATTGTCTTTCTTTTTTCATTAAATATTTTTCTCATTGACAATTTTGTCAGACTCAGAGATCTAGGGTTTGGAATCCAGTGTTATATTTTCAATCCCGGGATTTTTAGATTACATCATTATCCAAATCCCATTATTAATCCCAGGATTAGGATTGGACTATTTATGAAAAATACTTTAAAACCAACTTCTGATATCATGATAAATAACAATATTAATATTATTAAAAATCTTTTATTTTGTATATAAAAAATGAATGAAATCGGGGCATAAACGAGCAAATGACTATATAGTCATAACAGAGAGTTTAAAAAGATTATTTTGTTAAAACAGAATTAATTTACAATTCACATCAGAAATTGTTAAGTAATAATATTAATAACTATATTTGTATATTTTATTAAGAGTAGGTATACTAGAATAATATGAAAATAGTATAATATTAAGTTTATATATATATATATATATATATATATATATACGATGATAAAGTTAAAACTTAAGATATCAAAGTAATTATAACACTTTGCCACGGTAACGCGTATCACGTGCAGATATTTGCCAGTTCATCACGGGATTCCGACCTTCTAAAGCTTGTTAGTGAATTTAATCCACTGTAAACTGAATATTAGTATAGTACTCGGTAGTAGCCTAGTACAGGGTTAAAAATTGTTCCGTTAGATTATTTTTTAAATATATTTATCAAAACGAAAAAAATAATTGCACAAAAAACT
This sequence comes from Trichonephila clavipes, assembly GCA_019973935.1. NCBI lineage: Eukaryota > Metazoa > Arthropoda > Arachnida > Araneae > Nephilidae > Trichonephila > Trichonephila clavipes. The sequence goes on along the minus strand of BMAU01017169.1, from coordinate 641,498 downwards.
TCTACGTTCATATTTCATAGAAAAAGAAATATGAATTTTCTGAGAACGATCCCGTGATTAGTTATTTTATTCCCGGGATCTCGGGATTTGCAGAAACACCGGGATCTAAGAACTGCAATTCCTACAGAGATCTACTAAACACTGTCAATTCATTTCGAAATTCAGCACACTCAGATGACGAAGTCGGCATCTGAACTGGCACTCCTCTCTTCACATTCGTATCAAATCAAATTTAAGCTATGGAATAATTAACATACGTCAGTCCAAACTGTATGGTAGTCTGTATTGGGAAGATAATAAGACCTGTACTTGCATGTACCATCATTTACTAGATAATTGCTTTACCAATTGTGGTCGCAACTAAAACACTTATGTTAATATTGGTGTCTTATTGGAACACGTGATGTATGATAAGTACTTTCCCAGTACAGAATAGGAAGGAAAGCATGGGTAATTCTAAGATTAGATAGCTTATGTTAGCGTCCCAAGAGCGGGAAAAAAGGGGTCAACAAAAATAAACTTTAATATTTTGAACACTTATTAGATAATGTAAATGACATAAATTCGTACATTAACCTCCAGATCTGCACATTGCACCATGAGAGTAATAAAGTAATCCGTGAAAACCTTACCATTATGAGTATAATAATTTTTAATTAATTTAAGTGAAGTTTTACTATTACTTTATAATAACAATTTTATGCTAACATGAAAATTTATTTGAATAATTTCAAATTATTGATGATAAATTCTGCTACGTAAGTTAAAAGTTATTTAACACTATAAGAAATAATTGTTTTATTATCATTTAATATCACAGAATCTGAAAATATATTTCAGTTTCCTTTCTTTTATTAATATACAATATTGTTTTACAGTATTCCTATAACTGAAGTCATTGTGACTTTTTTAAAAATTGTGTTTGCTGTTTTGATAACAAAAATATTATTATGACAGAAGTTTACAATCCAATTTAAAAATTTAATGAGTATTTTTTTTTTACGCAAACGCATGTTATACCAATATTTTTAAAGTTACAAAAATGTCACTTATTTGTCAAATAGTCGGAAAGTAAACACAATATATAATAATAATACACTCGTAAAAAAAGAGAAAAAAAGGAAATATTTCTTAATTAACTAAAACATTATAACGGAAAAGCTTAACAACATGCAGAAAATCTGCAAAACCAAAATTTTCAAACATTTAAATTCCGAATTCATTTGTGAACACACACATATTTCCTTAAAAAATACGAAATATCTATAAATTATTTTAATTTATAATTTTTCAAACTACATCTTGGATAATGTTTCAACTATTCAATGTAAATACACAGAATCAAAACTAAATGACAACAATAGGTTGTCGTAACACATTATTTTCATTAGTACATTTTTGTAAGTTTTACTTATAAAAGCAATAGTTTTACATTGTATTGTTTTGCTTATTTTAAACTTTTAAAAATATGTTTTTTAATAAAGTTTGCGCTAAAAATAATTGAATATAAGATAACAGAATTAGAATTTCCGAATGTTCACATTTCTGATTCTCAACTGTCAAGAAATTTCTCGAAGTTCAGAAAAAAACATACTGGAGTTGAATCTCTGGATATATAATGAAAAAGAAAGAGAAAAATCTGATTTAGTGGCCAGAAAATAAGTTTATAAAGATTACTGAGAAATATTTAAAGTATGAAAAAAAATCTAGTCAAGATTCAAATTCAATATTAAGTGCACTTTTACCGCACATACATGCCTGAAGCATTCCCCCACCCCTTTTTTGGTAAATACTAGAGCACAAAATTGACATTTCAAAAAGATGTTAGAAATTATTAAGATTCTGGCTTTAATTTCCTACAAAAAATTCTAGGAATTACAAGAAATCAAGCTGTTGAGTTATACTTATAGCAGTTTATGTAACATCTAAACTCACCCATTTTTTTTCATTTGAACTTGCGTAACAATTGAGATTTCAATTTAGTTTCTTATACAAAGTTTTCTTTACTTTTTTTAAATCTTTTCACAACATGCTTGGCATCATATTGTAAGATTTGTCTCTTTCTCTGAGAAACACTTCTAGGCACTGTAAATAATTTCTGGTTGTTCTTTTCTTCCTAGAAATTCGATTTATTCAAAGATGAAAGGAAAAAAAAGATCGATGAACACATTTTTATAGCACTATCGAGTGTTAGATTTATATCTTCAAGTGTGTGTTCATTCTATTGAAAAAAAAATATTTGGTAGTATGAATCAGGCCTTTTATGTAGTGTCACAATACTCAGAATTTTAAACTTGCTACTTTATAATACTCTGTATGGTTAAAATAATTTTATGGTTTCGTGGAAAGGCAAGGAGAGAATTATCAGAACCACTACTTTATTTCTAAAAAATGACTAGTTAGAATTAACAGTGTTATGAATTTGGTCTCTTTTTACTGTAATAAAATACACTAAATTTTTACATAACAATGCATTTCATTTCTATATATAGTTGCAAAACTTTCCATACTCAAAAATTTAAATAATGATATTTATATTCATGTAGAATATAGAGATACTTTTATTCAGGAAATGTTATGCAAAACGTTATTGTGCAGGAAAACTCAAATCTGTTCATTTATAAGAAAAGTTATTAGTAGAAGTCGTCTCGTAATTATACATCACTTTTCTTAGACAAACTTAACAAAAATTTGACTTATAATTCAAAATTTTGTTTTCAGCATTGCTCTTTCTTTACATTCTAAAGGGTATTTTTTTAGAGGTATAGAACTTTAAATTGCAATAAAACAACGATGTATTATTCGATCGACATGAGTTTTTTTTATTCGAAAGATAATCTTGTGGCATTACATTTTAAATATGATTTCTGGCATAGGACTGCCACGGCTGGCTCGGATGTAGTCCAATCTGGGCGTCCAATTTTCGATGACTTTTTCCAACATTTCTGGCCGTATATCGGCAATAACACGGCGAATGTTGTCTTCCAAATGGTCAAGCGTTTGTGGCTTATCCACATAGACCAATGACTTTACATAGCCCCACAGAAAATAGTCTAGCGGTGTTAAATCACAAGATCTTGGAGGCCAATTCACATGTCCAAAACGTGAAATTAGGCGGTCACCAAACGTGTCTTTCAATAAATCGATTGTGGCACGAGCTGTGTGACATGTTGCGCCGTCTTGTTGGAACCACAGCTCCTGGACATCACGATTGTTCAATCCAGGAATGAAAAAGTTAGTAATCATGGCTCTATACCGATCACCATTGACTGTAACGTTGTGGCCTTCATCGTTTTTGCAGAAGTACGGACCAATGATTCCACCAGCCCATAAAGCGCACCAAACATTCAGTTTTTCTGGATGTAACGGTGTTTCGACATACACTTGTGGATTAGCTTCACTCCAAATGCGGCAGTTTTGTTTATTGACGTAACCATTCAACCAGAAGTGCGCTTCATCGCTAAACAAAATTCGCTTATGAAAATCGGGAACAACGGCAATCTGGTTTTGGGCCCATTCGACGAATCTACGCCTTGCTTGATGATCGTTTTGATGAATTGCCAAACCAAACTGAGAATAAATCACTTGACAGCTGTTAAATCGGTCGCCATCTTGGAAAGTAATGCCAACTTAAACTTCTATACCTGAAAAAAAACACTCTTTATTATCGATAGCCTTTTGCAGACTTTCTATAAAAAGAATGTTTTTTTAGTACATGAACTTTAGTCGGGGATATTTCACTTTTATAATTTAAATTTATAAGTATTTTCAGCTAAATTTACATCTCTTTATCTTACACGTATAAATTCTCTATTTTCTAGTAATTCTTTGGAGTTGAAAAATAGCTGGATATATATTTTTCGATGCTTATAAACACGTAATAGAAGAAATGTGCTTACAAATACCAGTACAGTGATCTGGTAGAATTATTTGAGTATAAATATCGAAAGCAAGAATTAACTTATCCCACGAAAGCGTGTCTGTGGTCTTAAGTAATTTGAAATGCGTGATGATACACAAAGGAAAGATGACGAAAGGTACTTCGGATTATCTCTGCATTCTGATAACAGACATATCCTCCCACATGGGTAAGAGATTGATAAACTGAAGAAGAGCATAATATGAACAATGAGCTAAACATTTAATAACACCCGCATTGTCTTTTATGGTAGACGAAAACTTTTTGTTAAGTGACAGTACTGAGTGATAGATCAAAGGTGCTTATAGAGAAGAAATGGGATATGGGTCTTGTTATATTGCTATGCAGGAAAAAGAAACAGAGATGAGAATCTGGTATTATGAAATAGCCGGCTGGGTAGCGTGGTTAGTTTGTGCGGACCCCCCTGGGTTCCACCCTGTACACCAAGATTAATTTGAGGCAAAGAATCACTAAGAGCCATTTTGTATAATAATAACTTGTATTTATTAAAAATCTCAGAAACTCTAATAACATATAATATTTCTATGTTACGTCAAACAAAAGGGATTTACCTTTAATATTAAATTAAATTAAGAATTATGAAATTATTCAATAATTATGTGCAAGATCAAATAAGGTCTACCGAAATAGTAGGTCCGAGAAATACACGGAACTCTTATTATTAGCTTTCATTAACTTAAAGTAATTTTATTAAACTAACGCTTATTTTAAGCGTAAATAAATTATAGTTACCGCCTGGTATATCAGCTTTCTAGTTCTTTCGTAGAATAACAGCAATAAGGCTTCGCTAACGTAATCCAATGGAATCCCCTGAATTTGAGGCTACTGCTGCTGGCTCAATAGCCTTCATACTTGCTAGCTTACAACGCTCTACTTAAATACCCTATCTACTTTGCATATCCCGTTCACTTTTTGGATTTGAATGGAAATATACGCGAATTTATAATCCCCAAAAAGACGCCTAAAAATATTAGTGGAAAGGTTCCGTACAGATTCGTCACAAGTTTGTTGCTAGCCTTTTGCACCCAAGGTTGCAGGTTCAACCTCGGCCCAAGTCGGGGAATTTTCATGAGGCAGAAAATCGAAAACGGCCCTGTCGTATGATTATACAGCATGGGAAAAATCCCTTGAGTGCCTATTTGACTTGGGTCCTCTCGGCAAAATTAAAATAATAAATACGATTTTGCATCACCAGAGCTCAGGTGCCTCCCTCTTGGGAGGAAACTGGGCTTTAAAATTATTTGCGGCGATTGGTATCGCCCATATGGTGCCGCACTAAGAAGTGATACCAGTTCTCGGGGAATGTACTAGGTCTGCAAAGGTTAAATGCCGATGCGCAGCACCATTAGAGAAGAAGATATAGAATAGTCGGATAATATGGAATACCGAGGTTTTGGCTCTGATTGTAGCTGTTAATACAAGAGTAAACTTTGAACTTTAGGAGAAATACTCTCATGATGTATTACAGTGATAGTTAACCGCTTGTTGTTGCGCTACGACTCGCAACAGAATAAAGTGTATTTTGCGATTTTCAAAAGTATTTGCACATATGTTTTCAAACATTTGTATTTACTAGTATACATGTGACTGGATCATCGAAGTTAAGCATAATGTACACTTAAAGATTTCTGGTTTGTTATACTGTGGTCGGTTTTTAGCTTACCATGTTTTGTCCTTCAGTTTAAAGGCCCATTTTCCAAGATGACGTGTCGGTTCTTTTTTGGAATTCCTACTTTTTCATAGCATACGATAAAATATACTGAATAAAAATAAAAATAAAATTCGAGTTTGAAGTATAATATTGATAGTTAAACAATAGTTATTAATTATATAAAAACAGTAGAACCTGTTTTTGTGCGATTTTTTATGTGCGATCTTTTTTTTTATGCGGTGTATGAATTTCAATGGTTTTGGTGCCACTGTTATATTTTCTATCTATTTACCAGTGGGGTAACGGAGAAAATTAGGAACCTCTCTCTTTAAAAGTCAGGTTTTGCCTTTAATATTTTATAAATTGGGTAAATATGTATTTAGCGTTAGTCAGGCCATGGGCTCCTAGAGTCTTCCCATTCCCATGGCAGGACTCAATGGCTTTGGCGCCACTGTAATGTTTTCTATCTATTTACCAGTGGCGTAACGGGGAATGTTAGCCCCCTCCTTCCTGAAAGTCAGGTTTTGCCTTTAATATTTTATAAATTGGGTAAAAACGTATTTAGCGTTAGTCTAGCCTTGGGCCCCTAGAGTCCTGCCTCCCCCACCATGATGCGGGGTTGTACCTTACGCCACTGAAATGTAGGCAAGACGCTCTGTTCATTTGTTATAAACAGTCTACCGACAATGCGCATTCAGTTGCTTTCTCTGAATGCTCCAGCAGCCGCGCTTGATTGAAGACGAAGCTGTCAATGACAGTGACATTATCTATTATTTGGTATATTATGAAGGACAAGAAGAACCGGATTCTTTGAGACAGGGATATACAGGGAATCATCTTTCCAACAAATTGGAAAGGCATTTTCTTAAAATAGATACAAGTTAAGAAAGGAGTATAAAATTCCAAAAAGGCCTTCAATCATGTATATCTGGTTATGTAGACCTTTACAACCAACTGACCACTCGACCTTCATCCCCAAAACTTATCTCTTACTTTATGTTCCCAAAAAAAGTCAATTGAAATTGTACCTTCAAGTGACGAAAGCGATTGTGAACTTATTCATCACAGGGCTTTGGATTTATAAGGATGTATGTGCATTTTGAAAACTTATCCGTGTATACAATGAGAAATCTTTCCATGTGTAATATTTAATTATTTATTTTGTTATGGAAGTACTCTTATAGAAATTTCATAAATAATTGGCATATTTTATAAATGCGACTTTTTTTATGCGGTCCCTATCTACCACATAAAAAAAATTCTGTAGTATTTCCATGAATCAGTTTGTTTTATGTAAGGATTTATGAAATTTTTAAATATTTTTTTTGTGCATTTATTTTTATGCAGTCCCTATCTACCGCACAAAAACAGGATCATCTGTAGTCATATAACCTCATTTAAAACTTAGGTACATTTTTCAAAAGCTGAATCCCTTGGAATGGAAACAAAACATAAACAACATGTAGGAAAACTGTGGATATTCTATAATAATGTACTACCCATATCAAAATTTGTTAAAGGATAAACTAAAAAAAAAAAGGACACAAAAAGGGAACCAGAGGCTTCAGAACAAAAATATATTCATATATACTGTGTTAAGAAATCATACAGAACTTCTAGACATAGAAATGACTACAGTAGGAGTAGCAATGAATCGTTCCATTCTGATGGATCATCTGTGATAGACTTTGGCTTTTATAGTTAAAAATAAGTACGCTTTATGAAATCTGGGTTACTCTTCCTATGTTTTAAGCCACATGTTCCATATTATCCAACACTTCTACATAATGCCCTCCATTTATCATTTTTTTTTTAAAAAAAATTACTATTTTTATAACATTAATTAAATATTCTTCTTCTTGACAAGTGATAATTCCTTATTATAGTACGTATTATGATTATTTTGGAGCTTTTTATCAAAAACCAGTAAAGTTATTTTTTAAAAGGTATAAATGGTGTTCCATTATACCCGACTTTCATCTGTCTCTGCAGTGTATGACAAACTGCAGTGTTTGACAATAAAATGTCCCAAAGAAATAAAAAAGTGGCTTTTACTCTCGCCAATTGTATCAATTGCCAGATAGTGAAGGGGGACATCTTGAAATGATGATATCACCATAGTAAAAAAAAAAATAAGAGAAGTTACACATATATTTAAAAAAAATTAAGTCAATTCCTAGTTAGGTCAATAAAAAAAATTATTTTCGTTACTTCTTTTATTAAATAATTACAATTCATTTAAATATGTTTATACATGTGACAGAATCACAATATTAAGTGGCAAAATAGAAAGCCCTTTTTCCATTTTTCTTTCTCTATATGGTGTTGGACTATTATTTTTGTTTGCTCTACTTTTTATTCATTAATTAAAAATTTAGTTATTCCAATAAAATTGTATTATAAAAAAATTACATCCACACATGAATTATCCCATCCCAAGTAGAATTCGAACCCTCGACGTTTGGATCAGAAGTCCAACGCCCTAGCCATTGCGCTACAGGGACAATACGAGCATCTTTTCTGTTTATATATGGTGATGGACAATTATTTTTGTTTGTTACAATTTATTCATTAATCGAATAGAATTAATGAATTAATATTTGAAAAAAATTTATTAACATCAAGTGTCATCTATTACAAGTTTAAAAAATTGTTTTGGAACTTGAGTGGATGAATAAAAAGTATTTTATTAACGATTGGAAATTTGAACAATATATATATATATATATATATATATATATATATATATTCATATATAAGAAGAGGTCGAACTAATAGTAGGCACTGAAAAAGAGACTAGTTTGAAAACTTCAGTAACTCACATCATATCTGAGCAAAAGTAGTACATTGTTAATGGCACAAAGTTATTATGTTTGTGATCAATTAACTAACTAAAATCAATCTGATTGATTAGGTTCTAAGAAGAATTTTAATTGATCATGTTGTTTTATTTTCTAAAAAAGGGTTTGTCGATATAAAGTTAATCTAAATTTAAATTTCGTAAAACTGTGCCGTATAGTTTGTCAAGTGTTGGGATTTAGCAGGTTGTTATTTATGTTCATAGAAATCTCGAAATGTCACTTGAAGATGTAAAATGTTTGGCAATGTTTTTCTATCCAACGTATTTATACAAATGTTCAAGAACGGTTTTTTTTATTGTTAAATATTGTTATAAGAAATATAAATTATGGCATACCATTATAAAAATTAAATTGAAGCAAAAGAAGTTTTTGAAAAATTGAGATTTTCTTTTTCCACGAATTCCTAAACCTGAAGTTTTGCTCAAGTACTTTTAATGTTTCAGAAAATATTCAGAGACAAGAAATAACTGCAGTACAAACATACATCTTAAAATGCTATAAATTAGTTTATAATTGTTAATTACAGTTCTGCTTGCCAGGAAAAGTTGAAAACAATTCATATTTTTTATTTTTTTTAATGAATGGTGCAAATTTAAGAAATAGCTTTTCAAGTTAAATATAAAAAAATTTAATATAGCAAAATGTACAAAACATAACGTAACAAAATATAAAAAAAAACATAAGCAAAATATAACAAAACAAAATATAATACAACATAACATTAAGTAATATTGCTACGAATGTTGTATACTTAATGCTTAAAATAGTGTAAATAATTTGTATCTGGATGTTTAATACATTAACACTACTTTCTGCTGTATTTATTTTATGATAAAAATTGTAATATTTGGCAGCAATGCTACCTTTTACATTATAATGGCGTTTCAATCGAAACATGTCGAAATATTGGCAATACAGCCAAGTTGGCACAATTTTTGGCTACCAAATTGGGTGAGCTGGTGAATCTTTTTGGCGAATTGGCTATCATATGAATGCTTCTTGAAATTATTGGAGAAATTAATATTAAGATCTATTTACCATGTAGACTAGGAAAGAGTGGCTCGATTACATTGAATCAGTATTACTTTGAGTGTCGAAGAGTTCACTAGTGATAAGTTGCTTGCAAATAAATTTTACGTATTTGTACTTTTAGACATTGATACTTTAGTCTGATCATTGTAGAATGTGTGAATACCTTCTGGGATTTATTTTGAAATTTTTACCATTATATCCTGTTATGGATTGTTTATTATTTTGGATATTATATTACGGATTGTTTATCTAGATTAAATTTTCTCACTCTTAAGAAATTGCTTTGCTCTTTGAGATTAATAGCATAAAATCCACGACCCCCCCTGATCTAAGTAACAATATATTAAAAATAAAATTTACATTACAAGATTTTTTTGGAACTCTCCATAAAAAAAACCTAAAAAATATTAAATAATTTTTAAAAAATTACCTGATTTATATATATATATATATATATATATATATAATGTTCAAAAAATATTGATGTTAAAAAGTAATGTAAAATTGAATTAATTCAACAAATAATGTTGTTTCTATCAATCATGTTTCATTCATTGCATTTTTTAAGTCCTTAAAAATTATTAAACATTTCAATATTTTAATATATTAGATTTGTTTCGTCTTGTATTACCTCTCAATAAAAAAGAAGTGCTATAGATAACGATTTAATTCAAAAAATGAGTTGTGTAGAACAACATGAACCTATTTTACGTCAAATATGAGAAATATATCTTTAACTATAGAAATCACCTTAAAAAAGATTATTTATTGATTTCTGCAAATTTTCATTTTTACCATTACTGTGTCTGTGTTTTTTTAATTTAGCTTCCGATACATTTCATCGCTTCTTAGTACCACTTGAATTTACATACCTTATCACGACGCGTATAAATTCTCTTTCATACAGTTTGGAGAGGAATATACATTTTAACTTCTAGAGGTATATACTTTCTGCCTAACGACCGAGAAGATCTGAAAGAGATTTCAGTTTATTCTGCCATACCTGAAGTGCTCGGTAAATTATCCGGTTGGAAATCGAAAAGAGATAGGTAGGATTAAGTGGAATTTTTTATACTTTTTTCTTACTTTTTTTTGTATAGAAACGATTTTATGGTATTGAAAATGGATGAAAGAAAATTAAATCGATAATCTATTCCTTACATCTTGATATACAAGAATTAGAAAGACCTTTCCTAAAAAATTGGGAGAGAAAAAAATATTGACAGATATTTCGATAAAATGAGTATCAAGCTGAATAGTAATATTTCCCTCGCATGCTTATGTAGTTAACCATGAAAGATAAAGTATAAGTTTGTTTTTATTTTGTAGATTGTATGTGGAAATTATGTTATAAATTTCAGACAAAGTATTGTGTTTTTTGTTAAGCTGTAATATTAAACTTGACACCTTATTAAATGTGATTCTTATTTCTGTCTATCTCCTGCATTACTTTCACTTATCCACAAATAATAGCAAATAAATAAAAAAAATCTTATCTAATACATATTAAAATATATTTTACCTGAAAAAATACTATAATATTCATTTAGTTTCTTATAAGCGATAAATATTGAATTCAAACTTTTAGTGTAAGTTGTTTTATTGAAGCATCTAACAAAATTGTAAAAACAATATATCTTAAGAATTAAAAAAATTTTTTAAGAAGTGACTGCTACATTTGATGATATTGAAACGTTATTTTGCAAGATAGGGATTCTTTAATGTATTTTCCAATTCCTACTATTAGCTCACACTCTCTATTTATTTATTTATTTAATTATTTATCTTCGTGGAATTTTTAATCGTTAATAAAATACATTTTAAAGCACTCAATTGAGCTGAAATTTTATATACATGATTATTTTGGATGGCAATACAGTAATATATAATTATAATTAATAAAAATTAATTGATTAAAACTAATTATTCAAAGATTTACAAATACAGCCATGTTGGCATCATTTTTAGCGACTTGTGTCAAAAAATGAAAAAGTTTTTTCTCACATTTTAAAGCACTCGTTTGAGTTGCAATTTTCTATACACTATTGTTTTGGGTAAAAATACGATAATTTAACTATAATTAATTAAAATTAATTGACTGAAACTAGTTATTTAAAGAATTACAGATACAGTCACGTTTGTTTTAATTCTTAGCGACTTTGTGTGTGGGGGGGGGTCAAATTTTTAAAAGACTTTTTTTTCTAATTTTTTAAAGCATTCAGTTGAACTGAAATTTTATATACACGATTGTTTGGGATGATAATGCGATACTTTAAAGTTTATGAATAAAAATAATTACCACTTAATGTAGTGATTCTGTCATATGTATATACATATTTATATTAATTGTAACTATTTAATAAAAAGTAGATAAAATAAAAAATTTCTTTGTTCATTTAAGTAGGAATTGACTTAATTTTTTTTATTACTTGTGTTTTTATTCATCAGCTAAAACCCTTGTAGACAAATTCTTTCATACAAATTTTATCATTATCAGGTGTTAAACCAGAAAATGAATGCACGAAAAAGATATTTCTTAATTCGATATGTTGTTAAACTATTCCATTACAGATGGTTAACAAAATTCTTACAGTTCCATTAATTCTAGCAGCATTATATATTCGAGTAAAGAGAAGCATAGAGTGCAAGTTTACGATTTTGGCAATTTAAAAAAAATCGCCGGTACTTTTGCATTAACCACAGACCATCGATTATGCGCCAAAGATTTTACGACTTATATCAACTTACTTCATATAAAGAATAAAAGTGAAGTGAGGCTTCAAATAAAAATCAGATATGTTTAATGTCATCCTAAGGACAATTGTTAAACTATTTCTGAAGCAAATATGAAGTTATATAAATTCGTCAAACACTCGCCAATTACACCAGATCGCCTAACTATCTTAAAGATTACTAGAAAAACTTTTCATTAGAGTTGACCAAAATAATAGTTCATCAAACAAAATTGTTATCAAACCAAAAAATTCATCTCGTTGTACACAATATAAACACTGCTGGTCACCGTAAATGCAACACCAAGAAATACAAGAGATAGCACAACAAAATATTTATTTTGTAGATAAAACATGTTGACCAAGTATCAAAAATGATTAAATTTATAATAGACTTCTGTGAAGTGTGGTTCCTACCAGAATCAGTAGCCAGAGTAGCCGCCATTGTTGGAGATTACCGCAGACACGTGCCTCGCCTTTGATTCAAAGAGACTTTGGATGTGTTCTTGGGGTACAGCAGATCAAGCACTGAATGATGCGCTACAGACTCAATGTACTGTGCTATGATTCATGATGTGACTGAACGATCCGTCACTGTCATGCGCATAATTTGCCAGTCCTCACGTGAAGTGGTGCACTGAGGTGCATCTGATCGACCACGTCGTTCCGGCGTACCTTCCTGCATCCAACGGTCACATATCCGCATTACATTTGTTTGGTTTCGTCCAACACGACTACCGATTTCCCTGAAAGATAATCTACAATCTGGGTAGGCCAGTATCCTTCCTCTGTCGAACTCGGATATTTGATCAAAAGCTGGTCGCTGTTTTCTATGAGACGGAACTGATCGTTTTTTTGAAAAAAAAACCACAAGAAAAACACAATTGCCGATCTTGAAATCGTTGAAATCTCCAAGCCTTAAATAGCGCTTTGAGGTGGCGCCACAGGCGCGCGTGATGTGTGTCTGCGCTGAAATTTTAATCATTTGCATATCTCACCTCCGCTAATGCATGTTGAAAATTTCATGTTATTTGCATGCTTCCTTCAGAGTGTTGCAGCAGTTTACTGTGGCCAACAGTGTATATAAAGCTTCTCCTCCATCCTCATTCCTTATAAAGGTATTTTTTTAGTACTCATAAAATGAAGTATTCGATATAACAAAATGGTCTCACAAACTTCGTAATCACATTTCATTCACGTTATAGAACTAATGAAAAGCAAAGTACTTTAGTAAAAATATTTTCCCTTCTCGAAATTGACGATGCAATCCTCTTGGCTACACTTAAAAGTCAATCTTCAAGAGGAATTTTGAGGATGAACGAATATGAAATACCACGGAGGAATCGACTGATCCACCTGAAAGAAGTCCAAAAGTTTGTAGTTTTTATCGGTGATTTTTTTTTAAATACAAGTTGTAGTTAGAATAAATATCTGTAACTAAATAGTTTCTATTGGAGTCTTACGCTACTATCAATATTCTCTCTCACACGTTCTAAACACCTTATATTTCACTTTTAATTCTACAATATTCAGTGACATTTACAAGAAAAAAGCAAAATTCGATATTATGTACTTAAGCACAAATCTACAGGAATACAACTGTCCGTTAAGGAAAAATTCGGTAAAATATAATTTTTTATTCCATTTCGCAAGCAAATTCCGATCTATACTATTTGAGTAAAAAGGATTATTTCTAAAAACTTTGTTTCAAAATCTAACGGTGGTAATTAAAGCTATTTTTCAAATTTAGAACGCTGTTTAGGTAGGCTAAAAAAAAAAATTATCAGTACATAAATTGTTATGCAAGCTTTTAAGTTTATGAATCTGCGAAAAAAATTATTAATATATATTCTGTCGAATAACGTGTTTTTTAATGCAAAAATATGGTCACAATTTGTGGGTGAATATTATACGACAGATATAAAAATGATAAGATTTAAACTAATGAAAAGATAAGAATTAAAAAAAAATAGATTTCCACATGTTTTAAAACGATGTTTAGCAAAAAGAAATTTCAGACACCCCTTATGAAATATTGTTTTTTCTATAAGAACTAAACTATTTCATGCATAAATTGATCTCACCAACTAGAAGCTGTTTACTATCCATTCATTTTTTTTACCATTTTAAATAAAATTACGCAGTTACTTCGTTTTAACTAATCCATTTTTGTAATTTTCTAAGGTCCAGTTCACATCACTTTCTTCTAGGAGAGCGTTTCTCAAACTGTGAGGCGTGCCCCTGGGGGGCGTGATAATCTTACGAGGGGGGCGAGCATATCGAAAATAAAATATTTAAAAAATAATTAATTTACTGGAATAAAGAAAAACAAAATACTTTCTGACATAATTAAAGAAGCACTTTTACACTGATATAATTTATACATATCATCTGGCGATATTACGTCATCAAAAATGAAAATTTCTTTTATACCTAGTTAGCTATCTTTGATCCTATAACCAAATAAAAAAACTTATTTTATTTAATGTAATCCCATGATGAGAGATTTTTTACTGTGCGTTTTCTTTTTAAATCTAAAATACTACTCTTTCAGAGAAAAAACAAAACCCATACCCAGAAACGAAAAAATTTAGAAAGATAAAAAATTCATTACTGCTATTATTTTTTAAATACTGTACATTATAGCTGTAGGCAGCAGAATATATTTGCTGATCATCTGTTTGACCTTTGAAGTTATTGGTAGGGTTAATTATGACTCCTCTCTTATGTGTTTGTTTTTCATTTAGGGAAGTTGTAAATAATTTATTTCTGTTGCGTTTTTCCATGTAAAAGAGTTTTGTGATATTTTGAAAAGCTCAGAGAGAGCACTTTGAAGGATTACTTTGCCAAGATTTATTTTTATGAGTATTCTCAAACATATAAAGCTTAATGAAAAACGTTTTCACAATTTGTTTCGCAGTGACATCCATATTATAATACTGAATACACTTTAAAACCCGGAAGTGGTCACGTGGGGCACACAGATTACGAAATCGTTAATTCTGGCAAAACTGTTTATTTGTTACCTAAGAAAAGTTGAAAAATCTTTGAAAGTAGGTAAGTTTACTTTCTCTTAATTAAATTATTCACTGGAATCATGATTTGTATAGTGTACAATAAAAGTAAATAAAAAAAAGGATTAGGGTGACTCACACACAAACACCCCACGTGACCATTAACGTTAGTATGGAGTGTGAGCCTGCTCTCAGGTTAAAATATTTTGAAGTGTTCTCGCTTTAAACATTAAAAATGATACAATTATTCTTCATGGGAATTTCATATTATCTTTCATTATTTATTATTAATTCTAAATGCTAATTCTGTGAGGCTTAAAACTAATTATAATATGTGAGCATTCATTTAAAAATATCTTACATTTTTATAAACGTTGTCATGTATTTGGGTTTACTCTCCTAGCAATTTAGCTTTTATATCAAGAATGAGTTAGGTTTTTTGTTTTTTTAATCAGCTCGTGTGAAGAGTGGGTACTTCAGACAGTATACTTTTAATGTATCAGTGATGCACAAGGTATTTTATAACTAATTTTTTAATACTAAATTAAGAGCAAGTTTAATAAGTATTAGCGACTTCCATGGGCTTGTCTTACAGAGCAAAGTTTTTCAAAGGAATGCTTATGATTAGAAATTGACCCTCTGAGTTCTTTTTCTATATTTAGCTAAGAGATATCTATATTTTGTCTTCTAAGCAGCTACCGCATTTTGCAATACGTTCCAATTTAAAAATTAGAGAAATAAAAATAAAATGCATATTACTTAAAGTATATAACATATACAGAATTTAATATACCTATCTTATTAATTTGTGTGGTTTATAATTAAGATCGTATTGTAACTTTAGCGTCTCTCTCTCTCAAAATGGATCATTATTGCATTGAATACATTATTATTGTATAAGGGGGCTCGATAAAAATTACAATTGAAAAGTTGTCGTCAGTGTTGAAAGTTTGAGAAGCAATGTTCTAGGATATGCCATTTCGTTACTCTTTTGTTCAAAGAACAATTATGCTTAGTCATACTATTTGTTATGAATTCCTTCCGCTCAGGCACATGAAGCTTTCACCAACACCAAACATCAATATTGTAGCACGATTTCCATTTTTTTTTCAATGTCTTTGCATTTGAAACCAGCATTTTGTTTATTTCATTTGTCAGGACCCATATTTACTACTACAAGGAGAACATTACCTCGACTGTATTTTCAACTAAAGCAACTGCGATACACTAAATCTTCCAATATTTGCTTCAAAATTAAAGCTTAAAATGACTGTAGAAAGAGAAGACACCTGACTCCTAATTCTGCGATTTCAATAAAATCGAAGTTGCATTCTTATTTATCCCTAATTAAACCTCTTTATTCTCGAAAATCTTGCACAACATTCATGTACATGTCTGCATTGAATATAACCCACCCTGTTTAAAGAAGTAGTTGTTCACTCAAATATTCTTCACACACATATATGGTGCACCTTACCGTTTGCCAATTTTGAATACTATTCCATCCCAGGATAATCCTTCAATTTAACGAATTCTAAGGAAGAAAGCATCGCACATGTGCATTTAAAGTTTCTTCGTAAAGAAAAGGGTGCGAACTATAGGAAAATGTACCTAAAAATTAAAACGTATAATTTGAAATTATAGAGACATATTATACTTCAGAATCTAAGCTGTGTCTTCTTATTCAAAATTCCTATAAAATAATTTTTAACTATTTTAATGTACTAAACGGGGTTTGTTTGCATTTTTTTCAGTTTTACTGCAAGAAAAGAAAATGCCTTCATTAGAAAATTCAGTTCTACTGCGTTTATTTAAATAATACTTTTCAACATTTTTTTCTACCAGAATATGGCAAACACAGCTATAAGTTCTCTTATTTTGTACTAACATCCAAATAGAAAACCAAAATAATGCTTTCATAATATTTCTACTCATATTTAAATGTTAAACCAGTGTTTCTCAAACTGTGGGGCGCGCCCCCCTGGGGGCGCGATAACCTTACGAGGGGGGCGCGAGCATATCGAAAATAAAAGATTTAAAAAATAATTAGTTTACTGGAATGAATTAAAACAAAATACTTTCAGACATAATAAAAAATGCACTTTTACTCTGATATAATTTATAAGCGCGCGCGCGATATTAGGGGATCAAAAATAAAAACTTCTTCAATACTTAATTAACTATCTTTGATCCTATAACCAAATAAAAAGACTTTTATTTTATTTGCTGTAATCCCATGATGAGAGATTCTTTTATTACGCTTTATTTTTGAAACTAACATACTACTCTTTCAGAGAAAAAACAGATCCCAGACCCAGAATCGAAAAAAATTGGGAACATAAAAATTCATCACTGTCATTATTTTTGAAATACTGCACATTATAGCTGTAATCTGTTTGACCTTCTAAGTTATTGGTACAGTTAGTTATTACCCCTTTCTTATGTATTTCTCTGTTGCACTTTTTTCCATGCAAAAGAGTTTTATGATGTTTGGAAAACCACGGAGAGGAAGCACTATGAAGAATTACTTTTCCCAAGACATATTTTTATAAGTATTCTCAACATATAAAGCATAACGAAAAACGTTTCACACAATTTTTTAGCAGTAACATACATATTATGATAATGAATATACTTAAAACCCGGAAGTGGTCGCGCGGGACACACAAATTTCGAAATCGTTAGTTCCGGCAAAACTGTTTATTTGTTACCAAAGAAAAATTGAAAAGTCCTTGAAAGTAGGTAAGTAAACTTTCTCTTAATTAATTAGTGCTGCACAGAATATTTTATAACTAATTAATTAATACTAAATTAAGAACAAGTTTAATAAGTATTAAAGACTTCCATAAGCTTGTCTTGGAAAGCAAAGTTTTTATAAGGAATGCTTATGATTAGAAATTGACCCTCTGAGTTCTTTTTCTATATTTAGCAGATATCTATATTTTGTCTTCTAAGCAGCCACCGTATTTTGCAATATGTTCAATTTAAAAATTAGAGAAAGGAAAAATAACATAATAATTATCCTATTATTTTATTTATTATTATTATTTCTATTTTGCTTAAAAGTAGTATACGAAATTTAATACTTATGTTACTAATTTGTATGGTTTATAATTAAGATCACCTATTGTAGCTTTAGCGTCAAAGTGCATTATTATTGCATTCAGTACATTATTAATGTATAAGGGGGGCGCGATAAAACTTGTGATCGAAAAGGGGGGCGCCAGTATTGAAAGTTTGAGAAGCATTGTGTTAAACAAATAATATGACACATGTGATTACCTGAAAACTTTTTAAAATGTGGGTATCATATTTGCTTTATCAAGCAATTGATTTTGAGAAATATATATGGTGTATTTTACTAAATAATGAAGACACTTCAGGGTTGTGAGCTCTCTCCCCTATCTTCCTGAAAATATTCTGATACACACATTCTATATTTAAATATTTTCAGCTTTCATTATTCTGTACATTAGGATTTTTTAGTTGTTTTTTAATTAGTTTTTAGTTATTTTATATTTTTGCTTTCGGGCACTCAAATCTTTGCAGACACAAAAGTCCTCAAATCTGACAGCCATTTAAGCGGTCAAAGCGGTAAAGTCATTTCCTGTGGCGGCGCTCTCTACCAAATTTTTGACGTGTGAATTAGTTTAACCCTCTATGTACCGACGGTACTTATAAGTACAACTCACTTTGAAATTACATAGAACAACCATTTTTACGAATACTCTGACGATACTTAGCAGAAATATTCTTTAAAATAAATTCTTTCAAGATATATGGCAGCATGGGCTCTATGATGAGTATTTTAGCAAAGAAAGCAAATAGTTTTACAGCGAAGATGCGTTTTCAACTGATTTTTTGATCGGATTGCGAAGATTGTCATTTTTGTTCCGAAAAAGTAGTTAGTATCAAAAGGTGTCTTATTTTTTTTACATGTTAAAGAAGACCTTAGAAAATGATTTGACCATTTATTTTAAGTGAACAGTGTATACAATTAATTTTACAGTTGAATAACTTTGTGGTACTTCTAAGTACCAACAGCACACTTGTTGTTGGAGCGTCCGTGTAGCTTATTATTGATTTTTGTTCTGTTGAAGCGTCATCACTATGCTGCAATAGAGTTTTGCCTTTTTTAGTGTTCCTTTTTGCTTAACTGATTTATTTTGATTTTTATATATATTTTAATTTTTTAGTTTATATTTTTTATTTTATTTATTTTAATATTATATGTATATTTTATTTTTATTTCGAGCTTGTATTTTTTTGCCACAAAATTAATGAAATATGTACTAGCACCCTCTTTCTGATTGTAGCGCCACCTCGGCGTGTATGAGCATGCGTATTGGCACAAAACTTGGATGATTTGCATATCACATTACGCTGTACTTATGTGCAAAGTTTCGCGATTGTACTTAGATTTTTTCTTGGATCGCTATTTTCAATGTTCCTGAGTGTATATAACATCATTTTTATTCCTTTATGTGTAACAGAGATTAAACAGTTGTTGGAGATGTTCAAGATGATATTATTTTTATTATTGTTTCCTTTTTTTAGAGAGTCTGTAAAAAAAGAAGCTCAGTCTTCAAGAGGCTTTGGATTTGTTATAGAACCTACCATCTGCAATCAGTGATGTACTAACATATGATTTTTCTGATAAAGAAGTTCCAGCAAATTATCTGCTAGAATTTTTTTTAGATTCTTACGATGACGTTCAAGGGGCTGAGCTCAAAGTGTAGTAGTTCATGTTAAGAAAATACTGCATTTCTTACCCCAGAATACAGTGTTTTAAAAAACATTCAATCGAAACCTCACTCAAAATGCGCAACGTGTAAAGAATTTCTGTGCATTAACGAAAAAAAACCCGCTTCTTTGAATATCATCAAATTCAATTTATGTGTAAAAAAAGTAAATAAATTTTAAAAATTTAATAATCTTTAAAAATAAATTTTTCTGCTGTATAATATTAGTATTCTCTGTGGATATTTAGCATTTTTAAGAGTTAAAACTGGGTTAAATAAGTCATTCGTTCTTTTCCTGTTGTCAGAATATTTCAGACCTTTGTGTGCTGACGGTACTTTAAAGTACCAATTTAATTAAATAGCTCTAATGAATTAAATTTCCAAAAGTTGAGTATTTTAGTGATGTATATCTCTTAATTTTCAATGCAGTGACTCAAAAAAAATATTGCATGAAAAAATTTGCATTAAATCATAATGCGGTACATAAAGGGTTAATTCAATTTTTCGTCGGATGCTAAATATAACCGTGAGGAAATGTTGCCGAGAGTACTAGAGCCAAATTGATACTCAAGGGATGCTTTCCATGTCACATAATCACATGAAATGCGTGCCTACGATTTTCGCATCCAGGAAATCTATCGACTCTAACCGGGAACGAACCTTCAACCTTAGGCTTACGAGGTGGGCACGCTCCCTCTAAGGCTTCCTACACACCAAACGACTCCGATTCATTCACCATCAAACTTGTATGATCGACCAAGTTTCGGCTTCGTAATTTCCCGCTCAAATAAGCCAAGATTCGCTTCCCTCCTTCACACCAACCAAAACTGGTTCAATCCGCTGTCATTCTCATTCACGCGTGATTCGGTAGGTCAGATTTTCTTCACTCATTCACCAGCAGCCGGGAAATATTTCTTAAAGAAAAAGCGAATTCAAACAAACAGAGTGTTTATTTTTATTGTTTTTTATGTTATTAGTGGTTTTTTTTCACATGAAGTTTCTATTAAAGAAACTGATTTCAGATGTTTTAAGATAATGAATTTCTCGGTTTGGGTTAGCATGAGTTTGATTTTATGCCAATAGATTGTGCTTATATTGTTGTGTGGCATTCATAGTATTCTTTTTAATTATGTAAATAACTCTAGTTCTTGTCGCCGAGTGTGTAGGCTGTATTTTATCCCTGCTAACCTTGCGCAAATAATAAAATTAATTTTGCATGTATTATTTCATTCAATTTTAGAAATTTGAAAACTTTATTCTTTACTTTTTAATATTTTAAAGCAAAATGTTTGGGGGAGGGGAGGGAATATTCTGAAGGATGTTTGAAAAAGCTTCAGAGATCAATTTGATAAAAAATTATTTAATTTTGAGAGAGAAAAAAAATTAAGTATTTATAAGAATGATAAAATAAAATAAAACACCAATATTGTCGGAAATTTTAATTTTTTAAAAAAATTCCATTTTATTACTACATAGATCTCAAATTTTGTTATATGAAACAAAAAAAATGTAAATGGTATGTAAAATTTTTAATTCATTAATGTATCAGCAAACCATTTTTAGATACATAATCAAAAAAATAGTTGTTATATGCTACAAAAGCTGTAGTATATAACAACATTTGAAATTCCTTTTAAAAACATTAGATATATTATTTGTAAAAGTAATTGCATTATAATATAGTTACAATACATATTTATTATTTGCTACTAGTTTTCAGACTGTAATTACACTTGATACTAACAGGCAAAATATTAAAAAAAGAAATAAATAAAACAGTTCTTATATTTTTTGTTTTATGTATTTCAATTTGAAAATAAATGAATAAGGATACAGTTGTGAAATTAATAGCTTGAAACATCAATCGTCTTAAAACATTCAAAGCAGCATCCATGTTCGACAGCAACTGATGGAAGTTGACCCGTGGCAGTGTGAAGGCTTTCAGAATCGCTGTGAATTGAAAGATTGGTACAGACTCGTAATTGTTTGGTGTGAAGGGAGCCAAAGCCACCGGGCCGACGGGATTCTTTAGTAGAATTCGGAATTGAGTTTTACCTTTACCAGTCACGAGGATTATGATCATTACTACTGAGATAGAGCCATAAAAAAAGTGGAATTTTACAATGTAGAGATACTCTCATAGATTATCTTCAATTACATTACTAAAATCTATGTTAAGGTAAAAAACGAAATGAACATATTCACATTCTGTATATAATAAAATAATACTTGATTTCTGCCTTGAATGTTTAAGTTATGATTGTAGACCAATTTGAGGAAGTATATTTTTCAGAAAGGGTATTTCAGATAGAATTCAACTATTTCATGAATTTTAATAACAAAACATCTTAAAAATCAATATATTTTATATTTAATAATTCTATATTTTACAATATTTTTGTGTTGTTTCTTGAATTAAGAAAAATAATTTATATATATACATATATATATATATATATATATATAATCTATGGTTTACTTTTTTGCATAAATACTAATTCATCCAAAACAAAATTAAAAACTTAGAAATTCAAGCATTCCAGCAAATTAAATTAATTCTTTCTTCGAATATTTATTACCCTTCAAAACATAAATAAATTACATAAGATTTACATTTCATTTTTTCCAGCTGAATAAGGATAAACAATTCTAGTTATTTCATTTTACACAACTCAAAAAGATATGAATGTGTTTCATTTCTAGCCTTGAATAAAAATGTTATTTGCTAGAATAAGGGACAAAATAAAAGATTGCTTGCTATGTCTGAATCCTCATCTTGAAGAAACACATCTAACAGATAGTATAGGCAAAATAAATGTGAATTCTGGAACTAAAATTGATAGAAAAGGAAATAAAATTTATATTACGACTTTCCTTCTTCTAAAACGTGTCAACTAAAAATGTGTACGAATTTAACTTCAGAATTTTTATTTGTAAATAAATATATATAACTGAAAGTGTTCTGGGTACTCTTTTTCCCGTGTCTATTTATTTTTTCTTTTAACTTCCGATATCTGAACTTTCTAGCAGGAAATTGAAATCATATACATGCATTCGACAAGCACATTCAAGTAGCTTTGGAATGTCGGTGTTTCATTAGATTTCTTAGCCGTGCTTTAAAAAATGAAACGAAAAATGTTTTTTTGAAAAATGCTGGATCTGTTTGAGATTAAATATGCATCAATAAGTTTTGGTCCTTTTTGAAAGTTTTTTAAAGTGTCAAAGAATAATTCTAAAACCTTACTATCATCCGATTTTTTTTGATGATTTTTTCGGTGAAAATGGCAACGAATTGAAATTAACTGAATTTGATTACAATGAAACGTTGAGAAATGAGAGGGAATATACTCACTAGATCAGAGGAATGAAAATACATAAAATTTTATCCCCAGTAATATTACATCTGGAATAATTTAGGAGATGAGAAAAATACGTTAGTGATAGCATTCTTTTTGAGTATATTTATGGAAATACAGTCTGACCTCTATATTATAATGAAGTCACTAAATCCCGAAATAATTCGTTATATGGAAAATTCGTTATACATAGAGGTTAATCTTTCAATTTTCTTTATAAACCACATAAAACAAATTTTAAATTCATGAACACTATATACTTAAAAAAAGTAATTATTCACAATTTTTTGTAAATTAACAGTGGCGCATACAAGGGGGGATGGTAATAAGGGTTCAGACACTCTCCAAAGCCCTTGGTTTTTTCCCGATTGATTATAAATTTAAGTATATAAGATACGTAAAATTTAATTAAATATTTATTTTCAATATATATGATTAATTTTATTAATTAATACTAATTATTTATTCAATAATTAGTTTTTAATGTTTATTGTTCCCCAAAATCGACAAAATCAAAAGGAGCATGATACAAGAATGGTGGACTTTCAACCCTGGACCCATCCTACTTGGAATACTTCCGTGTGCGCTACTGTAAATTAATATATATTTATTTTATATATCTTACCTATCAAAAAAAAAAAGAAAGATAGAAAAACAAGAAGGAAAGTTTCTTGATGCCTTTATCCATTTCCTGATGAAATAAAGGGTTTTTTTTATGCTCAAGCACTTACGTTTTAACATTTTTGATCTACGAGAAACGAAGTTACCAGTACGACTGACCAACACTTCAAATGAACGGAGACTAGTTCAACGACACGAGGACACGAGACAACTCTACTGAAGATGAAAGGGGATATCGAAGAAGTTTCCAGTGAACTGGATGATAAGGGTTAAATGTTTCACTTCTTGGATAAAATGCCGAGAATTCTAGTGCTCGCGGCGAGTTAGTTACCTAATAAAACTAGTCCAGGATTTATGACCACTGTAAAATGAGTTAAAAAATAAATAACTTGAAAAGTTGAGAAATACTTAAAAAAAGGGAGAAAAAAACTGAATCGCAAGAGAAAAATTTCATTATATAGAAAATGTACTTCGCTATTGGACGATTATTTTGCAAAGGAAACCTCGAAATATAACCTTGGATCCAGGAAAAAGTTTGCTAGATAGAAAAATTCGATATAGATGTTATAGAAGTTAGTACTATGGAGGTTCGATAGTATTTTCAATCATCTTTGATTTTATAATAAAGCTTACTTAGCTATATGAATTAAACCAAATGTATAGAATGAAAATATTGCTGTATATGTCTGAAATAACTTATTTTTAATTTTTTTGTCAAAAAATAATTCAATCTACTGATACAGAAATTTTGTTCTTTCGATCATGAAAACATCGATTCATGAAATTTTATTGCATGAAAAGAAAATGTTAAATAATATAAAGTGATAAGGCTTTTATGCTATGATATAATTATTAATTTGCAAATAAACACATTCTGAAAAATTTTTTGATTGTTTGAACATCACCTCTGTAACAAAAACTCATAAAATAACTGCGAATATTTAATGGATATATTTTTTAATACTTTTGTTTCATGGAAAAATTAGTCATGTTGGTTAAACTCAAGCAACATTTTTAAAACACATTGAGAACAAAGATGGCATCTAGTGTAATTCTACATTTCTCTAAAGCAACAGAGAAAAAATATTTTTTCATTAAATACATAACCCAGTGTTTCTCAAACTGTGGGGCACGCCCCCCTTGGGGGCGTGATAGCTCAACAAGGGGGGCGCGAGCATATTGAAAAGTCAAGAGCAAAAGATTATTTAAAAAAATTATTAATTTACTGTAAGTGTAAACAAAATACATTCTGACATAAAAAAATACACATTTACACTGATGTATTATACTGATAAATATATCACCGCTACACAATGTATTTTATTATTAATGTAACAATTCTAAGTTAAAAAACAATTTATTAATTACCAGTGACCCCATGGTTTGTCCTATATATAATTTATAACAAAAATTAACACTTATCTTGATAATTTTTGTACGGTTTATAATTTATATCTTGATAATTTTTTGTTCGGCTGATCATAAGTTTCGCGATTCGCTTCAAATTGCCAACCGTTTTCTGTGCAGGCACGCGTATGTGATGTAGTGGGGGAGGGAGAGGAATAAAGGAGCAAAAATAATCTGGAATAAATAAATCCTTTAAAACCATTGTCATGGTCCCTTTATTGCATTCCTAAGTCTTGGAATAATTTTATGGATAGCAGTGCACAGAAAAGATCTTACTTCGGGAAGACGTATATATACGTCTGGAGAAATAAAGGCTTTGGCTTAGCGAGATGTTTATATACACAGCGGGGGCCTAAGAGGTGAAAGTCGTATCGTAGTTTTAGCGTCGAAGTATAGTATTATTGAATTCAGTACATTATTATTGTATGGGGAGGGGGGGCGCTATGAAAATTATGATTGAAAATTGGGTCGCGATTATTGCAACTTTGAGAAGCACTGACATAAACTTATATACTGTTTATCAATAATTATTTGTATTCTTGTGTTCATTTTTCAACGTAAAGACTTGATCAGAAATATGTATATATATATATATATATATATATATATATATATATATATATATATATATATATATAACGTTACAAAGGAGAGATGGAAATCTTTCTAGAAGAATTTTTATTTCCGTGCATATAGACAATTTTCAACAACATCGCTGTGAGTCAAACGAAGGCCGCTTCTGTCGCTTTTGAATTGTATACTTTCATTGCATAGTTTTGTATAGTTCAATTGTACAGTTTTGAATTGTTCATTTAGTTCCAATAGCATCTAAAACAGCGTCTTTTAGTTTAGGTTTTGAATGGAGAGTCAAGTGGGGGTAGGAACAGCCTAAGACCATTAAAGGAAAAGAAATGGAATTGGAATCAGAAGTTTGGATAACATTCAACATCATAACATCAAAAAGTATTAGATGTTTAAATAAATATAATATTAAAACGGGGAAGTTGAATCTTGTTTAGCTTTTAAATTAACAATATCTTCACGCACTCATATATCTATGCATACATACCCATAAATGAATATATATATATATATATATATATATGTCATATTTCGAAACAGAATCAGATTAAAGTTTTAATAGTAGCTTTATTCAATCATATCTACATCTCTTTTGACGCTGAGAGCAGGAAGGAAAAAGCACGCCATGGTGTTAGTTTCAAGTGGATAACACTTGATAAACAGATGCGGTAAGTATCGCGGATCTTATGGAAATTTAATGCCTACATATAGGGACTATTAAATCCAACAATCTGGAATTAGACATGTTTATTGGCTAGGCCATATGTTCGGAAGAAATAAATGGGTGATTAGTTTGATTCTTAAAGATGTAAACTGAGAAAGATGAGTTAAGTGCTAGATAGAGAATTTAATTTTTAATCTAATTTTATTTTCCTTACATTTGCCTCCCAATTTTGAAAGGGAGTCATGGCGTGGTTTTTTCTCTCTTTACAGACTTAATTAATTTTCAACAAACACAAAACAATACATAACATTATTTAGAAAGATATATTACACACAGTAAAAATATTTAAGCAATAGGAATACTAAAATCAAAATGGAATACAATAAACGAAACTATAACAACAAACACAGTAATGACACTTCCAAAGTATTAATTGATAAAAATGAATTTCCATACATATAATTGAAGATTAGCTTGTTCAAATCTATTCGACATCTAGAATAAGAGCTCGCGCGTTTCCTCCTATTCCTTCATAATAATAGATTCGATTTATAGCTACTAGATATTGTTTTCAAAAAAAAAATTATTATAAAATAATATCTCTCTCATATCAAACAATAAGATAGTAAATATAAAAATACATTATATCATACAAATGTTGAAATAATAATTTTGTATAAAAATCTACTCTGGTGCCATCGTAGTAATACCTTATATTGTTACACAGATTTTGCATTTATGAAATACATTTTTTTAAAAAAATAAAAATATATAGACACTAATAAAATGAAATTATTACTAATATGAAAATGGTGTACAACACACAACTTATATGCACTATGCAACACAATAAACAATATTTTATTTCATATGCGTTATAAAATATAAAATAATAAGAATATAGGAATAAAAGAATATAAGAGCTCTTTTTTATTATTTTTGAGTCGGAAAAGTGGACTCACTTCAATAATCACTCTTTTAGTATTTATGAAAATTTTCTCAATATTCACTGTAACTTAACAATATCGCATACAATATTTTGAATCTCTCCGTAACCTTCTAAAAATTCGTTTCATAGACTAAAATTCTTGAGTTTCTCTTACATCACACATTCACTAATATAAACTGTATCACACTACTTAATTTTGAACACATCTCTCTGAGAAATCTGCGTCATCAACTCACAGATGTTCAGGGATGCTGATAAGAAACATAAGAGGTGTACATATCAAACTAAACAAGTTTGTCCTCTTAATGTTTGGAGACATGTACACAATTATAATGATTGTATTCGCCCTTATCCATTGTATAATATCCAAAAATAAGCTTCAAGTTTTTAAATTAATTTTAATTTTTTAGATAAGGAAAATTTCGAGAAATAGTGAATCTTGATATATGGCCGGTATATCAAAACACACAATTTAAAAATAAAAAAAATTTAAATGACATGCAATAAGATTACTCCTGAATAAAATAATTAACAAAACAATAAAATTCAGTGGAGAAAAAAGAATACAACGTCACTTTGCTTTTGTTCCTTATAAAAATCAATATCACTAGTATTAGTACATTAGTCATTTTTCTAAAAACTTAATTTATATCTTTCAACTTTAAAACACCAATTTCTATCATAACTGTTAACTCATTCGACATCTTAAGATAAAGTTATGAGAAGTATGTTAAAATTTCTCAAAATTTTGTATGACAAAACCTATACATTTTGTTTTCTCATTTAAAATATAAAGAAAATATCTCATTTAATACAAATATATTATAAAAATTAAATATCATATCATATCATATATTATTCTTTTTCATAAAGTTCTGTTCAGCAAAACTCAGTTACTTCAATGTTACTAAAATTGGAAATATATAATTTAACTAACCTCCACTTCGTAGCGGCAGAAACCCCTGGTGAACGGCAATCCAGATGTTCTTATCACTTTATTTCACCAGTAAAATTTAATCCATTTTTTTTTCAATGTTGGTACTTCACTATTATTCGATGGTGGTCAAATTCACTGTATTATCGTGCACACTTTCCGGCGACGAAAATTTTTTTTCTGGCGGAAGAAAGCAATCTCTGTCTTCACGAGGATAGGGTATTCACGCTTTTTTCTTTTTTTTTCTTCTCTCCATTAGTATGTTTCTTCCATTCACGGTAAACTGGTTGGCCTCTTCAACGAAGACAGAAATATCGTTCAGCGGTAAAACGGTTTCTTCTAGTGGTTAAGAGCGATGTTCTTCCAGGGATTACTAAAGCTTTTCTTCTTTTTCCGTACCATTCCTTTTAATTCCGGCAACCTGACGTATTCAGCAAAGAGGTATATGGCGCATTTGGTCTTCCATCAAATTCTCCATATCAGTTATTACGGTCGTCACCGTTCGTTTTTTTAAAGATTATTTTCTATTAAAAATAGTTTTAAGTTAAAATTTGAAATTTACACGCAGATAAAATCCTGCCGGCTTTATTTCTGTCATATTTTGAGACATAATCAGATTAAAGTTTTAATAGTAGCTTTATTCAATCATTTCTACATCTTTTCCGACGCTGAGAGCAGGAAGGAAAAAGCACGCCACGGTCTTGGTTTCAAGTGGATAACACTTAAAAAACAGACGCGGTAAGTATCGCGAATTTTATGATTGTACTTGAAAGTGAATGCTAACATATGGGGACTATTAAATACAACGATCTGGAATTAGACATGTTTATTGGCTAGGCCATATGTTGGGAAGAAATAAATGGGTGATCAGTTTGATACTTGAAGATGTGAACTGAAAAAGATGAGTTAAGTGCTAGATAGGGAATTTAATATTTAATCTAATTTAATTATCCTTATACATACATACATATATATATATATATATATATACAATAAATAATAAGTGAGAAAGTTATATCAGCTACAAGGTCTAAAAAGGAAGAAATTGGATTCCAAGAAACATAACAATTGAAGCAAACAGGAAGAGCCTTTGGACTAAATGGAGACATATTATGATTTCTACAGGTGTCACTAAATTAGGCCAGCAATTTCGGGTTAAGCTCCTTTAAGGTGCCACCTTCCCTGTACAGCAGAAATTTTCGACGTAATAGAAAAAAACAGAGCAAATTGAAAAATTAGGCATATTTATACCACACGTGCAAGAAACACTAAACAGTAAAATAAAATGATATGCATGCATGTACATACATGCATGTATATATATATATGTGCATAAGGATACTTTTGTACCTACATTTGTTGTCTCTTGAACTCCGATTTCTTTCTTCTTTGGCATTGTAGGTTATAAGACTTTTTCACTTGGTATCTTATTTTATTTTATTAAACTATATATATATATATATATATATATATATATATATACATGCATATATATGTAAGGATAATTAAATTAGACTAAAAATTGAATTCCCTATCTAGCACTTAACTCTTGTTTTTCATTTTATCTTCAAGTATCACCTTAATCACCCATTTATTTCTTCGAAACATATAGCCTATCCAATAAACATTTCTAATTCTAGATCATTTTTAATAAACATATAAATCAGCATTAACTTTAAAGTACACTCATAAAATCTTCGATATCACATCTGTGTTTTAAGTGGTACCCCACTTAGTTTTTCACGGTGGCGTGCTTTTTTCTTTCTGCTCTTAGCGTCAGATGATATCTAGAAATTCTTTAATAGGGACATTCTTAAAATTAAGTCTGATTCTCGCTCCAAAACATGTCAGAATTAAAACCAGCATGGTTGTACCAGTGAATGAATTTAGAATCTTAACGTAAAACTAATTTCATCAGTAAAATAATCTTAAAATAAAAGCGAACGCCAACGATCGTAATAAATGATATAGAGAATTTGATGGAACTTCGAATGCGCTGTACACTTTTTTGCCGAAGACGTCGGGTTGCCGGAAATAAAAGGAATGCTCTATGGTAAGGAAAAAGAAGAAACGCGCTCTTAACCCCGGAAAGAATACTGCTCTTTCCGCCAAAGAACTAGAATCATCGTCTTCACCTAACAAAATAACAGAAATTAATATTTTAAAAATGGAAGCAAAGAACGAAATCAAAATTAAGCAAGAAGAGAATTTAGATGCAGAGGAAGAAAAATTAAAACAACCTATAACCATTATAAAAATAGATATTCGATTTGAAGATCTACAGACTTTTTTCCAAAAATATAACCTGAAATATAATCCATCCAAAAATATAATCCATCCAAACATTCCTTAGAAATTTTGAAAGTACGTGCGAATCCTTCGATGTAACAGAAAAACAGAAAATCCTATTTATAACCAAGTTAGTAGATGGAGCTGTGAAGACTTACATCAAATCACAATCGATTCCTAAAAATTTTTACGAACTGAAAAATAATTTAATACTTGAATTCGGAACTCAAGTAAATTCAGCTGAGATTCATCGTCAATTATCTAAAACAGAAAAAATATCAAAAGAGACCCACATAGAATACTTCTATAGAATGAAAGAAATTGCATCCAGGATAAAAATGAAAGAAGTTGAAAAATTCTCCATCATAAAAGGATTAAAAGAAAATAGAGCCATAGAGATTCGATTACAAAGCTGCAGAGATATAGAGGAACTGAAAGAAAAAATTAAAGTTTTGGATATACAAGAAAAATCAAAATCAAATTGGAATGAAGTTATATATCCAAAGTATCCAGTGACAAGAATACCTCACCATACGAATCAACTTGCCCATAGACAACAGCATAGAAGATGGAATTGGAGAAATGATTAGTCTCAACACAAGGATACTATACCCGGTTCAATATACAATGTATACTCTCCTCAGAATCCATTACCCTCTTATCAGCCCCCGTCCTTTTCTCTTCAGCCACCTACGATATATCCGAGAAGTCAACGATTCTCGCCGCAACGACCAGAAGTTTTGCGACCGAATGTTCCAACTTTCTACCCCCATCAAAGAACCTAAGAAAATAATACGGTATTCCAACCACATCGAACATGAGAACCGATGATCCTCCAGGCGAGAATGAATTTCAAACAAGCTGAAGTCCTCTTGGATACTGGATCCAATGTCAACATTATTCCAAAAAATGTAATAAAACAAATCAAGGGACAACTCACTATGGAGTATATCAAAGCAAAAATTGCCTCCATCAATGGATTAATCAAGGTGAGTGAGGCAATTACTTAACAAATGAAATAGGAGAAATTATTAAATATATTAAATTCCTCATAGTAAATGTAGAACTGAAATGTTTAATTATTTCTAATAAAACTATAGGTATTTTTGAATTAAATATTAATTTTAGTGACTATAAAGTTTTTCAAAGAGGAAAAATAATTTCAAAAAATTATAAATCTAAGAAAAGCATTAAAGAAAAAGGAAACTCTTAAATTTAGCAATAATAAAATTGTCACTAAGAAAACTGATTATATGTTTGATATAGAAATAATTTCTAACGGTGATTATGATATTATTAATGTGATTATTGATAAATATAAACATGTCTTTGCTAAAAATAAGTTTGGCGTGGGCGAATTAAATTGAAACTCTCCGAAAATAATACTTATCTCAGAGTTATCCATTGCAAATCGACCACATAGGACATTTTTTAAGGATGATACGTAAATAGAAAAACAATTAGATGCATGATTAAAAGCAGGAATAATTAAACCATCTTATAGTCCTTACGCTGCCCCTATAACATTGGCTTTTAAAAAAGAGGATAATGCTCGAACACGATTATGTATCAATTACAGGAAAATGTGAATGTTATCACAAAATTAATGTAGAACCAATTCCCCGAATAGATGCAGTCGTAGAAAAAATAACACATGCAAAATTTTTCTCAATGATTGACCTCTGTAGTGGATGATGAATTTGAAAAACTTGCATTTACATCAAATTGTGGTCTTTTTCACTTTAATCGTTTGCCTTTTAGATATAAAAATTCCCCAGCTATATTTCAAAGAGCTATTAGATAGATTTTAAATAAATACCAAATAAGATTTGCATTAAATTACTTTGACTACATAATAGTATTTTCGGAATCAATTAAAGAACATGCAAAACATTTAGAGGAATATTTAAAATTTGTGAAATAGAAAATATTAAATTAAAATTCTCAAAATGTAAATTTGACAAAGATACAATTGATTTTTAACGGTATGAAATAAAACAAGGATCATACACTCCAAATAATACAAATGTCGAAATAATAAAAAAAAATTTTACCCCCTAGAAATGTAAAAGATTTACAAAAATTTCTTGGTAGTATTAATGTCTATTATAAATTCATTTCCCAGCATGCAAAATTAAGAATACCCTTAAATGATCTTCTTAAAAGAATCAAAAGTGTAATTGGACCCCGGAATGTCAACAATCTTTTAAAAAACTTAAAGACAGCTTAATTTGAAAGCCCATTTCCGCTATATTTAATCCAAATTACCCATGTCATCTTTATGTAGATGCATCGAAGACTTCGATCTTATGTATCCTCAAACAACAAAAACCCAATGGAAATCAACATCCGATTGCATTCCATTCGAGACTACTGAGAAATTATGAAAACTATTTTTCTATAATTTATTTCTTAGTTACACAATTTCCATATATTACTAATTCGTCTGATTATATTCTTTTCACATTGAACTTTTTTTTTGCCAAATGGGCTGCATTTTGGCATACAAGCCTTTAATGACACTGCAAGTCCCCCAAATGTGAGGGCCATTTCAGTGGTGGCACTATTTAGTGGAGGCTTTCGCTACCAAGCTTAAGACTCTTGAATTAATCTTAATTCAAGCTCTCGTTGAATGCTAAAGATTGCCGTGATTTAATTTTGCCCAGAATACGTGAACCAAACTGATACTCGAGTTGTAATGGATGGGCGATTCCATCTATCAATGTACGAGAGTTAGAAGGAAGATTAGCCATAATCAAATCAAACACAATTTATCAACAAGTCTCAACAACCTAACAAATTTCAACAACCCAAGTTAGGAAATGCACCTTTTCATAAATCTGGGAGCAAAAGCGAGTAACTCACCTTCTAAATATTTGAAATTGCGTTTTAAGTTAATCTACTTTAATCTTATACCATTCCAATTTAACCAGCTAATTGACCAAATCATCAATCTTAAATATTAAGCAAATAATCTACAAATCACCCTCGACTAGCTTTACGTTAATCACTAACAGCTATCCTTTAGCTCTCAACCTCTCTCTTCCTCGAACCTGAAAGTTAATCTTTAAATAAAGCTTTGATTTGCATAATTCGCTTCTTCTTCTGAAGAAAGTTTTCAATAGAGTAATATTTAAAGCCAAGGTTTTACCCAAGAGGATTGGTGGGAGGTATGCGAATGCAACCGTTACAAAGCTATATTTTCCATGCCACATAATGATATGAGATTTGTGATTACGAGTTTCATATCCAGAAAATCAATAGGCTGCAGCCAGAATCAAACCCTAAACCTACTGTTTATGAGGCATGCAAACTACCTCTAAACCATCAAGCCGATTTTCCCCTGAATTTTATTTTTCGTAATTTGAATATAAAAAATTATTCAGGTCCATTTTTCAAATAAATACTAAGCGACTACAAAAAGTAGATTGCTTTTATACTATTAATTTATGAATAATACACTTTCATTATCATTTAATAAAGAGATTTCTTGTAAAACTAGTATGGTGATATTTTTATTTAAAAATAATAAGAGAAAAAACAACTGGTACTATTAAAACTTATTTGCATTTATATTAGCTGCAAAATAATTTGCTTATGTGTTTACATAACGAAATGCTCCAAACATTTCACTGAATAATTGTTAAACAAAAACCATTTTTCTGAGTGAATATAATGGTTTTTCTTCTTTTACAAAATTTTCCTTACTATTCCCCAGAGAAAATACCATAAAGCAAGAAGCAAATCTCTTATTCTGTCTGAGTATGTTTTTTTTTTTATTTTTTTTATTTTTGAAACTGATCTGAAGTATTATTTTAAAAATACTCCTTCTATTAAGTTTCGATTCAGAACTCGGAGTTTCATCCCTGTAAATACGTGACTTCATCAATTGCCAGCAGTTGAAAAATGAGATTCGCCCCAAGATTTATAAAACAAACGGAATGCTTCTATAAATACAATAATTTTATCAGGAAATAACAGGAAAAAAAGAATCAGAAATCTAGAAATTGAGTTTGTGACGTTTGTTGACACAGCGAATGAAGAAACCGAAAAATTGTGAAAGTGAATGTTTGTTCCATATCGAATTTTTGGAAAAGAATCTTTGTTTTGGTACAGTAAAAATAAAAAAAAATAACATTTTTCATTTCGGGAAATATTATTAATATCTTCTCAGTTGTCAGCAAAACTTTTCCTAACTTAAAACAATATAGCTCTGAGATTAATGAAATGGAAACAAATAAGATACACGATTATTAGGAAGAAGTTAAAAAAGAAATCTCGAATAAGAAAATAAATCCTCAATTCAATGTTCTTCGAATTTATATGAAATAACTAAGCCAATATTGAGATAGACGAGAGAAAATTATATAATTTATTTTAAAACTGAAGTTGTAAAATATGCTGGAGTCCAAAATTAGGCAGCAAACATAAAAAAGTAAGATATTGCACCAATATTCTATTTTTTTACTAATAACTTGCCACCCCACCTGGTTTAGTGGTTATGATACTCGGTTTGTAATCGAGTGGTATCAGTTTCGAATCCCGAATAAGGCATATATCGGGAAAAGAAGTCAGAATTTCCCCTGAAATGGATTCCCGTCTCGATCGGAAAGCAACGAACCCCTTCTGTTCTATGCTGGGATCATCGCATGTAATAAAAAGTCTATAGTCTTCTGTGTTTGTATTGTATGTTTATGTTCATCTACCTCTCGTCTATCGTATGTATCTAAGTATTAAACACACGACAATAACAATACCTTATGATATAGGATATGAAATGGTAACAAAAAATGCACTAAATTTTGTGATGTCGACTGACATGGGCTTAAGAGCAACATTGATCAAAACTGGATACCCAATAACTACATTGGTGTGCAAAACTTAAGCAACAATGTAAAAATTAAGCAGATAACCATGAAATTGCAGAAAAGGAGGACTGGAGATCAGTACAGTGAACACGTAAGTCAGTAGAAACGTCACGCGTATACAAATATCAGGAGCGAAACGTCAGAAGCGACGTGAGCGTACGCAAAACGCGTAATGTCGGCGCGGGCTGCTCAACAGTAAAATAAGATGAAGGACGCACACGCAATTCAACATATTCGCTGCAAGTGCTAGTGAGTCAGTTCGTGAAATATGGCTAGAAGAAATCACTTGGATGACTTCCCACGTGGAAGAATGATCAGAAAGCTGGAGCAGGGGCGTACCGTCACCAGTGTAGCTGCAGAGTTCGGAATCAACAAAAGTGTCATTTCGCGCGCTTCGAAAGCGTTCCAAACCACAGGTACAGCTATTAGAAAGGTTAGTGGTAGCCGCCCGAGGACAACAACTGCAGGGGATGACCGATATATCATCTTACAGGCGAAAAGAGGCCGAAGGCAGTCAGCAAGCGTCATTGCTCAGCAACTCTCTACAGCAACGGGGCGACATGTGTCGTGATTTACTGTGGACAGACGCCTTCACAAAGGGGGCCTATTTGCCCGCCGTCCTGAACGCTGCCTCCCGTTGATAGTTGACCACCGACGCCACCGTTTACAGTGGTGCAGAGAGCACAAAAACTGGACAACTGATCAATGTAGTCGTGTCCTCTTTACGGATGAGAGTCGGTTCAGTACCAGAAGCGATTCTCAACGCGTTTTGATTTGGAGAGAGATCGGGACACGGTTTTGTTTTTTTTATATCCATAACATCAAGGAAAGACACCATTACGGTGGTCCTGGAGTTCTTGTCTGGGGAGGCATTATGCTGAACGGGTGAACTGAGCTCCACATTTTCGATAGAAGGTCTGTAATCGGGGATCGCTATTGTGAGGAGGTACATCTTCCCCATGTGCGTCTGTTCCGAGTTGCCATTTGCCCAGACTACATTTTTATGGATGACAATGCACTGCCACATCGGACTCTTGCTGTTGAGGAGCTGCTGGAAAGGGAAGATATCACTTGAATGGATTGGCCAGCGTACTCCCCAGATTTAAATCCCATCGAACATGTGTGGGATGCTTTGGGGAGATGTATTGCAGCACGCGCTTACATCATCCGGAGAACACCCAACAACTCAAACAGATGCTGATTGAAGAATGGGCACTCCTACCGCAAGAAATGTTGCACCAGCTGATTCTGAGTATGCGGAGACGGTGCGAAGCAACCATTGCAGTGAGGGGAGGGCATATGCCATAGTAAGGAACATCTGGTTGTTGTTTTTCCTGTTGGATAGACCATCATGAGTCACGATACTATGCGTTCAATAAAGCTTGTTTTTGATTGATTCCATATCGTATGCATTAGATTCCTTTTTCAGCGCCGATGCTTTCGTCATCCTTTACGTACATAATACTCTCCCTCATTTCAGAATTTCATGTCTCTCAGATGATTTTTCGTGAAGTTATGGCAATAAACCCACCTGTTGCTTAAGTTTTGAACACCAGTGTATATTGCTCATTTTTGAGTTGGGGCTATCTTGCATAGCTGTACATGCGTCACGCAGTTCTCTAATACTGTTAAAGTGGTTTTTGATCAATGAACCTCCCCTCCCTCTTTCCAAAAGAACTGATATTAGTGCCAGAAAGGTTCTTTTAGAGGGGTTATAGACATGAACTTTCTCTTCCTAGAGATTCCCACAAGGGATCTATGGGATTGAGGCCTGAACACCTCACTGGCCATAAAATATTGTGAATACCCACTTCTTCCAGATAATTGTGGATAACTGCAATTCTTTGTTGTTGGTCGTTATTGTCCATAAAAACTAATTGGTGTTCCACAGCTAACCGAAACTGTCGCAAGAGAGAATCTCTCCTTACAGCGTTTTTCTGTCACTATACATGCAGAGAAATCATGGAGTAGTGTAAATACGTTCACCCATTATAGAGTGCAAGAGCCACCAAGTGATCACTTTCTTTGATATTTTCAGAATGATAGAGTTTCCCAGGTTATCTCTAGATGAAAACTCGAGAATTGTCAAGAACGTCGACAGTTGTTTCGTGTGCTGAATCGCGATTCGTCACTAAAGAGGACACGACGGCAATCTTGCTCTGTCCAAGAGTGGTACTCACGACTCCAAGATAGACGAGCTATCTTGTGAATTTACCCAAGAGATAGACACGTCACTGGTTTTCGGACGTAAGAGAAGCTCTCAGTTGCTCGTGTTTACATGGTATTTCACGATACCTCTGGTCTAGAAGAAGCATCGAACTAGAGATAAAGCTGCCTAGCAGTCACATTGCTGTGGCACCGTGAATTTAAAACCACATAACTTTAAATAAACAAATGTTGTGACTCTTGTTGACTTTGTTCAGTCATCCTGTTGATCATGCGCCTGCAACTAGCGAGTGGCTTCCGCCTCAACTGGTAGCCAAGGAGGTATAGTCGCTATGTTCAGGAACTTATGACTGGTTTGCCACGTGTTCAAAACCTAGTGCCATAGAAGAATCCTCTTGTAGAGGGATCGATGCACATTTAATCTGTCGAGGGTCAGTCCTCCAGTTTACGTGTGGGATTGTTTAGAGAGAAGGTTACCGTCCTCACCACTTGAAAGAGGCTCAGACTTACAAGGCCCTTCATCAATAACCTCCTTGTAACCTAATAACCTCCTTTATATATAAGGCGACTTTAATACACTCTAACACTCATTCATACTATATATATGCATGTGATTGTCCAGCATTTAATCTACCTACAGCTCTCCATTGCAAGTCATCGTTAAAACGATTCCGTGTGGTCACTTTAAATGCATCCTATGAGGTGGATGTTTTCTTTAAAAAATGGAATCACGCACCAATTTGATAATTCCAGAAAACTACTTCTCAACTGCACATTCCATTTCCGTTTTATAGGAAAGAATAAATCCCTTTTTTGCTATTAAGGGGACTTGGCACCCTTTGAGCAAACTTCTTTATTTACGTATTTAAAAATTATATTTTAACATTTTATACAGTGTTTCTATTCAAGAAAATGTTACGAGATGAAAATTTTGATATATTTTATTCACACAATTTTAAAAATTTAAATTTTTTGAAGAAAATTTGGAAAATTTTAAAATCCTACTCCTTTTGTAAAAATTAATTTTTTGACCTGAAATTTTTTATAATATTCTTATGGATGTTCTTAACAACTTTAGGGATTGATTTTAGAATAACTTCATTCGTTTTCGAGAAAAAAATAAAATGTTGATATACAGGCTAAAAATCAACAAAAAAGCCAACATGTCTTACATTTTATTTTTTTTTTAAAAAAAAGTATTCAGTTTATAGCAAAACGGATCCCTAATTTTATTACATGCTTTATTTTTAACACGCAGGAAAAAAATGGAAGTGATTGGTAAATAATTGTCGAAGGAGTAGCATTTTGAATGCACTAAAGTTTCGAAAAACACAAAACTGAGAAAAACCACTTTAAAGTTTATAATTCTGAAAAAATAATTATTATAAGCTTAATAAAACTTAAAATACCACTTTAAGATATTACTTATACGTTTTTCTTTAAAATACTTGCATTTTCATATGTTTTCAACCCACACATTTTTATAAATGATCAACTTTTAGAGAGTACTAATTGCACAAAGAAAACTCAAGAAAAACTTTAAAAAATTTTTTTTTCTGTCACGACAGAAATTTTAGCTGTTTTTCTTCTTATAATATTAAAGTATTACATTTGTATGAAAAATATATCAGGAATAAGAACTGAAATTATAAAATGCCTTAATTTAAAAATTTTACATGCACACATTTCACAAGTAAGAAAAATTACATTATTGTATTGCCTCGGAAATATTCCGCTTTTAATACTACACATTCTTTTTTATAGTTATTATTTCTATTTATAAAATAGATTTTTTTTATCATAACGCAGTTTTTAGCTTTTTTTTTCTAAAAAGGGTGTGTGGCTGAATTGCCTAATTTGTTTTCAAATGAAGTTTTATTCAACTTCTAACTTTCCGACATGCACAAGGGATATATCAATCGAAAGATAATAATGCAAAGAATAAGATTAAATGAAAATAAAAAAAAACGATAGGTTTGTAATTTTTAGGGTACCAAGTCCTCTTAAACAGACGCTGAACGCATAAATTGAAATCTTTTTCTAAATAATATAACATAAATTTTAAGCAATAGTGGTAGTTATTTCTATTTATTGAAAAAAAATATGTTTATGACTTTAATTTTGGACATCAGTATATTTTAAGATACGTCTTACTTTTAGGATACTTATGAAACATCAAACCAATTTTACAGATTACTAGGGGCACCAAAGAAATATGTGTTTTAGCGAAATATTATGCTTCCAAAAAATTCATGTCCAGTTAATAAAGCTTTTACATTATTCAAACGAAAATTTAGCAATTTTGTAAGGTATCATATCCAATTGAGTTTTCAATAAAATGTTTTGCTGCACAAATCCGGAATTTACAAAAATCCGTTAAATGAAATCCCTCTTTTGAGTTACCGCAAAAGAAACAGAGAACACAATAAAAAAAGTGCCATACATAATTAATCTTTTTTCTGACTTCAATTATTTTTCAAAGCTTTCATATTCAACAGAAATTCCATACGCAAAAGATTTTTATTTGGTATTCTTAGACTATTTTTGACAATTTGGTGAGATATTTTTTGAATACTCTTAAAACTGGAAATTTGATTTTTTTATTTATGAGGACTTTTAAATGATTAATCAAAAGAACTCCCTTTCTTTTTTCCCCAAATTAATTTAGAGCTTATTTTCGAATGATGGTTTCATGAAAGTAAATACATAATACTTAAAATCGACAGAACTTTAGTCAGCAGGATTGTATATTTTCTCATTTGATTATAGTATAAAACTAAAGATTTAAGTATCTTATTTCAAATGTGTTGTAATATTAATACCTAAATAAAAATTTCAAACGTGCCTTATTTCTAGATATTCAAAGTTAAACCTGAAAGTAATATAAGGGGTTACGTATATATATATAGTCTAATTCTCTACAAACATCCATCAATCACATTCGTAAAACTCTTTGTTAGCATATATATATATATATATATATATATATATATATATATATATATATTCTAACAAAGAGTAAATAACAAAAAAAACTGAATGGTTTCATGAAAACGGATGTCTTATTTATGTTTTTACCAAAAGTGTGTACAACACATTAACACATTCTGAAGAAATATCAAGAGATAGTAGTGACAGACTTCATAATTCTGACCCTTTTTCACGTGACGATAGAAACACCTGAAATTGCACACCACGCTAACTTGTGGACTTTGAGTGTCGATAAATTGAATGTATATCAAGTTTCCTAAGTGGTGGGGTTTTAGCTGCACGATAACTCGATCTCACTACTTGACTTCTTGTTAAAATTTATGCCACGTGTTTTTTTTTTTTTTTTTT
The DNA here is from genome assembly GCA_019973935.1 of Trichonephila clavipes. Classification (NCBI taxonomy): domain Eukaryota; kingdom Metazoa; phylum Arthropoda; class Arachnida; order Araneae; family Nephilidae; genus Trichonephila; species Trichonephila clavipes. The sequence goes on along the minus strand of BMAU01017169.1, from coordinate 600,351 downwards.
TTTTGCTTTTTTTGAAAAAAGAATTGCGTTGTATATCTGTAGAGACATTATTAACTAAATTTTGTTAATTAATAAAAAGAAATCTAGTTAGACGGAACTTTCAGAGAATACTTCATAAGATAACTCGTTATTACTTAAAAGGAGAGTTTTATTCACATTCAAAAAGTAATATAAATAAACATGTTCAAAAGTAATCCCTTTAAAAATAGTTTATTAAATTTTAATAAGTTTAGTAGTGTAGTGTGTATGGCATATCCACATTTCTTCAGGGAAGGGATTACCAATAGATGGTAATAGCGGATTCAATTAAATGCATTCGGCTATAGCTAGCATTACGTGTTGAAAATAATT